>CM047425.1:80038939-80440310 GCA_026168455.1 Theocolax elegans
GGCAACCCCAGCTTATGTGCTTTGCGTTAAGATCGCCTGCACAGATGGTGGGGGAGTTGTGTTTGAGGATTTCTTCTATTTCTTTGATGGGGAGTTTAGAGCTGGGTGGAGAGTATGCAGAGATAATTCTTAGTGGGCCATTAGAGTGGTTTATTTCAATGCCTATGGTTTCGGAAGAGTGGGGAGTTTTGATAGGTTTGTGGCGGATTGATTTGTGGACTAGAATGGCCACACCGCCTCCGGGGGAATTTGTTCGGTCTTTGCGGTGGGTGATGTAGTTTGGGATATACAGCTTTTTGAGGGGGGTGAGATGTGTTTCGGAGATGCAAGCGACTAGGATGTTGTGTGATTCTAGAGACGATTGGAGTTCTAGGGTTTTGGAATTTGCGAGAATGCCGCAGGCATTCCAGGAGAGAATGGAGATGATTTTAGGGTTGTTTGGGTCCATGATTGTTTGTCAGGAACGGCGAGAGTTCGTTTATGATGTTGGAGAGGGAGGTTTGGAAGGTTAGGAGTGTTTGGCGTAGAAGAGGAGCGAGAGTGGAAATGGGGGAGTGGGAGGGGCCATGTGTGACTGCGTTGGCGTAGGATTTGGTGGGGGGGATCGAGATAAGCTAAGAACAAATGATTGAATACAATAAGATTTATTAATATGTTTGAGGTCTATGCGCACGGAGATTGAGTCGAAAATATCGACTCAACACGAGAGAAGAAAGGGGTACGCGAACTAACTAACTTAAGATTATTCGCACGATCGCGTTAAATAAAACATATAATAATTACTCGCGCGAAAGTGGTACCACTTACTTTTATTTATCGTCTTCGGACCTCGAATATCGGAAAAAGTAGAAGAATTCCTCCCTCCCGCTGTCTCTTTATATTCTAAATGAAAAATGTCGGTGGGAGAATCCCTCGACCACCGATCACTTTTTTATTTATGTCCGTGTGTAGAACCACTACACTATCTCACACAGTCAAAAGAATAATTCGCGGTATGAATAACCGATAAGGATAACTCGGATTAGATCTTCGGTCTATAAAAAGTATATTTTCCCGGAGTTATCCCGTCTCACGTGTAACCGTGATCTATCGTGCCGTGCGCGCGCGACTCTCTCCCGAATTCTCTCTATCATCGCGCGGGTATCAGCCGTTCGCGCCGTTGGCTATGCCTATATCTATTTATAGCGCTCGTGTTTACCTACCTAATTCGTATAATGGTAAGTGAGTACATCACTTACCATTACATAGTACTGTTTTTGTCAATGTTCGTATTACTGTGACCACTTTTTTTTTACCGGAAACCCCTATAAATATTTTGGAATTTTTCTACTAAACCCCCCTCTTACCCCACCACTCAATCATTACATGGGGGATAAATTAAGACTGGTTGTCATATTCAATATTGAACCTTCCTCTCACCTTCCTTCATCTTTAAAATAAGAGATAAAAAGAGTGGTTGTCATATTGTTATTCACCTGTACCGAAACCCCTAAATTATTTTTGGAATTTTTCTAATTTTATTTCCCCGCTCCCCCTCTTGCCCCCCTCCATCTAGCAATAAATGGAGGATAAATGAAGAGTGATTATTATATCGCTATTCACCGTAACCAAAACCCTCATCTTAGTTTTTTTAGAATAAAAAAGAGTGGTCGTCATATTCTAATTCATATATACCGATAACCCCTATAAAATATTTAAAAAATTTTCTAATTTTACCCCCCCCCCCTCATGACTCCTCCTGCACCTATCGTTACATGTGAGATAAACGATGAGTGGTTGTCGTATTCAGCGTTAACCCATCCACTCCACACATACTTTTAATTCTTGTAACTTTTGGGATACCGGACACCGGAGAACGGATGAACTTTGATATATATATATATATATATATATATATATATATATCTATATATATATATATATATATTGTGACGGAAATTGTCACACAATCTTTTCGCGGCAAACGAAGCATTTAAATCCTGTTAAATGTAAGTCGTCGGAGCCTTTGGTATGTCAAGGCCAACCGACGACATTTGTTTACGTCGATCGAAGTGTACAATTACGCGCGCAATGGTACGTAGGGATGAGAGCGCGAGTGTGTGTGTGTTCCCCACTCTCATCCCTTTTTCGAAAATTAGGAGATACCTAGTCAGTATGTCCCGATCCGCCGCTCGAGGCGGACGAAATAAATCCGGACCGATCGAGAGTTTTTCTGGCTAATAAGGCGCGTGAGGCGCAAAGCCATCGGGTATCCGGACATCCTCGTGAGTGAGCCGCGAGTGATTTCTGGTGTGTGTTAAGGACGGGAGTGTTGGTGTGAGTGCGGACGCGGATCGCGAGGCACTCGCCGCGGCACAGGGCCGCCTTCCACCACCGCAGCCGATGTCGTCCTCCGTTGCCCAGGAGGACAAAAGGGACACGGATCGGCTGGGCCATCCACGGGGCGAATCCCGGTAAGTGTAGTTTATACTACCGCGCGTTCCCCCCATTACCCCGAGTGTATGTGTGTGTGAGACCTCGGGAGTGTATTCGGGTACGCCGGTACCCGAATAGCGGAGATCGGGGCAAAGTCAACCGCAGGCGAGGGTCTCGGTCCGGTTGACTCCCGACACTTCCGCCCGCGCGAAGTAACATTGTCGCGGTTCGAGGCCTGGATGGCCAATTGTTAATTAAAAGTAAATAAATGGTATAATTATTTTTATATTAATTAATTGTATTTATTGTTTTCCCCGCTCCCGCCGACATCCTTTAATTTTCACAAATCGTGTCGAGGCAAGGAGGATCGCCCGAATCCTCCATACCGTACGTCCCAGCGAACTCGTGTTCCTGGCGACAGCCCGCAGTTCGCGATAAATAAATAATTGTGTGCGCGGTATTGGGCAACGCGGCCCAACGGTTTTAATTAATTACGTTAATTAATTAATTTAATCGGGTACGCGAATACCACGTCACAAATGGCGACCGTGACAGGACGTTCGGTTTCGTCCTCACCGATTTAAATTAAAGTAAGATTTTGTCGGCCATCTTTTCGCGCGCGAGCAGTGTCGCGGCGAAACGTGAGCGGGTTGAGTTTGAGAGAGAGAGAGAGAGAGAGAGAGAGAGTGAGTAGTTCGAGTTAGTGAGAGAGAGAGAGAGAGAGCGCGAGAGACGGCGTGTGAGACGCGTCTCTATACCGGAGTATTCCCCCTCTTGCTCGGGTATCCGAGGAGAGGTATACACCGGTATATCGAGAGAGAGTTCGCGCGCGACCGTGTTTAGCCGGAAGCGCCCGATCTCACCGAGATCGGTCTCTCTCGATCGCAAGCTTGACGGGAGAACTTTGCCTAGCTTGTATGGGAGCGGCAAAGTAGGGAGAGAGTAGCTTGCGCCGCGGATCGCGGGCAGCGAGAATCCCCCCCGAACAGCGCACGGGAAAGACTTCGCGAGAGCCGATCATCATCGGCTCTCTCCGATTGCGCCCGCGAGTGGGAGTGAGAGAGAGAATCCCTAGTCGCGGGGAATCGGAGTTAGGTGCTAGGCGGGCTATACGGTGTGTGTGAGAGAGAGAGATAGCGCGATCGCCTAGCCCTTTCGCGTATTAAGTCTTTGCAGCTGGTTTCGCCGAGAGAAACCACTGCGGCGAATTATTTTATTCCAATTTTATAAAATAAATTCGTTCCTGTGTAGAATCTATTTTATTATTGGTGTGAGAGTGTGTTAAATAGATTCTTTCGGGAGAGGTAGTTGCCCCACCCCTCCTCCCTTTTAAAGAAAATTTTAAATAATTTAGTTTTCTTTATATACGGGACGCGGCGAATTAATTATTGTTATTGCGTGTTCGAGATCGAAATTTTTTTATTTGGCTCTCCTCCCCTCCCTGACCCACATATATTGTAATATAGTAATATAATTTAAAATTGTGTTTTATTTATTACTAATTATTTATAATATATGTATCATTTTATTTGTGTGTGAATAAAATATATTTTACAACTATTGTTAATTATTTAGACTTGTTTGCAAGTTAAATAATTAACAGTAAGTAACTTTGTGTGAATCAGCCGCAAAGTTACAATAGTTGTAGTATTAATTATTTAAACTCGTGTGTGAGTAAAATAATTAAAATTATTTCTTTATTACAATTATCTGACAGTAATTACTTGATTTAATATTTGGTATTTATTAAGTATTACTGCTCACGATATTTGTAAAATATTTTTGAAATTTTTGAGTGTGAGAAAATTTTTTTTATAACTCGTGTTGATTGTTTAGACTTGTTGCAAGTTAAACAATTAATGTTAAGTATCTTTGTGTGATTGTTCCGCAAAGATACGAGAGTTATAAAATATAATTATTAAGACTCGAGAGTGAGTTAAATAATTAAATTTTTTTTTTTTGCATGTATTTTAATGATCGGCATTTAACCTAATATTTCGTATTCGTTATTTGCTGTGAAATTTTAATATATGTTAAAAACTTTCTTTTCTCTTTTGTGTGTTTAAATTATATCTCCACACATTTTTACCAATTATTTAGACTTGTTTGTTAGTTAAATAATTGGTTATAATTTTTTTTTGGTGTGTTTGAGTAAAATTAATTCGGTGTATAAATTTAATTGTTTAGACTTGTTGGCAAGTTAGATAATTAAATTTTCATTTCCTTTTCGTTCAATTTATTTAAAAAAAGGGAAATATAAATTATTTCAACTTGGTAGCAACATAAAATATTTATTTAGTCCTTTTTAGGATAAAATAAATATATTTCGCTGAAAAATTGTTGTTTGGGACGACAATTAGTGAAATAATTATTTTGTTGCAAACCTACCGTTGAAATAATTTAATTAAATTTGTGTTTGTATTGTAGTGTAAATTATAAAGGAAATTTTTTTTATTGTTGTTTTGGGCTTGGAAAAGCAAAATAATAAATAGTGTCTTGGTGTGTGTGAATCACAAGACACTGTATTTATTTTTATATTTATTTTAAAATTAATTATTTAGGCTCGTTAGTGAGATAAATAATTTAATTTTCTTTTCTTTTCTTCCTTTATAATTTGTTGTTCTGTATTTATTAGATTGAAACTTTAATTATTTCAATTTCCATAACAAAATAAATTCTTTTCGCCAGTGAGGAATCTTGTGGATTATAACTGGCGAGAGAGATATTTTGGGAAATCGTTAAATTTACCATTACTGGTTAAATTATCGACGATATTGAAATAATTTAAAGATTTCTTTTTGTTAATAATTATTTTTGCTTGCAGAAGCAATTGTATAGAGTCTTGGTGCGTGTGAGTCACAAGACACTATTATTAACATTAATTATTTAGACTTGTGAGCAAGTTAAATAATTAATTTTAATTTGGTGCAAGTGTTAAGTGTGTGATCTGTCACAAATTTAACCAACAAAATTTAATTATTTTGTCCTTCTAAGGACGAAATAAATTCCTTTTAAAGAAAATCTTTTGGATTTTAATTAAGTGAATTAATTTTGTTGGTACACTAGTCGGTGCATTTTTACAATTTATTGTAATTAAGCCGACACCAAATTTTTTTTTTTTACTCGTTGGGAGTAATAATTATTTTATTGTGGTGAGTCCAATAAAATAATTTCCAATTGAAAATTGGATACTTCCGAAGTATTTGAAACACTAGGGATTTCATCCGAAATCCCGGTTGAGAGTACTTCTCCCGACTTCACACGTCGGCTGCTGCTGGTCAAAAAAAAAATAATGGCCAGCAGCTATGAAGCCCGAATGGCCCAGCTTATGCGTGAATCACGCATAGCTAGGGATATTCGTCGGGAAACGAAGAAGCTTCCGATTGAGGCAGTGTATGCCCAGTTGGAGCATCTGAGTTTAAACGCAAATGGCGAAGAGGCGGAGTGCCGCGAACGCCTTTTGCGTCACCGGATAAGATGTGTAGACATTAATCTGGAAATACCATGGTTCCCTGAATACGATGAGAATGTAAGGGCAGATCCTGCACATAAACCTCTAGTATGTCAGGAACTGTGGGAAATTAGGAAACCTCGTTCCAGGAAAGGGAGTGTGGTCCCATCTGGAACGGAAGTTTCCTGCGAGTCCGAAATGTCGGATCGCGAAAGGGTTGCTAGTGACAGAGCACCTATCCCTGAAGAAGATGGAGCTCTGTCACCAAGTGGTCTGTCCAGAAACTCGCCATTGAGTACTGCACAAAGCCCGAGGTTGGCACCAACAGGTGCTATACCTAAACGGTTTGGTGAGGTACTGGGAGCAAACATGACCACGACTGCAATACCTTATGTTCCTGTTTCGGTGGCTGCAACTTCGTGCACAACCACTACGTCGACGGTTACGACCGTGACGACTGCTCAACTCGGAGGTTTTTATGCACCCGCACATTACCTCCCAATTGAAGAGCAGAGAAACAGCGGACATCTTGGCACTAGAGAGAGTGAAGTGCCAACACAACATTTTGACTTGGGTTCGCAGACGGAAGCCGACCGTCGTACGTCACGAGGATACACCTCTAGACAATACGACAACAGGCAACCTGAAGCTAATACAACCGAACGTCAATTTGTTGATGATAGGAATGGATATGACCTTCCTAATGACGTCAGTGTTCAATCTTACGAAAAACCGAGGTTTGAACAGAGACGTCGTGAGACCTCTTCTAAGACTTGTGAAGGACAAGATAGAAGAGAGAGGCGTAAGTACACGACTCCAAACAGAAATTCACGACACCATCGTTCTGTGAGTAGAGCCTCAAGCAGCGATGAACGTCGTGAAAACTGTACGGAGAGACGTACTCATAAACGTCAGTCCAACCGTAAACTCGACGACCGAGCGCAGCCGGAAATTCCGGAGCAAGGTCACAGAGAGAGGTCGGACAGACGTAGAGAAACGCCTCGAGAGAATCGTGCGGTGGCCACTTGCGATCAGAGTACTCAGACGGATTCGTCCGATGGGTATCAGTCTGATCGCGAACCTGCTCGTGGGAGATCCGATTCTCGTAGGACGGCTGAAGGCCGACAAGAGAATAGGAATCCCTCTACCAGCAGGCGTAGGAGTTCCCGGACGGATAATAGAGATGACCGTCGGGAAAGAGAGTCCTACGAAGCCAAGCCAAGGTATCGTGAAGACGATAACCGAACGCACGATCGGACAGGGTGCGCACGAGAGCTGCGTATCTGGAACATGTCCTTTGATGGTGAGACCAAAAAGGACGCGGAAGAGTTTCTGAACCGTTTGCACGACTTCAGAAATGACAACGAGTTCTCAGATCGCAGGATGTTCAGTGCCCTGCCCAATGTGTTCTCAAAATCAGCACTGTTCTGGTATAGAACAGTTCAGCCATCTCTTCGAGATTGGCGTGATTTTGAGATTGAGTTCCTAAATGAGTATGGCCGTATAATAAATGACGAAGATTTACTCATGGAACTTCGATCAAGAAGACAAAATGAGGGAGAAAAGGCTACGACGTTCTTGAACTGTTTCAGAGCGATCGTGAATAAATTTAAATGCCCTCCCTCATTAGAACAACAGGTGAAGATGGCCTACTCGCAGATGAGGCCAGATTACCGTAGGTACATACCAGTACGACAAATCAAGAATTTCTCTGATTTGACAAGCTACGGTAAAGAGTACGAGCAGCATTTAACATGGGACACGAAATTTTCCAGTTCCAACGTTAAACGCGAGAAGCTAGTACCAGAAGCTTTTCCGAAACAGAGTGGTGCAGCACGAGTTTCGGGTAAAGTGGCGACTGTTACCGAAAAGAGTAAGGATGAGTCTTCTCATTCGGATAAACAGTCGTCTAAGAAAACTATTAAGAAGAAGAGCAAGAAAAGTGCGAAAAACTCGCCAAACTCTTCTTCGAGCGAATACGAAGCAGCCGGTGTGTACGGTACTTCCAACATCGCTAATAGTTTTCAGAAACGATACGGCAAATCGAATAATGGAGTGAGTGCCCCCAATTCGAAATCCGTATCGTACGTGCCTGTTTCTCAACAGTCACCTGGGCAACAAAAACAGAGCTCGGGCAAAAGAGAAAGACGTGTTTTGACGAATTCTCAACTGCCCCAGCAAAACGTTTTTGTCCCACAGATGGCACAAAACCTGGTGAGGTATGTGCAACCACAGGCGACGGCAGTAAATCCAACGAACCTGAGCACCAACTTTGTCGGCGTGTGTTTCACATGCCAAAAAGTCGGTCATAGGTCGTCGGATTGCCCGAGCCGAACATGCTACCGATGCGGAAACATTGGGCACTCCGCTGAGCAGTGCTCTACCGAATTGGTAGCAAAGGAGTCCCAGCTGTGTGGAACTAGTGGCGTTACACTCCAAACATGTCCTAACTGCGTCAGGTTCCTCCAAAACGTGGGAAACCTGAACGCAGGGCACCCGAGCTGCCCCGGGCGCCCTGCACTGCAGTAAGTAAACCGCATGGTTTACAAGGGCAAGAGTTTAAGGTTGGAGAACCCTCTAAACTCTTTAAGAAGTCTAGCAAATCATTTGCTGACTTCTCTAAAGTCCTTAACGGAGATCAAATTCCCTCTCAGACCGAAGTTGGTGTCGAAAGTAAGTCTGAGTGTAAGGATTCTAAACGTTCTGGGGATTCGACAGATGGAAAAGTTCTTAGAACACAACCTGTCAATCCCACCCGAGCTTTGCAAGGTAAAACAGAACAAGGAACCTTATTAGACCAGCAAAAGCGTGAGGCTAAAGATTGGTCTAAGGAACTCCAAAGGCAAATATACTCTGATAGCAGAGATATTATTGGTGAAGAAAGCGTTAAGAGATCGTTATCTAAGCCGCTTAGCACCATCGGAGTGAACGACCTTGGTTGTTGCTCATCGTCACCCCGTTGTGACACACCTAGTAATGAGGACAAGAAGCCCTTGGTGGAGAAGGAAATTGTCTTCAACAACGAGCCCTTGGTGGAGAAGGTAGTTGTCGATGGTGTGCATAACATGAACCGTACAAGCTCGTTGCCGAGAAGTACAGTTCATGGGGGGGCAGATGCCGTACCAAGTACGTCTAAAATGACGCACACGGCATCGACTCCTAACGACGATAGTCAAACCGATCAGATAATTGCTGGAATTCAATCGGATAACCGGCTATTCTTTTTGGTACGTCTCGGTGGAAAGGACTTTAAAGCACTTTTCGATCCTGGCGCCATGGTCTCTCTTGTACGATCAGATGTTGTCGAACAGTACAAGTTTAAATGGAGACCTGTCAAGGTTATCGTGAAGGGTGTGGCTGGACCAGCTCTTAAAGTTCTTGGCCTAATTGACATCCTATTCTGTGTAGAAGGCCTTGATGGCAATATCCAACTGAGAATTGTAGAGAATATTGAGCATTCCATCATTCTCGATATGGATTTTCTACAACATTGGAATATGGAAGTCAAATTAGGCGAAGCTATTTGGCGTATTGGCGAGAGTGATTGGAGACACTTCGTCAGAGATACATCTCATGACATCGATTCGAGGATTTCCGCTGAATGTGCTGGTATAATTGAGATACAGGACGACCAGCGGAAACAAGTCAAAGAGTTAGTTGAAAGCCTACTCTTGCCCTCGGGAGACGTCCACGGCTTTACGACGTTAACGGAGCACCACATAGATGTTGAGCCTGGTGCAAGACCGGTTCGTCATAAGCCAAGACGTATGTCTCCCAAGGTCCTCGAATTTGCCCAGAGTGAGGTCAAAAAGATGTTTGACAAGGGCATTATTGAACCGAGTGCGAGTGATTGGTCAGCTGCTCCGGTCATCGTCCGCAAGGACGAAGGAAGTTATCGCTTCTGTATCGATTTTCGAGACCTTAATGCAGTCACAAAACGTGATTCTTATCCAATTCCTAATATGGATACCATATTGGATAAGCTGCATAATGCAAGGTATATATCGAAAATTGATCTTAAGAAAGCGTACTTCCAAATATTAATGGCCGAGGCGAGCCGACATTATACTGCATTTGCTGTACCAGGGTCGGGGCTGTGGCAGTTCACGAGAATGCCTTTTGGCCTCATGAATGCTCCTATGACCTTTGCACGGCTTATAGATGCAATTTTCGGACCTAAGGTGGAACCTCATGTGTTTGGTTATTTAGACGACTTGATCGTCATTACCAAAACTTTTGAGGACCATCTAAAATGGCTCGAATACGTACTAAGGACGTTGAATGACGCTGGACTCGAAGTGAATCGAGAGAAGTGTGAGTTCTGTTGTTCCAGCGTAACGTTCCTTGGGTACAAATTGGACGCGGACGGCTTGAGGCCTGACGAGGAACGAGTCGCTCCAGTCCTTAATTACCCTACCCCTCGTAATGTCAAACAGCTGAGATCCTTTCTCGAGATGGTAGGCTGGTACTCTCGATTCATTAATCGAGAAGCTGACATTAAAGCTCCCCTTACCAAGTTGCTGCGTAAAGACCAGGCTTGGGATTGGGGCGAGGAGCAGGAGGAGGCGTTTCGTCAGCTTAGAGTTGCGTTAGCTGAAGCGCCTGTATTAGCCCGTCCAGACTTTTCTAAGCCATTTACCATCCAAAGTGACGCTAGTGACTTAGCGATAGGTGCGGTGTTGACGCAACTGGACGACGAGGGCTTCGAGCATCCGATTGTCTACGTCAGCCGATTATTAAATCGCGCTGAACGTAATTACATGACAACGGAAAAAGAATGCTTGGCCCTCATATGGGCTATTAAGAGATTGAGACCATATATTGAGGCCTATCGATTCACGGCTGTGACCGACCATAGTGCTCTCAAATGGCTCGAAAATCTCAGAGAGCCGTCGGGTAGGTTGGCACGATGGATACTTGAAATGCAGCAATGGGATTTTGAAATAGTGCATAAGAAAGGAGCCTTGCACTATGTCCCGGACGCGCTTTCTCGTGCCGTCAACCCAGACCCCGACGAAGAAGAGATTGCCTCGTTCGAAGTAATTACAGACCCATGGTATATTGCTAGGTTAAACGAGGTACGCTCATGCCCTCAGAAATTTCCGGAGTGGAAAATTGAGGATGATATGCTATATCGTTTTACAAGTGATAAACTCTTGGACTCTGTAACAGAACGAGAAGAAGGCTGGCGCCTTGTTCTACCCTTAGAGCAGAGGAACCGAGTCTTAGTAGATTCTCATTTCCACCCATCCATGGGTCATATGGGAGTCGAAAAGACTTACGAACGTGTTGCGAGAGACTATTATTGGCCAGGTATCTACCACGATACCCGCCAATTTGTTTTACAGTGTCTGATCTGTCAGAGCTATAAGACGTCTCAAGCAGGTCCTCAAGGCTTGATGGGTAAACGTAACATTGAGAGACCCTGGGCTGTTGTGGCAGCAGACGTAATGGAGCTTCCACGTAGTAAAAGTCAATACAAATACATCATAGTATTTCAAGACTTGTTTACAAGGTGGATAGAGCTCAAACCATTACGTACGGCGACCGGTAAGTCGGTGTCGAAAGAATTCGAGGAACTCGTAGTCTTCCGTTGGGAAACGCCAGATTTCCTAATAACGGATAATGGGACGGAGTTCATCAACGGCATCATGTCACGAATGCTGGAGGAGTATGGCATAAAACATGTCAGAACCCCTCCTTACCGACCACAAGCCAACCCGGTGGAGAAAACAAATAGAACGTTAAAAACGATGATTGCGACGTTTGTGGATTCGGATCATCGTGGGTGGGACACACACTTGCACGAATTTCGTCATGCAATAAACACGGCAATGCAGTCGAGTACCAAAGTCTCACCCGCGTTCTTAAACTTCGGGCGTCATCCACAACCTGTGAAGAGTCTCCGCAGGGAAGTGGAAAAACAGGAATTTAAGATCCTGGACAATCCCGAAGTATGGCTAGATCGTCTTAAAAGACTTGATGCTCTACGCGACTTGGTCAAGAAATACATTGACGAGGAGCAAAGACGTCAAGAAAAGACCTACAACAGAAACAGACGTATTGCCTCGTTTCAGGTCGGAGATCTAGTCATGAGGAAGTGCCGAACGCTTTCCCAAGGTGCGAAGGGCATATCTGCTAAGCTTGCACCAAAGTATGACGGACCCTTCGAAGTTAAAGAAGTACTATCTCCAGTAATTCTGAGACTAGAGGAGTCCGGTCGGAAACGGACCGAGGTACACATATCTGATGTAAAAAGATATGTACCACCTCGGGTCGTCAAGTAAAGCAGTAAGGGTTGCGTATCGGTTCGCATGAGAACAGTTATCGAAGGTTGGGCCTGGTAACTGTATGCATTGAGAGAGTGATATTTGAGAATACTTGTGTGTGAGTGAATGGGCAATTCTCCCTTATTCGTAATTTATATTTTAATTATGACTAATAAGCTTCTGTTTTATTTCAGCTCCCAGATGGACCCAAATGGCGAGTTGATCGCCCTGACGGAGCAGATGCTCCAACAAAGAGCGATCGAGCGCGATGAAGAAGGCCACCGCCGGTTTGAGAAGGAGGCGGCCAGAAATCGTCGCGCAGTATCGCCGGACGCCCGAGACCTGGAAGCAGGAGACGGCGTCACTCCATCTCCACCTCAGCTCATACTGCTGGGGGAAAGCCCACCGACTTTGGGGACCACTAATGAGGTAACTCCGGTGTCTCCCGAAGGCTTCGAGGTACCTGCAGATGACCCGCTCGCTGGATGTGCCCAGTCGGTGCGGGACATCGACCAGGTGCTAGTGGAGTTGGAAGGGACACCACGTGCCTCAACGGTGGACCTCACTTCGTCGGCTGAGTCCACCCCAGTGGAGCGGATGGAAGTGGATGTGTCTGCGGTATTAGTACCGGGGCCATCCGCCAACATCTATCCCGCAGAGTATGCTGAGGATCTGCGTGAGGCAGAACGGGAGCAGCAGAAGTCCGTCGCCGCAAATCGCCCACGCCGCAAGAAGAAGAAATCTAGCGGCAACAGGCAATTGACGATGGACGACTACGAATCAGGAGTCCCCGCCCCACCCCGAGCAACGATTCGGCCGTTCTCGGAAGCAGGGACACCTGTCGTACGTCCATCACGAGCAGGAAAACTCGATGTTGGGGTCGAGTCCCTGCCCAAGCAGGCGAAGACTGGGTCATCTACATCCGGCCCGGTCATTACTAGGGGAATTGTCCTCCGACGATTGGTAGCAATACCATTCGATCGGTCGGTAGATCCCCCTAAAAACGCCTGCTACAATTGCTGGGCAAACGACCACAGTCACCGGGAGTGTGCGATTTCGCAAAAGACATACTGTCTTAATTGCGGACGCCGAGGGGTGACTGTGAGGGAGTGCCCCAGATGTTCGGAGCCGCATGATTTGTGGGTCCGAGAACGGGGCTACTCCCCCTTCGCGCCATCTAACCCCGTTGCACCGGCCGCTAAGGTCCCTGTCTCGCCACAGGCACCGAAGCGACCAACGCCACGGGCAGGTCCGAAGGAGTCGAAGAAGCGACGGGTGGAGACGCCCACCCGCAAGGAAGGCGCTAGGAAGGGCTCGTGTGTGAAGCCTTCCAGCAACAAACCTTCCTATGCGGAAGTGGTGGTGGGTCGCCGTGTGGAAGAGGCGACTCGCCGCCAGGCCGCTGCATTTGGCTTGGATTCCACGGGGCCCTTCGAGCAAGTGAAGGCAGCCCTAAGTGCGGTCGTCCAAGCCAAAGCGGACCAGAAGTCGAGGGAGTACAGAGAAAGCCTGAACGCTCCCTCGACCAGCGACCAAGCAGCGGAAGCAGGAAGGCAGGGACGCGAAGAGAGCGGGGCTCAGCCAGTCCCTGTCCAACGAGTCAGTGGAAAGGGTAAGACCAAGACCTCTGTTCCGAAACCTCGTGGGGAGCAGTCGCAGAAGGCTCGGCCTAGCGACTTGCGACGGCCCACCCCGATGGAAGTCGACGCTACGAGGATGGCTGGGCCATCTCGTCAGCCGACACCAAAGTCGGGAAGTGGGTCTAAACCCCGTACATCTTCGGACGTATCGGCTTCTTCAGCTGGGTCGACAGCACAATCCAGCAACGAGGCGGACATTCTCAGGGAATGTCGTATGTTGCTGGAGGCTGCTGCCAATCTCCCAGCTGATGTGGCACGAGATGTAGGACAGGAGGTGGTCCGTATCCTCAAGGACCGCATCCCATCCCGCCACTGATTGAAGAGAGAAGAGGACAGCGCGCGGTCGCGAATAGATTGTGCCTTCTTTCGACTCGGCCTTCCCGAGGGAAGTAGAGTCTAGGGGGGGGGGCTTTGTGACGGAAATCGTCACACAATCTTTTCGCGGCAAACGAAGCATTTAAATCCTGTTAAATGTAAGTCGTCGGAGCCTTTGGTATGTCAAGGCCAACCGACGACATTTGTTTACGTCGATCGAAGTGTACAATTACGCGCGCAATGGTACGTAAAGATGAGAGCGCGAGTGTGTGTATGTTCCCCACTCTCATCCCTTTTTCGAAAATTAGGAGATACCTAGTCAGTATGTCCCGATCCGCCGCTCGAGGCGGACGAAATAAATCCGGACCGATCGAGAGATTTTCTGGCTAATAAGGCGCGTGAGGCGCAAAGCCATCGGGTATCCGGACATCCTCGTGAGTGAGCCGCGAGTGATTTCTGGTGTGTGTTAAGGACGGGAGTGTTGGTGTGAGTGCGGACGCGGATCGCGAGGCACTCGCCGCGGCACAGGGCCGCCTTCCACCACCGCAGCCGACGTCGTCCTCCGTTGCCCAGGAGGACAAAAGGGACACGGATCGCCTGGGCCATCCACGGGGCGAATCCCGGTAAGTGTAGTTTATACTACCGCGCGTTCCCCCCATTACCCCGAGTGTATGTGTGTGTGAGACCTCGGGAGTGTATTCGGGTACGCCGGTACCCGAATAGCGGCGATCGGGGCAAAGTCAACCGCAGGCGAGGGTCTCGATCCGGTTGACTCCCGACACTTCCGCCCGCGCGAAGTAACATTGTCGCGGCACGAGGCCTGGATGGCCAATTGTTAATTAAAAGTAAATAAATGGTATAATTATTTTTATTTTAATTAATTGTATTTATTGTTCTCCCCGCTCCCGCCGACATCCTTTAATTTTCACAAATCGTGTCGAGGCAAGGAGGATCGCCCGAATCCTCCATACCGTACGTCCCAGCGAACTCGTGTTCCTGGCGACAGCCCGCAGTTCGCGATAAATAAATAATTGTGTGCGCGGTATTGGGCAACGCGGCCCAACGGTTTTAATTAATTACGTTAATTAATTAATTTAATCGGGTACGCGAATACCACGTCACAATATATATAGATAATAAATCAAAAATAAAATTTTAATTTTTTTATCCACCTTTCTCACTCATTTTACACCTGTGTAATAGAGTATGACGAAAAATGTGTAAAAACGTATATTTAAATGTGATAAAGAAACAGAACGAATCATTAAATAAAATATATATTACATTAAAATATATTATTTAAGTTATTAAAAATTATTAATCAGTACTGCTTCAGTCTGTGCTAGTATTACTGTGACCACTTTATTTTTACATTATTTATGTATGTAGTGACTATTATTTATTATTAATTACTTATAATATTACTTATAGGTATATTCCTAATATAATAATTTAATTTGGTACAAAAATATACAAAAATTGGAGTACTGGCAAAAGTACTTATACACTTTTTTAATATTTTATCCCATAATTATTGGAGTTATTCCGAAATACCTTAAAAATTCCCGAAATATTCAATAAATCCCGTAATTGGTGGAATTATTCCGGAATACCTCAGAAATTCCCGCAATATCCAGGAAATCTCGAAATTGTTGGAGTTATTCCGGAACACGTCAGAAAATCTCGAAACATCCAGGAAATCCCGAAATTGATGGAGCTATCCCGGAATACTTAAGAAAATCCCGAAACATTCAGGAAAACCCTAAATTAGTGAAGATTTCCCGGCATATCTAAGAAATTACCAAATTATTTATAAAATCTCGTAATTGGTGGAGTTATCCCAGAATACCTCAAAAATTGCCGAAATATCCAAGAAATCCCGTATTTAGTGAAGTTATCCCGAAATAATTCAGAAATTCCCGAAATATCAGCATTAACCCTTCCACTCCACACATACTCTTAATTCTTAGAACAGGAGAGCGGACACCACCGCGGGACACCGGACACCACCACCGGACACCGGAGAACGGATGAATTTTAATATAATATAGATTATATATTCGACACCGCGCGGCACGCTCCCGCGAGTAAGCAAACGCGGGAGCGTGTCTCGTAGTGTTCTAGTTGTGGATGTCAAGTAGATCGGCAGTTATAGATAGTTTCTAATTTGTTTCTTCTGATGGGATGTTAAATTTGAGTAGTGATATTATGTACAAAAGTTTATTTGCCCATTTTAGTTATTAAATGTATCTTTTTACTGTAGAAAATATATTCAATACCGCGCTGCACGCTCCCACGAATGAGCAAACGAGGGAGCGTGCCTCGTAGTATTTTGGTCACTTTTTTCGCTGTATTGGAATTATGAACGAGTAAAATTCTCATTTGTGGAAGTACATTTGAGTAGTGGCATTGTACACATATGTTTATTTGCCCATTTTATTTTTAATATGTACTTCGTTTTTACCATAGGATATTCGAATATGAATTAAACTCCCTATATACAATAACGTATATATTATATTACAATACTCACGTGATCCCCCACTACTCGCGTTCCAAATTCCCTATACTCGATATACGCAATCATCGTGCCGATACGAGCGCGGACCGCGTGTATGCAGTGTGCGCGCGCTTGTATATAGTTAGATTTAAGATGGTGGCAACTGAGCGCGGGTCAGCACGTAAACATTGTGCTTTGAGTAAGTTTCACAATGTGTTCGCATACGGAAGTAGACGGCCCCCCAGGTGAAGCAGTCCACTACGTACACAGGACTTCGACGCGGTCAACAACGCAGCCGATCCCGGTGAAATTTTAAATGTTTATCATTTATAAAGTATGCACTATTTTAGTGCACTTGTTAGTACACTTTAATTTTGCGACTCACTAAAAACATGTTATAAATGTTTATTTAATTTTTTTAAAGTATTTATCCCCCAAATAGTTTTTTCTAAAGACAATTTTCGTTTTTTGAATAATTAATTTATGGGTTGACTATTTATATTTATTAGTTTTTTTGTTATTTTAAAAAAAAATTTTTTTTAATGATTTAGTTTTTTGGAAATTAATCAGTTAAATGAGCTAACAAAATTTATGATGAAGGAACCATCTGAAAGTCATAAAGGATAAAAATTTCAAGTAATTATATCTATTAGTTTTGATTTAAAAAATTAAAATGTGAAAAATTTGGGTTATTATGTCGAACGTTTGCGTGAAAATAGAATATATTAATAGCATTATGCTGTAAACACTACAAAATCTTTCATGGATTAGTTTTTCAGAAAAAATTATAATCTAAAATGTAATTTTTATTAAAATTTGTTTACTTTTAAAGTAGTTTAATCTGGAACTAACCATATTTTTGTAAGAAAATATTTACAGAAAATCGAAAGAAAAGCAAAAGAAGATTATTTTTTATATTTTTAATTCATCTAAAACTTTCTATGTCAGTCTTTATTTAGTCAATAACTTATACATTTGCATATATGAATAATTTGTTTTTATGTAAACCATATTTGAATATTGAACAAAATTATAGGAATATTCATTATGTTTGTGAAAAGAAGTAATGTTTTTTAAAAAAACTGGCTAATACAGAGGTATGCGTTTAACCTTTTTAATATACTTTTTAAACAAATATAAATAATTTTAGATATATCGCAAATATTAATTATTTATAAGAAAAGGAAATATTTTTAGAAATATTATAAGTTTTTTTTTATATAATTAAATAATACTATATTTGAGTAATGTATTACATACAGGATCGACATTTTAATTTGAGGAAGATATGTGACAATTAATTGGCAGCTGTTTTTTTATTCTGTTGATAACTCCCGTCTGAATTTCATAAATTGAATATCCACTCTTCGATTACTTCTTCCAAAACGTCTGTTCACTTATACATTATTTTCTTTTTATATTCTATATTATATCTTCTATTCACTTCCTACCTAATACATATATATTCCTACTAACCAATAAATAATTGCTATTATGCAATATTAACATATTTCGTACTTCAGATGCAGCGTGCCAAGGAGTAGCTAACAACGATAAACCAAACAGACACGCTGACACTGTTCAACGTTGAGGACGTTCACGTCATCACCTTATAAATACAGATAAGTATATTTACATGATATTACCTCTTAATATTGAATACTTATTGATTAATATATATATTTTTTATTTTCAGATATCGCCTAGTTATATGACTACATCACAGATGAAAGTGTGATTAAATCTAGATATAAACTAGATATATATTTTCTGTTTTAAAGATACTTATGTCTCAAGAGACCAGCGTAGACGTATATCTGTGCTTAACCAAAGATATTTTCCACAATTTCAAAATTAATCTCTTGAGAACCTACCACATATTATACGCATATGAACTTACTTCAAGGCTGAACGTGCAACCTGTCTAGACACACTTGAAAATTATTTATTTCATCTACTGCTAGATGATCCATCTGTGTTAATACCTTACGTAGCGAAATGCAAGGAATGTATTCAGTAAAGGTAAAAGATTGAAGCAAAACGAATACCACGAGTACTTGCATAGCGAAATGCAAGGAATGTATTAGGTAAAGGTAAAAGTTTGAAGCAAAACGAATACCACGAGTACTTGCATAGCGAAATGTAAGCAATGTATTCAGCAAAGGTAAAAGGTTGAAACAAATCGAATACGACGAGTACTTACATAACGAAATGTAAGAAATGTATTCAGTAAAGGTAAAAAGGTTGAAGCAAAACGAATACCACGGGTACTTGCATAGCGAAATGCTAGGAATGTATGCAGTACAGGTAAAAGGTTGAAGGAAAACGAATACCACGGGTACTTGCATAGCGAAATGCAAGTAATGTATGCAGTACAGGTAAAAGGTTGAAGGAAAACGAATACCACGGGTACTTGAATAGCGAAATGCAAGGAATGTATGCAGTACAGGTAAAAGGTTGAAGGAAAACGAATACCACGAGTACTTGCATAGCGAAATGCAAGGAATGTATTCGGTAAAGGTAAAAGTTTGAAGCAAAACGAATACCACGAGTACTTGCATAGCGAAATGTAAGGAATGTATTCAGCAAAGGTAAAAGGTTGAAGCAAAGTAAATACGACGAGTACTTACATAACGAAATGTAAGAAATGTATTCAGTGAAGGTAAAAAGGTTGAAGCAAAACGAATACCACGGGTACTTGCATAGCGAAATGCAAGGAATGTATTCAGTAAAGGTAAAAAGGTTGAAGCAAAACGAATACCACGGGTACTTGCATAGCGAAATGCAAGGAATGTATGCAGTGCAGGTAAAAGGTTGAAGGAAAACGAACACCACGAGTACTTGCATAGCGAAATGCAAGAAATGTATGCAGTACAGGTAAAAGGTTGAAGAAAAATGAATACAACGAGTAATTGCATAGCGTAATGCCAGAAATATATTCAGTAAAGGTAAAAAGTTTAAAGCAAAACGACCACCACGATTACTTGCATAGCGAAATGCAAGGAATGTATTCGGTAAAGGTAAAAGTTTGAAGCAAAACGAATACCACGAGTACTTGCATAGCGAAATGTAAGGAATGTATTCAGCAAAAGTAAAAGGTTGAAGCAAAGCAAATACGACGAGTACTTACATAACGAAATGTAAGAAATGTATTCAGTGAAGGTAAAAAGGTTGAAGCAAAACGAATACAATGTGTACTTGCATAGCGAACTGCAAAGAATGTATTCAGTAAAAGTAAAAGGTTGAAGAAAAATGAATACGACGAGTAATTGCATAGCGTAATGCCAGAAATATATTCAGTAAAGGTAAAAAGTTGTAAGCAAAACGACCACCACGAGTACTTGCAGAGCCAAATTCAAGTAACGTATTCAGTAAAGGTAAAAGTTTGAAGCAAAACGAATACTACGAGTACTTGCATAGCGAAATGCAACGAATGTATTCAGTAAAGGAAACGGTTGCAGAAAAATTAATACGACGAGTACACGCATAGCGAAATACCAGAAATGTATTCAGTAAAGGTAAAAAGTTTTAAGCAAAACGACCACCAGGAGTACTTGTAGAACTAAATTCAAGTAACGTATTCAGTAAAGGTAAAAATTTGAAGCAAAACAAATACTACGAGTACTTGCATAGCGAAATGCAACGAATGTATTCAGTAAAAGTAAAAGGTTGAAGCAAAACCAATACGACGAGTACATGCATAGCGAAATGCCAGAAATGTATTCAGTAAAGGTAAAATAGTTTGAAGTAAACTACATGCCACGAGTACATGCATAGCGTAATGCCAGAAATGTATTCAGTGAAGGTAAAAAAGTGTGAAGGAAACTGCATACCACGAGTACTGGCATAGCGAAATGCAAGGAATGTATTCAGTAAAAGTAAAAGGTTGAAGCAAAACCAATACGACGAGTACTTGCATAGCGAAATGCAAGGAATGTATTCATTACAGGTAAAAGGTTGAAACAAATCGAATACGACGAGTACTTACATAACGAAATGTAAGGAATGTATTCGGTAAAGGTAAAAGTTTGAAGCAAAAAGAATACCACGAGTACTTGCATAGCGAAATGCAAGGAATGTATTCGGTAAAGGTAAAGTTTGAAGCAAACGAATACCACGAGTACTTGCATAGCGAAATGTAAGGAATGTATCAGCAAGTAAAAGGTTGAAGCAAAGCAAATACGACGAGTACTTACATAACGAAATGTAAGAAATGTATTCAGTGAAGGTAAAAGGTTGAAGCAAAACGAATACAATGTGTACTTGCATAGCGAACTGCAAAGAATGTATTCAGTAAAAGTAAAAGGTTGAAGAAAAATGAATACGACGAGTAATTGCATAGCGTAATGCCAGAAATATATTCAGTAAAGGTAAAAAGTTGTAAGCAAAACGACCACCACGAGTACTTGCAGAGCCAAATTCAAGTAACGTATTCAGTAAAGGTTAAAAGTTTGAAGCAAAACGAATACTACGAGTACTTGCATAGCGAAATGCAACGAATGTATTCAGTAAAGGAAACGGTTGCAGAAAATTAATACGACGAGTACACGCATAGCGAAATACCAGAAATGTATTCAGTAAAGGTAAAAAGTTTTAAGCAAAACGACCACCAGGAGTACTTGTAGAACTAAATTCAAGTAACGTATTCAGTAAAGGTAAAAATTTGAAGCAAAACAAATACTACGAGTACTTGCATAGCGAAATGCAACGAATGTATTCAGTAAAAGTAAAAGGTTGAAGCAAAACCAATACGACGAGTACATGCATAGCGAAATGCCAGAAATGTATTCAGTAAAGGTAAAATAGTTTGAAGTAAACTACATGCCACGAGTACATGCATAGCGTAATGCCAGAAATGTATTCAGTGAAGGTAAAAAAGTGTGAAGGAAACTGCATACCACGAGTACTGGCATAGCGAAATGCAAGGAATGTATTCAGTAAAAGTAAAAGGTTGAAGCAAAACCAATACGACGAGTACTTGCATAGCGAAATGCAAGGAATGTATTCATTACAGGTAAAAGGTTGAAACAAATCGAATACGACGAGTACTTACATAACGAAATGTAAGGAATGTATTCGGTAAAGGTAAAAGTTTGAAGCAAAAAGAATACCACGAGTACTTGCATAGCGAAATGCAAGGAATGTATTCAGCAAAGGTAAAAGTTTAAAGCAAAACGAATACCACGAGTATTTGCATAGCCAAATGTAAGTTATGTATTCAGTAAAGGTAAAAGTTTGAAGCAAAACGAATACGTCGAGTACTTACATAACGAAATGCAAAGAATGTATTCAGTAAAAGTAAAAGGTTGAAGCGAATGAATACCACGAGTACTTGAATAGCGAAATACAAGTAATGTATTCAGTATAGATAAAAGTTTGAAGCACAACGAATACAATGTGTACTTGCATAGCGAAGTGCAAGTAATGTATTCAATAAACGTTAAAAGTTTAAAGCAAAACGAATATCACGAGTACTTGCATAGTGAAATGCAAGGAATGAATTAAGTAAAGGTAAAAGCTTGAAGTAATACTACTACCTCGAGTACTTGCATAGCGAAATGCAAGGAATGTATTCAGTAAAGGTAACGGTTGAAGAAAAATTAGTACGACGAGTACATGCATAGCGAAACGCCAGAAATTGATTCAGTAAATGTATAATAGTTTGAAGTAAACTGCATGCCACGAGTACATGCATAGCGAAATGCCAGGAATATATTCAGCAAACGTTAAAAGTTTAAAGCAAAACGAATACCACGACTATTGCATAGCCAAATGCAAGTAATTTATTCAGTAAAGGTAAAAGTTTGAAGCAAATCGAATACCACGAGTACTTGCATAGCGAAATGCAAGGAATGTCTTCACTAAAGGTAGCAGGTTGAAGAAAAATGATTACGACGAGTACTTGCACAGCGAAATGCCAGAAATGTATTCAGTAGAGGTAAAAGTTTGAAGAAATACTAATACCTCGTGTACTTGCATAGCGAAGTGCAAGGAATGTATTCAGTAAAGGTAAAAAGTTTAAAGCAAAACGAATACCACGAGTACCTGCATAGCCAAATGTAAGTAAATTATTCAATAAAGGTAAAAGGTTGAAGCAAAACGAATACAAGTACTTACATAACGAAATGCAAAGAATGTATTCAGTAAAAGTAAAAGGTTGAAGCGAATGAATACCACGAGTACTTGAATAGCGAAATACAAGTAATGTATTCAGTATAGATAAAAGTTTGAAGCACAACGAATACAATGTGTACTTGCATAGCGAAGTGCAAGTAATGTATTCAGTAAACGTTAAAAGTTTAAAGCAAAACGAATACCACGACTATTGCATAGCGAAATTCAAGGAATGTATTCGGTAAAGGTAAAAGTTTGAAGCAAAACGAATACCACGAGTACTTGTACAGCGAAATGCAAGGAATGTATTCAGCAAAGGTACATGGTTGACACAAATCGAATACGACGAGTGCTTACATAATGAAATGTAAGGAATGTATTCAGTAAAGATAAAAAGGTTGAAGCAAAACGAATACCACGAGTACTTTCATAGCGAAATGCAAGGAATGAATTAAGTAAAGGTAAAAGTTTGAAGAAATACTAATACCGCGTGTAATTGAATAGCGAAATGCAAGGAAAGTATTCAGTAAAGGTAAAAGATTTTAGCGAAGCTGCATACCATGAGGTCATGCATGGCGTAATGCCATAAATGTATTCAGTAAAGGTAAAAAAGTTTGAAGCAAATCGAATACCACGAGCACTTGCATAGCCAAATGCAAGTAATGTATTAAGTAAAGGTAAAAGTTTGAAGCAAATCGAATACCACGAGTACTTGCATAGCGAAATGCAAGGAATGTTTTCAGTAAAGGGAAAAGTTTGCAGCCAAACGAATATCATGAGTGATTGTATAGCGAAATGCAAGGAATGTATTAAGTAAATGTAAAAAGATTGAAGCAAAACGAATACCACGAGTACTTGCATAGCGGAATGCAAGGAATGTATTCAGTAAAGGTAAAAAGTTTAAAGCAAAGCCAATACCACGAGTACTTGCATAGTCAAATGCAAGTAATGTATTCAGTAAAGGTAAAAGTTTGAAGCAAATCGAATACCACGAGCACTTGCATAGCCAAATGCAAGTAATGTATTCAGTAAAGGTAAAAGTTTGAAGCAAATCGAATACCACGAGTACTTGCATAGCGAAATGCAAGGAATGTTTTCAGTAAAGGGAAAAGTTTGCAGCCAAACGAATATCATGAGTGATTGTATAGCGAAATGCAATGAATGTATTCAGTAAAGGTAACAGGTTGAAGAAAAATGAATACGACGAGTACTTATATAACGAACTGCAAGGAAAGTATTCAGTAAAGGTAAAAGTTTGAGGCAAATGGAATACCACGTGTACTTGCATAGCGAAATTCAAGGAATGTATTCGGTAAAGGATAAAGTTTGAAGCAAAACGAATACCACGAGTACTTGCATAGCGAAATGCAAGGAATGTTTTCAGTAAATGTAAAAGGTTGAAGCAAACCGAATATCATGAGTAACTGTATAGCGAAATGCAAGGAATGTATTAAGTAAATGTAAAAATATTGAAGCAAAACGAATGCCACGAGTACTTACATAGCCAAATGCAAGTAATGTACTCAGTAAAGGTAAAAGTTTGAAGCAGAACGAATACCACGAGTACTTGCATAGCGAAATGCAAGGAATGTATTCATTACAGGTAAAAGGTTGAAACAAATCGAATACGACGAGTACTTACATAACGAAATGTAAGGAATGTATTCGGTAAAGGTAAAAGTTTGAAGCAAAAAGAATACCACGAGTACTTGCATTGCCAAATGCAAGTGATGTACTCAGTAAATATAAAAGTTTGAAGCAAATCGAATACCACGAGAACTTGCATAGCCAAATGCAAGTAATGTATTCAGTAAAGGTAAAAGTTTGAAGCAAATCGAATACCACGAGTACTTGCATAGCGAAATGCAAGGAATGTTTTCAGTAAAGGTAAAAGTTTGAAGCAAAACGAATATCATGAGTAAATGTATAGCGAAATGCAAGGAATGTATTAAGTAAATGTAAAAAGATTGAAGCAGTTAAATGCTCGTGGTATTCGATTTGCTCAAACTTTTACCTTTACTGAATACATTACTTGCATTTGGCTATGCAAGTACTCGTGTTATTGGATTTGCTTCAAACTTTTTACCTTTACTGAATACATTCCTTGCATTCCGCTATGCAAGTACTCGTGGTATTCGTTTTGCTTCAATCTTTTTACATTTACTTAAGACATTCCTTGCATTTCGCTATACAATTACTCATGATATTCGATTTGTTTCAACCTTTTACCGTACTGAATACATTCCCTGCATTTCGCTATGCAAGTACTCATGGTATTCGATTTGCTTCAAACTGTTACCTTTACTGAATACATTACTTGCATTTGGCTATTCAAGTACTCGTGGTATTCGATTTGCTTCAAACTTTTACCTATACTGAATACATTACTTGCATTTGGCTGTGCAAGTACTCGCCATATTCGATTGGCTTCAACATTTTACCTGTACTGAATACATTACTTGCATTTGGCTGTGCAAGTAGAAGCTAGAAGAAGATAGAAGCAGAAAGTTAAAAAGTTTAAAGCAAAACGAATACCATGCGTACCTGCATAGCTTAATGCAAGTAATGTATTCAGTAAAGGTAAAAAGTTTAAGGCAAAACGAATACCACGTGTACTTTCATAGCCAAATTCAAGTAATGTATTCAGTAAAGGTAAAAGTTTGAAGCAAAACGAATACGGCGAGTACTTACATAACGAAATGCAAGGAATGTATTCAGTACTGGTAAAAGTTTGAAGAAAACTGCATACCACGAGTACTTGCATAGCGCAATCAAGGAATGTATTCAGTAAAGTAAAAGGTTAAAGCAAAACGAATACGGCGAGTACTTACATAAAGAAATGCAATGAAAGTATTCAGTAAAGTTAAAAAGTTTAAAGCAAAACGAATACCACGCGTACCTGCATAGCTAAATGCGAGTAATGTATTCAGTAAAGGTAAAAAGTTTAAGGCAAAACGAATACCACGTGTACTTTCATAGCCAAATTCAAAAAATGTATTCAGTAAAGGTAAAAGATTGAAACAAAACGAATACGGCGTGTACTTACATAATGAAATGCAAAGAAAGTTTTCAGTAAAGGTAAAAAGTATAAAGCAAAACGAATACCACGAGTACCTGCATAGCCAAATGCATGTAATGTATTCAGCAAAGGTAAAAGGTTGAAGCAAAACGAATACATGTACATACATAACGAAATGCCAGGAATGTATTCAGTAAAGTTAAAAGTTAGAAGCAAAACGAATACCACGAGTACTTGAATAGCTAAATGCAAGTAATGTATTCAGTAAAGGTAAAAGTTTGAAGCAAATCGAATACCATGAGTACTTACATAGCGAAATGCAGGGAATGTATTCAGTACGGTAAAAGGTTGAAACAAATCGAATAACGACGAGTACTTGCATAGCGGAATGCAAGGAATGTATTCAGTAAAGGTTAAAGTTTGAAGAAATACTAATACCACGAGTACTTGGATAGCCAAATGCAAGTAATGTATTCAGTAAAGGTAAAAGGTTGATGCAAAACGAATACATGTACATACATAACGAATGCCAGGAATGTATTCAGTAAAGGTAAAAGTTTGAAGCAAAACGAATACCACGAGTACTTGAATAACGAAATGCAAGGAACGTATTCAGTGAATGTTAAAAAGTTTGAAGCAAACGAATACAACGTGTGCTTACATATCGAAATGTAAGGAATGTATTCTGTAAAGGTAAAAAGGTTGAAGCAAAACGAATACCACGAGAATTTCATAGCTTAGTACAAGGAATGTATACAGTATAGGTATAAGTTTGAAGCACAACGAATACAATGTGTACATGCATAGCGAAAAGCAAGGAATGTATTTACTAAAGGTAAAAGTTTGAAGCAAAACGAATACCACGAGTACTTGCATAGCGAAATGCAAGGAATGAATTAAGTAAAGGTAATAGTTTGAAGAAATTCTAATACCTCGAGAACTTGCATAGCGAAATGCAAGGAATGTATTCAGTAAAGGTAACAGGTTGAAGAAAAATGAATACGACGAGTACTTACATAACGAAATGCAAGGAAAGTATTCAGTAAAGGTAAAAGTATGAGGCAAATGTAATACCACGTGTACTTGCATAGCGAAATTCAAGCAATGTATTCGGTAAAGGTAAAAGTTTGAAGCAAAAAGAATACCACGAGTACTTGCATAGAGAAATTCAAGGAATGTTTTCAGTAAAGGTAAAAGTTTAAAGCAAAACGAGTATCATGAGTAACTGTATAGCGAAATGCAAGGAATGTATTAAGTAAATGTAAAAAGATTGAAGCAAAACGAATGCCACGAGTACTTCATAGCCTAATGCAAGTAATGTATTCAGTAAAGGTAAAAGTTTGAAGCAAATCGAATACCACGTGTACCTGCATAGCCAAATGCAAGTAATGTATTCAGTAAAGGTATAAGGTTGAATCAAAACGAATACATGTAAATACATAACGAAATGCAAGGAATGTAATCAGTAAAGTTAAATGTTTGAAGCAAAACGAATTCTACGAGTACTTGCATAGCCAAAAACAAGGAATGTATTCAGCAAAGGTAAAAGTTTAAAGCAAAACGAATACCACGAGTACTTGCATATCGAAATGCAAGGAACGTATTCAGTGAATGTAAAAAAGTTTAAAGCAAAACAAATACAATGTGTTCTTGCATAGCCAAATGCAAGGAATGTATTCAGTACAGGTAAAAGGTTGAAGCCAATCGAATATGTCGAGAAGTTCCATTGCCAAATGCAAGTGATGTATTCAGTAAATATAAAAGTTTGAAGCAAATCGAATACCACGAGAACTTGCATAGCCAAATGCAAGTAATGTATTCAGTAAAGGTAAAAGTTTGAAGCAAATCGAATACCACGAGTACTTGTATAGCCAAATGCAAGGAATGTTTTCAGTAAAGTAAAAGTTTGAAGCAAAACGAGTATCATGAGTAATTGTATAGCAAAATGCAAGGAATGTTTTAAGTAAATGTAAAAAGATTGAAGCCAATCGATTATGGCGAGTAGTTGCAATGCCAAATGCAAGTAATGTATTTAGTAAAGATAAAAGTTCGAAGCAAATCGAATATACGAGTACTTGCATAGACAAATGCAAGTAATGTATTCAGTAAAGGTAAAAGTTTGAAGCAAATCGAATACCTCGAGTACTTCCATAGCGAAATGCAAGGAATGTTTTCAGTAAAGGTAAAAGTTTGAAGCAAAACGAATATCATAAGTAATTATATAGCGAAATGAAAGGAATGTATTAAGTAAATGTAAAAAGATTGAAGCAAATGAATGCCACAAGTACTTGCATAGCGAAATGCAAGGAATAAATTTAGTAAAGGTAAAAGTTTGAAGAAATACTACTACCTCGTGTACTTGCATAGCGAAATGCAAGGAATGTATTCAGTAAAGGTAAAAGTTTGAAGCAAATCGAATACCACGAGCACTTGCATAGCCAAATGCAAGTAATGTATTCAGTAAAGGTAAAAGTTTGAAGCAAATCGAATACCACGAGTACTTGCATAGCGAAATGCAAGGAATGTTTTCAGTAAAGGGAAAAGTTTGCAGCCAAACGAATATCATGAGTGATTGTATAGCGAAATGCAATGAATGTATTCAGTAAAGGTAACAGGTTGAAGAAAAATGAATACGACGAGTACTTATATAACGAACTGCAAGGAAAGTATTCAGTAAAGGTAAAAGTTTGAGGCAAATGGAATACCACGTGTACTTGCATAGCGAAATTCAAGGAATGTATTCGGTAAAGGATAAAGTTTGAAGCAAAACGAATACCACGAGTACTTGCATAGCGAAATGCAAGGAATGTTTTCAGTAAATGTAAAAGGTTGAAGCAAACCGAATATCATGAGTAACTGTATAGCGAAATGCAAGGAATGTATTAAGTAAATGTAAAAATATTGAAGCAAAACGAATGCCACGAGTACTTACATAGCCAAATGCAAGTAATGTACTCAGTAAAGGTAAAAGTTTGAAGCAGAACGAATACCACGAGTACTTGCATAGCGAAATGCAAGGAATGTATTCATTACAGGTAAAAGGTTGAAACAAATCGAATACGACGAGTACTTACATAACGAAATGTAAGGAATGTATTCGGTAAAGGTAAAAGTTTGAAGCAAAAAGAATACCACGAGTACTTGCATTGCCAAATGCAAGTGATGTATTCAGTAAATATAAAAGTTTGAAGCAAATCGAATACCACGAGAACTTGCATAGCCAAATGCAAGTAATGTATTCAGTAAAGGTAAAAGTTTGAAGCAAATCGAATACCACGAGTACTTGCATAGCGAAATGCAAGGAATGTTTTCAGTAAAGGTAAAAGTTTGAAGCAAAACGAATATCATGAGTAAATGTATAGCGAAATGCAAGGAATGTATTAAGTAAATGTAAAAAGATTGAAGCAGTTAAATGCTCGTGGTATTCGATTTGCTCAAACTTTTACCTTTACTGAATACATTACTTGCATTTGGCTATGCAAGTACTCGTGTTATTGGATTTGCTTCAAACTTTTTACCTTTACTGAATACATTCCTTGCATTCCGCTATGCAAGTACTCGTGGTATTCGTTTTGCTTCAATCTTTTTACATTTACTTAAGACATTCCTTGCATTTCGCTATACAATTACTCATGATATTCGATTTGTTTCAACCTTTTACCGTACTGAATACATTCCCTGCATTTCGCTATGCAAGTACTCATGGTATTCGATTTGCTTCAAACTGTTACCTTTACTGAATACATTACTTGCATTTGGCTATTCAAGTACTCGTGGTATTCGATTTGCTTCAAACTTTTACCTTTTCTGAATACATTACTTGCATTTGGCTGTGCAAGTACTCGCCATATTCGATTGGCTTCAACATTTTACCTGTACTGAATACATTACTTGCATTTGGCTGTGCAAGTAGAAGCTAGAAGAAGATAGAAGCAGAAAGTTAAAAAGTTTAAAGCAAAACGAATACCACGCGTACCTGCATAGCTAAATGCAAGTAATGTATTCAGTAAAGGTAAAAAGTTTAAGGCAAAACGAATACCACGTGTACTTTCATAGCCAAATTCAAGTAATGTATTCAGTAAAGGTAAAAGTTTGAAGCAAAACGAATACGGCGAGTACTTACATAACGAAATGCAAGGAATGTATTCAGTACAGGTAAAAGTTTGAAGGAAACTGCATACCACGAGTACTTGCATAGCGCAATCAAGGAATGTATTCAGTAAAGTAAAAGGTTAAAGCAAAACGAATACGGCGAGTACTTACATAACGAAATGCAATGAAAGTATTCAGTAAATTTAAAAAGTTTAAAGCAAAACGAATACCACGCGTACCTGCATAGCTAAATGCGAATAATGTATTCAGTAAAGGTAAAAAGTTTAAGGCAAAACGAATACCACGTGTACTTTCATAGCCAAATTCAAAAAATGTATTCAGTAAAGGTAAAAGATTGAAGCAAAACGAATACGGCGTGTACTTACATAACGAAATGCAAAGAAAGTTTTCAGTAAAGGTAAAAAGTATAAAGCAAAACGAATACCACGAGTACCTGCATAGCCAAATGCAAGTAATGTATTCAGCAAAGGTAAAAGGTTGAAGCAAAACGAATACATGTACATACATAACGAAATGCCAGGAATGTATTCAGTAAAGTTAAAAGTTAGAAGCAAAACGAATACCACGAGTACTTGAATAGCCAAATGCAAGTAATGTATTCAGTAAAGGTAAAAGTTTGAAGCAAATCGAATACCATGAGTACTTACATAGCGAAATGCAGGGAATGTATTCAGTACGGTAAAAGGTTGAAACAAATCGAATAACGACGAGTACTTGCATAGCGGAATGCAAGGAATGTATTCAGTAAAGGTTAAAGTTTGAAGAAATACTAATACCACGAGTACTTGGATAGCCAAATGCAAGTAATGTATTCAGTAAAGGTAAAAGGTTGATGCAAAACGAACACATGTACATACATAACGAATGCCAGGAATGTATTCAGTAAAGGTAAAAGTTTGAAGCAAAACGAATACCACGAGTACTTGAATAACGAAATGCAAGGAACGTATTCAGTGAATGTTAAAAAGTTTGAAGCAAACGAATACAACGTGTGCTTACATATCGAAATGTAAGGAATGCATTCTGTAAAGGTAAAAAGGTTGAAGCAAAACGAATACCACGAGAATTTCATAGCTTAGTACAAGGAATGTATACAGTATAGGTATAAGTTTGAAGCACAACGAATACAATGTGTACATGCATAGCGAAAAGCAAGGAATGTATTTACTAAAGGTAAAAGTTTGAAGCAAAACGAATACCACGAGTACTTGCATAGCGAAATGCAAGGAATGAATTAAGTAAAGGTAATAGTTTGAAGAAATTCTAATACCTCGAGAACTTGCATAGCGAAATGCAAGGAATGTATTCAGTAAAGGTAACAGGTTGAAGAAAAATGAATACGACGAGTACTTACATAACGAAATGCAAGGAAAGTATTCAGTAAAGGTAAAAGTATGAGGCAAATGTAATACCACGTGTACTTGCATAGCGAAATTCAAGCAATGTATTCGGTAAAGGTAAAAGTTTGAAGCAAAAAGAATACCACGAGTACTTGCATAGAGAAATTCAAGGAATGTTTTCAGTAAAGGTAAAAGTTTGAAGCAAAACGAGTATCATGAGTAACTGTATAGCGAAATGCAAGGAATGTATTAAGTAAATGTAAAAAGATTGAAGCAAAACGAATGCCACGAGTACTTCATAGCCTAATGCAAGTAATGTATTCAGTAAAGGTAAAAGTTTGAAGCAAATCGAATACCACGTGTACCTGCATAGCCAAATGCAAGTAATGTATTCAGTAAAGGTATAAGGTTGAATCCAAACGAATACATGTAAATACATAACGAAATGCAAGGAATGTAATCAGTAAAGTTAAATGTTTGAAGCAAAACGAATTCTACGAGTACTTGCATAGCCAAAAACAAGGAATGTATTCAGCAAAGGTAAAAGTTTAAAGCAAAACGAATACCACGAGTACTTGCATATCGAAATGCAAGGAACGTATTCAGTGAATGTAAAAAAGTTTAAAGCAAAACAAATACAATGTGTTCTTGCATAGCCAAATGCAAGGAATGTATTCAGTACAGGTAAAAGGTTGAAGCCAATCGAATATGTCGAGAAGTTCCATTGCCAAATGCAAGTGATGTATTCAGTAAATATAAAAGTTTGAAGCAAATCGAATACCACAAGAACTTGCATAGCCAAATGCAAGTAATGTATTCAGTAAAGGTAAAAGTTTGAAGCAAATCGAATACCACGAGTACTTGTATAGCCAAATGCAAAGAATGTTTTCAGTAAAGTAAAAGTTTGAAGCAAAACGAATATCATGAGTAATTGTATAGCAAAATGCAAGGAATGTTTTAAGTAAATGTAAAAAGATTGAAGCCAATCGATTATGGCGAGTAGTTGCAATGCCAAATGCAAGTAATGTATTTAGTAAAGATAAAAGTTCGAAGCAAATCGAATATACGAGTACTTGCATAGACAAATGCAAGTAATGTATTCAGTAAAGGTAAAAGTTTGAAGCAAATCGAATACCTCGAGTACTTCCATAGCGAAATGCAAGGAATGTTTTCAGTAAAGGTAAAAGTTTGAAGCAAAACGAATATCATAAGTAATTATATAGCGAAATGAAAGGAATGTATTAAGTAAATGTAAAAAGATTGAAGCAAATGAATGCCACAAGTACTTGCATAGCGAAATGCAAGGAATGAATTTAGTAAAGGTAAAAGTTTGAAGAAATACTACTACCTCGAGTACTTGCATAGCGAAATGCAAGGAATGTATTCAGTAAAGGTAAAATTGTTTGCAGGAAACTGCATACCACGAGTACATGCTTAGCGTAATGCCAGAAATGCATTGGGTAAAGGTAAAAAAGTTTGAAGAAACTGCATACCTCGAGTACTTGCATAGCGAAATGCGAGGAATGTATTCAGTAAAGGTAAAAGGTTGAAGCAAAACGAATACGGCGAGTACTTACATAACGAAATGCAAAGAAAGTATTCAGTAAAGTTAAAAAGTTTAAAGCACAACGAATATCATGAGTAATTGTATAGCGAAATGCAAGGAATGTATTAAGTAAATGTAAAAAGATTGAAGCAAAACGAATACCACGAGTACTTGCATAGCGGAATGCAAGGAATGTATACAGTAAATGTAACAAGTTTAAAGCAAAACGGATACCACGAGTACCAGCTTAGCCAAATGCAAGTAATGTATTCAGTAAAGGTAAAAGTTTGGGGCAATTGGAATACCACGTGTACTTGCATAGCCAAATGCAAGTAATGTATTCAGTAAAGCTAAAAGTTTGAAGCAAATCGAATACCACGAGTACTTGCATAGCGAAATGCAAGGAATGTTTTCAGTAAAGGTAAAAGTTTGAAGCAAAACGAAGATCATGAGTAATTGTATAGCGAAATGCAAGGAATGTATTAAGTAAATGTAAAAAGATTGAAGCAAAACGAATACCACGAGTACTTGCATAGCGGAATGCAAGGAATGTATTCAGTAAAGGTAAAAAGTTTAAAGCAAAGCCAATACCACGAGTACTTGCATAGTCAAATGCAAGTAATGTATTCAGTAAAGGTAAAAGTTTGAAGCAAATCAATACCACGAGCACTTGCATAGCCAAATGCAAGTAATGTATTCAGTAAAGGTAAAAGTTTGAAGCAAATCGAATACCACGAGTACTTGCATAGCGAAATGCAAGGAATGTTTTCAGTAAAGGGAAAAGTTTGCAGCCAAACGAATATCATGAGTGATTGTATAGCGAAATGCAAGGAATGTATTAAGTAAATGTAAAAAGATTGAAGCAAAACGAATGCCACGAGTACTTGCAAATGCAAGGAATGTATTCAGTAAAGGTAACAGGTTGAAGAAAAATGAATACGACGAGTACTTATATAACGAACTGCAAGGAAAGTATTCAGTAAAGGTAAAAGTATGAGGCAAATGGAATACCACGTGTACTTGCATAGCGAAATTCAAGGAATGTTTTCGGTAAAGGATAAAGTTTGAAGCAAAACGAATACCACGAGTACTTGCATAGCGAAATGCAAGGAATGTTTTCAGTAAAGGTAAAAGTTTGAAGCAAAACGAATATCATGAGTAATTGTATAGCGAAATGCAAGGAATGTATTAAGTAAATGTAAAAAGATTGAAGCAGTTAAATGCTCGAGGTATTCGATTTGCTCAAACTTTTACCTTTACTGAATACATTACTTGCATTTGGCTATGCAAGTACTCGTGTTATTGGATTTGCTTTAAACTTTTTACCTTTACTGAATACATTCCTTGCATTCCGCTATGCAAGTACTCGTGGTATTCGTTTTGCTTCAATCTTTTTACATTTACTTAAGACATTCCTTGCATTTCGCTATACAATTACTCATGATATTCGATTTGTTTCAACCTTTTACCGTACTGAATACATTCCCTGCATTTCGCTATGCAAGTACTCATGGTATTCGATTTGCTTCAAACTTTTACCTTTACTGAATACATTACTTGCATTTGGCTATTCAAGTACTCGTGGTATTCGATTTGCTTCAAACTTTTACCTTTACTGAATACATTACTTGCATTTGGCTGTGCAAGTACTCGCCATATTCGATTGGCTTCAACATTTTACCTGTACTGAATACATTACTTGCATTTGGCTGTGCAAGTAGAAGCTAGAAGAAAGATAGAAGCAGAAAGTTAAAAAGTTTAAAGCAAAACGAATACCACGCGTCCCTGCATAGCTAAATGCAAGTAATGTATTCAGTAAAGGTAAAAAGTTTAAGGCAAAACGAATACCACGTGTACTTTCATAGCCAAATTCAAGTAATGTATTCAGTAAAGGTAAAAGTTTGAAGCAAAACGAATACGGCGTGTACTTACATAACGAAATGCAAAGAAAGTTTTCAGTAAAGGTAAAAAGTATAAAGCAAAACGAATACCACGAGTACCTGCATAGCCAAATGCAAGTAATGTATTCAGCAAAGGTAAAAGGTTGAAGCAAAACGAATACATGTACATACATAAGGAAATGCAAGGAATGTATTCAGTAAAGTTAAAAGCTTGAAGCAAAACGAATACCACGAGTACTTGCATAGCGATATGCAAGGAATGTATTCAGTAACGGTAAAAAGTTTAAGGCAAAAGGAATACCACGTGTACTTGCATAGCCAAATGCAAGTAATGTATTCAGTAAAGGTAACAGATTGAAGACAAAATTAATACGACGAGTACTTGCATAGCGAAATGCCAGAAATGTATTCAGTAAGGGTAAAATTGTTTGCAGGAAACTGCATACCACGAGTACATGCATAGCGTAATGCCAGAAATGCATTGAGTAAAGGTAAAAAAGTTTGAAGGAAACTGCATACCACGAGTACTTGCATAGCGAAATGCAAGGAATGTATTCAGTAAAGGTAAAAGTTTGAAGCAAAACAAATACGGCGAGTACTTACGTAACGAAATGCAAGGAAAGTATTCAGTAAAGTTAAAAAGTTTAAAGCAAAACGAATACCAAGAGTACCTGCATAGCCAAATGCAAGTAATGTATTCAGTAAAGGTAAAAGGTTGAAGCACAACGAATACAAGTACTTACATAACGAAATGCAAGGAATGTATTCAGTAAAGTAAAAAGTTTGAAGCAAACTGCATACCACGAGTACTTGCATAGCGAAATGCAAGGAATGTATTCAGTAATGGTAAAAGATTGAAGCGAAATGAATACCACGAGTACTTGCACAGCGAAATGCCAGAAATATATTCAGTAAAGGTATAATTGTTTGAAGGAAACTGCATACCACGAGTACATGCATAGCGTAATGCCAGAAATGTATTCAGTAAAGGTAAAAAGGTTTGAAGCAAACTGCATACCACGAGTACATGCATAGCGTAATGCCAGAAATGTATTGAGTAAAGGTAAAATAGTTTGAAGGAAACTGCATACCACGAGTACTTGCACAGCGAAATGCCAGAAATATATTCAGTAAAGGTATAATTGTTTGAAGGAAACTGCATACCACGAGTACATGCATAGCGTGATGCCAGAAATGTATTCAGTAAAGGTAAAAAGGTTTGAAGCAAACTGCATACCACGAGTACATGCATAGCGTAATGCCAGAATGTATTGAGTAAAGGTAAAATAGTTTGAAGGAAACTGCATACCACGAGTACTTGCATAGCGAAATGCAAGGAATGTATTCAGTAAAGGTAAAAGGTTGAAGCAAAACAAATACGGCGAGTACTTACGTACGAAATGCAAGGAAAGTATTCGTTAAAGTTAAAAAGTTTAAAGCAAAACAAATACCACGAGTACCTGCATAGCCAGATGCAAGTAATGTGTTCAGTAAATGTAAAAGTTTGAAGCAAAACGAATACGGCGAGTACATACATAACGAAATGCAAAGAAAGTATTCTGTAATGTTAAAAAGTTTAAAGCAAAACGAATACGGCGAGTACTTACATAACGAAATGCCAGAAATGTATTCAGTAAAGGTAAAATATTTGAAGGAAACTGCGTACCACGAGTACATGCATAGCGTAATGCCAGAAATGTATTGAGTAAAGGTAAAAAAGTTTGAAGGAAACTGCATACCACGAGTACTTGCATAGCGAAATGCCAGAAATGTATTCAGTAAGGGAAAAAAGTTTGAAACAAATCGAATAACACGTGTACTTGAAAATCAAAATCCAAGAGTGTATTCAGTAAAGGTAAAAAGTTTAAGGCAAAACGAATACCACGTGTACTTGCATAGCCAGATGCAAGTAATGTGTTCAGTAAATGTAAAAGTTTGAAGCAAAACGAATACGGCGAGTACATACATAACGAAATGCAAAGAAAGTATTCTGTAATGTTAAAAAGTTTAAAGCAAAACGAATACCACGAGTACCTGCATAGCGAAATGCAAGGAATGTATTCAGTAAAGGTAAAAGGTTGAAGCAAAACAAATACGGCGAGTACTTACGTAACGAAATGCAAGGAAAGTATTCAGTAAAGTTAAAAAGTTTAAAGCAAAACAAATACCACGAGTACCTGCATAGCTAAATGCAAGTATTGTATTCAGTAAATTTAAAAGGTTGAAGCAAAACGAAACAAGTACTTACATAGCGATATGCAAAGAATGTATTCAGGAAAGGTAAAAGTTTAAAGCAAATCGAATACCACGAGTACTTGCATAGCCAAATGCAACTAATGTATTCAGTAAAGGTAAAAGTTTGAAGCAATACGAATACGGTGAGTGCTTACATAACGCAATTCAAGGAAAGTATTCAGTAAAGCTAAAAAGTTTAAAGCAAACCGAATACCACGAGTACCTGCATAGCCAAATGCAAGTAATGTATTCAGTAAAGGTAAAAGTTTGAGGCAAATGGAATACCACGTGTACTTGCATATCGAAATGCAAGGAATGTATTCACTAAAGGTAAATGATTGAAGAAATACTAATACCTCGAGTACTTGCATAGCGTAATGCCAGAAATGCATTGAGTAAAGGTAAAAAGTTTGAAGGAAACTGCATACCACGAGTACTTGCATAGCGAAACACAAGGAATGTATTCAGGAAAGGTAAAAGTTTAAAGCAAATCGAATACCACGAGTACTTGCATAGCCAAATGCAACTAATGTATTCAGTAAAGGTAAAAGTTTGAAGCAATACGAATACGGTGAGTGCTTACATAACGCAATTCAAGGAAAGTATTCAGTAAAGCTAAAAAGTTTAAAGCAAACCGAATACCACGAGTACCTGCATAGCCAAATGCAAGTAATGTATTCAGTAAAGGTAAAAGTTTGAGGCAAATGGAATACCACGTGTACTTGCATATCGAAATGCAAGGAATGTATTCACTAAAGGTAAATGATTGAAGAAATACTAATACCTCGAGTACTTGCATAGCGTAATGCCAGAAATGCATTGAGTAAAGGTAAAAAAGTTTGAAGGAAACTGCATACCACGAGTACTTGCATAGCGAAACACAAGGAATGTATTCAGTAAAGGTAAAAGTTTGAAGCAAATCTAATACCGCGTGTACTTGAATAGCGAAATGCAAGGAAAGTATTCAGTAAAGGTTAAAGTTTGAAGCAAAACGAATACGGCGAGTACTTACATAACGAAATGCAAGGAAAGTTTTCAGTAAAGGTAAAAGTTTGAAGAAAAACGAATACCACGTGTACTTGCATAGCGAGATCCAAGGAATGTATTCAGTAATGGTAAAAGTTTGAAGCAAAACGAATACGGCGAGTACTTACATAACGAAATGCCAGAAATGTATTCAGTAAAGGTAAAATATTTGAAGGAAACTGCGTACCACGAGTACATGCATAGCGTAATGCCAGAAATGTATTGAGTACAGGTAAAAAAGTTTGAAGGAAACTGCATACCACGAGTACTTGCATAGCGAAATGCCAGAAATGTATTTAGTAAGGGTAAAAAAGTTTGAAATAAATCGAATAACACGTGTACTTGAAAATCGAAATCCAAGAATGTATTCAGTAAAGGTAAAAAGTTTAAGGCAAAACGAATACCACGTGTACTTGCATAGCCAGATGCAAGTAATGTGTTCAGTAAATGTAAAAGTTTGAAGCAAAACGAATACGGCGAGTACATACATAACGAAATGCAAAGAAAGTATTCTGTAATGTTAAAAAGTTTAAAGCAAAACGAATACCACGAGTACCTGCATTGCCAAATGCAAGTAATGTATTCAGTAAAGGTAAAAGGTTGAAGCAAAACCAATACAAGTACTTACATAACGAAATGCATGGAATGTATTCAGTAAAGTTAAAAGTTTGAAGCAAAACGGATACCAGGAGTACTTGCATAGCGAAATGCAAGTAATGTATGAAGTAAAGGTTAAAGTTGGAAGCAAAACGAATACCACGAGTACTTGCATAGCGAAATGCACGAAACGTATTCAGTAAAGGTAAAAAAGTTTTATGTAAAACTAATACAATGTGTACTTGCATAGCGTGATGCCAAAAATGTATTCAGTAAAGGTAAAAAAGTTTGAAGCACAACGAATACAATGTGTACTTGCACAGCGTAATGCAAAGAATGTATTTTTTAAAGGTAAAAGGTTGAAGCAAAACGAATACGACGAGTACTTGCATAGCGAAATGCAAGGAATGTATTCAGTAATGGTAAAAGGTTGAAGCGAAGCGATTACGATGAGTACTTGCATAGCTAAATGCAAAGAATGTATTCAGTAAAGGTAAAAATTTTAAAGCGAACGAATACCACGAGTACTTGCATAGCGAAATGCAAGTAATGTATGCAGTAAAGGTTAAAGTTGGAAGCAAAACGAATACCACGAGTACTTGCTTAGCTAAATGCAAGGAATGTATTCAGTAAAGGTAAAAGGCTCTAGTTGCGTTGTAGATGGTATAGTCCGCTGCATAGAGTAATGCAGAAATAAGTGCGTTTACAGTAATAATTACTGCAGTGTAGTAAATAAGTGAAGTATACGGTACAAATCACTACATTGCATAATACAAAAGTAATATTTTAAATCTAACGCAATCTGTTGCGCGAAAAACAGACGTTCGCGAAAAGGAAACGTCGCACTCAGAAAAGGGTCTTTTGTAATTTTTGTCGTTTTCGTTTGGGTGAAAATTTATGTCTTTTTTGCCTAATACCTACCGACTACAAATTGTTTCATCAATTATTATTTAAAATTTGAATTTTTCATAGAAAGATCGAGAAGTTAAGATATATCTAGTGTTTTAAGCAATACGCTTGAAATTTTTCAGAGATTTAATTTATTATTATAAATATCATTTTTATTTTGAAAGATGCAGATTCCTATAATTTGGGTCTGACATCCCGTCAAATAAATAAAATATACTAGTATTATTATCTATTTTGATGTTATATTATATTACCGATACCATTAATAATGCAATGCACAAAAAGTTATTGGTATATGAATATGATTGCTGGAATGTATGATTAGCGCCATCTACTGTAAGCTTATAGCGTAATATAATGTGACAACGGATGATAGCGCTGCCTGTACGTTACAGCTTACTACATTACCTACGCTTCGTCGATAGTTTTTCGCTATGGCACCCCCTTAATTTCTCTACTACAAGGGGAGTATTTGACCTCCGGGAAACGGATCTTACCCTAACTTTGGTATATTTTTTATAATATAAAAATGTGAAGGAAGCCAAGTTATCTCTTCACAATGTTCATTCTTATGGGAGTTATTCGACATCTAATTAAATATCAGTAAAGCTTACTTCCAATTTGATCGCGTGCAACTCGGAAACAAATAGAAATAGACACCCAAACTAAAAACCAGAATATGGTTGAGTTCAAGTAGCTATGGTCTGAAAAAAAGAAGCTCAAATTGCTTAATTTGGAGCAAAGTTATAAAGAAAATAAGAAACTAAAGATTATTAGGCCAGAAAAAAACAAAAAATTTTTCATATTAAATTTTGGATAAAATTTCTACAATTTTTTATTTTCTTCATAACTTTGCTCCAAATTAAGCAATTTGAGCTTCTTTTTTTCAAACCATATCTATTTAAACTCAACTATCTTCTGATTTTTGGTTTGAGCGCCTATCTTTATTTATTTTCGAGTTATAAGCGATCAAATTAGAAGTAATTTCTACTAATATTATTATTAGATATCGAATAACTCCCGTAAAACTGTCCATTGACAAGAGATAACTTGGCTTTCTTCACATTTTTATATTATAAAAGACTTACCAAAGTTAGGATAAGATTCGTTTCCCGGTGGTCAAGTACTCCCCTTGTGAGATATACCTAACCTTTATATAGCCGGGTTCTCAAATATTTAAATTACTCATAGTTTGTACTGAAAAGCGATATGAAATCCCCAAGTTAGTATTAAATCTAGTCATGTGTTAGCGAGTCAAACTATGACGGGTTTTTTTAAACCTAACAATACTTGTTTGTTACGCAATTATGATATTAGTCGATATTTGCGTAATATAAAGATTTAATATTATACTATATTGATGCTGTAAATACGTAAATTTCTGTAAAGATCGTTACTTGTTTAAATTTTTCATTCAAGCTCTTACAACAGCACTAAAATCGCTTCGATACATTTTTCATTAATTAAATTACATGAGATATATTTTACTTATTCACGCATACCAAGGTCAAAAATACACTTAAATAATACGGCACAAACGAAGATAAAGTGTAAAAAATTACTTTGGCGGTAAAAGTAATCTTTTGGCATTGCAACAAATATTCAACACTTTCTTTATGTTTTCACAATGAACAGCGGAAAGGTGGTTAAGAGTCTACAAGACGATCAATTGTTTAAGTACAAACCACATGATTTTTGGTATGTGTTGAGAATTTCTTAAAATTCTTTGATAAATTGGATCCGATAGCGCATTGTACTAACAACTATACTTCAACCCTATCCACTATCTTAGAAACATATGATAATTGCTTGGTTAAATTAATCATCGCAAAATCAAAGTTGGCATTAAGGTAATCCTCTTAAAAAAACATGAGTTGTTACATTATTAGCTTGATAAATATCGTACAATCTGAAAAGCAAATAATTTCTATTGTTATATATAAATATATATAAAATTAAACGAATTTACTACATTACCAATATCATTATATGGTCGTTCACAAATAAATGCGTGACCTTTATTTAAACTCGCACAATCTTCAACTTCCCAGAAAAAGTATTCTGTTTTGCAATTATTTTCTGGTCTTTTATAGCAAGGAAATTTGCGAGACATTATTATACATACTGGACGAGAACCTGCATACGGTGGTGATTTTCGATCTCCCAACCAGGTTGGCCACCATTTATTGAACCTTGAATTTAGATTAGAGGACGATGAAAAGCAAATATTTATTTATTTACTATAGGGTAGTAATTATATGATATTCATATAGTTTACTTGAATTCAGTTGCACTAGAATCCTCCCACATCCACACAGACAAATTGAACATACTGAATCCTATTCCTGAAGTCATTATAGAATCTACGTGAGAATGACTTTGAAAAAGTAACTCCGAAATGAAGTCGTTTTCTGACTGATTAACAATATCCAACAATCGCGAATTCCGACCTTGACAGTAATTGTGGGCTTCGATATGACTTAAACCTTGATCTGCCTCAGCAAAGTGATAGCACTGTCCATCATATGGAACTTCACCTTTATTGCAGTAAATAATCCGGTCTGACATACAACGCACACCTATTGCATCTCGATCCATTCGACATTCCGGTGAGTACGTGAATCTTTAAATCCATAATTATTTTTTAATATACAATGAAAACTAGTAGAGATAAGATATACAAGTCCCACAAAAAATCTTTTAATTAGGCTTTTTGTACTGTTTTTTAATTGATTTAAACTATTTACAATATAGTGAAAAGAAAAAAAAATAATATAAAACTAACTTATAAACTAAAAATAAAAACATTCAAATCTAACAATAACATTTTAAGGCGCATGTACATATAACAACGGAATAGATAAAAGAAACTGGGTTATTACCAGTTTGGGAACTTTCCAGGTTCCATCAGTAATGGTAAATATTATTATTATTCTTATTATTATTATTATTATTTATTATTATTTACTTTCCATCCCATATACCCTTTACGGGAGACCCCTATCGCCTACGAATGGGTGTATACATTCTTTCCATATTCCCAAGATTTTCCCAATCGCCTCGCATTCGCTCCGTAATGTTCCATGCTAACTACTTGCTCTGTCGCGTGGAGCGTAAGTTTAACACAATAACCACTGAATTTTCAATATTTCGGGTTCTAATTAACATTTTGCAAAATTTGAAAACGTGCTTAATTGTAAGTTATGGGGGAAAGCTAGTGTTGATAGAAGTGATAATTAAGTATGTAAAAAAATTATAGATTTTTGGATTGCAAAATTTAATTGAAATTAACTCCTTTTTACCTTAGTTATACGTACTTTATTTTACTACCTATTTTACCCATTGTTGTACTCTCCAGGCCAGATCATCGAATTGGGATGTGTTGGGGCTTATTTTCAAGCTAATTAAATTACTTATCGTCTAAGCGGAACAGAGTTTCAAAAATGTCAACACAAAAATTAAAAAATTTTCATAAAAATCACGTAAATTTCACATTTCTGTGGTTTCATTATCGTTCGCTGCTCGCTACTCCTCAGGCGCACAAAAGAAAAACATTCGAAATCTTTTTAAGTTTACTTATAGGTTGCCAATTATCTAGATATCACATTTCTGTGCTTTTATTATCATTAATATAAAATTTTGAAAAAATATTCGACGAAAAGTTGCGGTCGAATACACGTGTGTCAGTATGCCCCACTATTAAATAAGAGAATGGCTGGAGAAAAATTACCAACACGTCCGGATCACTGCGGAATACATACAAGCTAAAATTATACTAGAAGATGGCAACAAGCAAAAAAATTGATGAAAGGGCTTAAGGGGATGTCGAAGCTATAGCCTCCGTCTATAGCCGCTCGATCTCGAGGCTTCGAATGGCGCTGTAGTCAGGTGTCGATTTTGATGCTAAACGTACTTCAAACATTAATTATAAATTTTACAGCTACATAGAGCTGTTGAAAGATACTTTCCCCCCTAGCTATGACTAAATTTAAGGTAATTGTAATTATTCTTGGAAGCAAATGTTTATTTTTTTAAATAATTGTGTAATACATTGCGTATTATAGCAAATATAAACTCAATGAATACCAGACGTATTACACATTTCTTTAAAAAAATAAACATTTGCTGTCGAGAGTAATATTACAATTACCTCAATTTTAGTTATAGCTGGGGAGGAAAAGTATTTTTCAACATCTCTACGTAGCTGTAAAATTTATAATTTATGTTTGAAGTACGTTTATCGTAGAAATCAACATCTGATTACAGCGCCATTCGAAGCCTCAAGATCGAGCGGCTATCGACGGAGGCTATAGCTCCCACATCCCCTTAAGAAACTTAATACAAACACAGCACACAAATTAATGGCAATACTTACTGCACATGGAAATTTTCAATACCACAAACACAAAATGGATCTCAAACTAGATTCACTATGTTGACTGTGCAAAGAGGCGATTGAAATATCTGTACACATTCTATATGAATGCCCGAGAATCATGACAAAAAGATGGTGCCTACAAGTAAATTTGTAATTAATTTAACGGAATTCTCGAATTGGGATATCCAAAGAATACTTGCTGTATAGCAAAGTCTTTAGGAGGGCCTATTTAGACTCAAGAGCACTACTGCTATACATCTGGGAGTTTAAGAACGGTAAATGGTAAACAGGGAGCAAGGGGATTACTACTCATGTTCCTGACAAGTCTTGAATACATTTTTTTAGATAATTGCGGAAACAGACAAAAAGGTAGAATCTATATGGATGGTATTAAAAAATGTGTCTCAAACCTTGGTTTGGTAATAGTAATTATAGAAGACGAGTGAGTCGTAAAATAAATAGAATTAAATTCAATCATAATATTAACAATGATATTTGTGTGAGTGTGTGTGTGGTATAGAACCTCAAACGTTTGGTCATTTCGTATGGAATTGTCCTAATTTTAAATTAGGAATCAAATTGGTTAAAATAAGAAAAAGTGTTTTTGTTCGAGAAGTGAAATTAGTTCGCAAGATAGTTAAGTTCCTAATTAAGAATAACGTTCATATTTGATTGGATTTTTTATATAATTATATTTAGTTAATATATATGACTTTTAATATATCTCCTTATCCCATTCTATTACTTTTGCGTTGATACACTAGAATTGCTGTTGTGTTTAATAGATATGTGATTCTGTATTCAAAGAATAAAAGTTTATTAGTCCTCGCTTTTATCTGTCGGATGTGTACTATTGGTGATAATGGGTATATGTAAGTGGATGTTCTCGTTTAAAATAAAAAAATATTTACTTTTAAAAATATTAAATGTGTAATATATTATAATTTTGTATAATTTAAGAAAATTATTTGCAATGAGAGTTTGAACAGTGTAATGATGTCTCATTTAATAATAAAGCAGTAACTCTTCCTCCACACAATAAAATTATTGTAAAGCCGTATGTCCGGCGATATATGTACTTAAATCGACCGGGCCACAGTGATTTTCTCTTTTCAACAGTGTGAAAATTGAGGAGGGTCATGAAGTAAGCTGCGGAGGAGCTTGCAAATATTTGGGCTCTCAACAAGGAAAAAATATCACTTACTTTTAAACTCTCCTATATAGTAAAAGCATCGTTAAATACTATTATAATTTAATTATTGACTGTAGTTTAATATTTAATTTTTATAATGATTAATAAATTATTTTAAAGATATATTTTACGATCTTGGAGAGTAATTAACCAAACATTTAATTGGATAGCGACGTTCCGATGACTTTTTGTCATCCTTTTAAAGTTATATCTTTCGCAACAATTTTTTTACAATTTTGTAAACGTAATTTTATTTAATGTTCAAACGATTCTGCATGATAAGAGAGTAAAAAAAAACATATTTTGTAATAATACTTTTTTCCATTAAAACTTTAACTAATTAAAAGAAATTTTTTTCTCTTATTTTCGGCACTTGAGATTTTGGCGTGAGAGATCACTTGATTTCTCAGGTGATTTCTCAGCTGATATCTCACTTGAGCTTTTTCAGTAGGGCAGAGATTGTAATGCAAGTTATGTTGGAGAATCTAAAAGACAATTGCAATGCAGAATTAATGAACATAAATTGAATACCAAGAATAAGGGTTCACATTTTGTTATTAATGATCATGGAACGTTTTTTAATCATTCTCTTAATTTTGACGATATCTTAATATTAGATGTAGAAAGTAATTATAATAAAAGACTAATATCTGAAATGGTACATATTAAGTTGGAAGAAAATGCAATAAATGTAAAAGATGGCACAAGAAAACTTTTTTTCCGTGGAAAAGTGGAGAAATCTTACATAAGACGACGACGAGGGTCCGCACTCGTCGCCAGTGCCGGATTTTTAGCGGCTAAAACTCCAAACCCAACGCTTTCACCTACCCACCCCGGAACTGTTTTTCACATTACTTCAAGCTGGAAGGCGTGTCTGTAATGTGCGTCATTCGATCCTACCTTATACTTCCTTCCCTTGTTGAGACTGCCACTTATCGTGAAGCGGCCTTGCTAGCGATTTCAAGCGCGCGTCTAAAGATGGCGCGGGCTTCGGACTCCGCCGTATGAGTTACTCCCTGAGCACCCGTTGATGGACAAAGCATTGGGGAGCACTCTTGCAATTTTTAAGTTTGTGTCCAGTCTCGCCGCACGTGTAGCATGAGGAGGACCTATCCACTCCTTTACACTTCCGTTTCGTGTGGCCGAAATCTAGGCACCGATAGCACCTTTCGACCCAAACTCGTTCCCGGACACGACAGTTTACAAAGTTGTCCTGGAGGATCGGCCACCGAAGGGGGAGGCACCGAGGGCATCCGTGGCTCCTGTGAGGCGGCTACCCGCCCGGCCGACAGACACAGAACCAGCGAGCCTGCCACGGAGCTACCCAACGGTCCCCCCACCAAGGCCGATTCCGATGTACACTCCCTTACCTCCGGAAAACCCACCTATGAGCCGTGCAGCCCGTCGTCGTGCCAGGAAATATAACCCGCGTAGACACCTCACGATGGAGGACTATTTTGGGGGATTGAGCCCTCCACGCTCCTTATCGCCTCCAGAACCTCCTGCCGATCCGTTCTACGTGGAACAGAGACGACGACAGGAGGCGGAGGACGAACGTATCCGTCGTGAGGAGCAGCGGAAGAAGGAAAAGGAACGCGCCCGCTTAGAGAAGGAGAAGGAAGAAAGGGAGAAGGTAAGGATCGAGAGAGAGGAAAGAGAGAAGCGTAGAAGAGAAAAAGAAGAAGAAGAAAGAAAGAAAATAATGAAAGAGATGGAAGAAAAAGAGAGACGTAGAAGGGAAAGAGACGAAGAAGAAAATAAATTGAAGAAGGCAGAAGAAGAACGTAGGAAGATGAGGATTGTAGAAGAAGGACGAAGACGAAGATTGGAAGAAGAAAAGCGGGCTCGAGATAATCAGGAAAGGGAAGAAAGGTATAGAAGAGAAAAGAAGAGGCTTTTAGAAGAGAAGGAAAAGGAAGAAAGGAGGATAGTAGAAATAAGGAGGAAAGAAGAAGAAAGAAAATTGATGGAAGAGAAGAGGCGGGAGAAAGAAAAGGAAGAGTATAGGCTAGCAGTAATAAGGAAGAGAGAAGAAGAAGAGCGGAAACAGAGGATGTTAGAGGAGAAGAGAATGGAAGAGGAGAAGAAGAAGAAAGAGGAAGAAGCCCGCTGGGCGAGAGAAATAGAGGAGGAAAGAGAGCGGATTCGCCTATCTCGCCCCAGCACGAGCAGCGAGGGATCCCGGAAGTCGCCACCTCGACCTCCATCCCCCACACGAGGGGAGCATAGGCCGAGGAAGGCTTCCAGGTGGGATTCGGGCCCAAAGGTTAACCCCCTGAAATCCATCCCCACCCCTTCACCATTGACAGGGGTGAGGTTCGGAGGGCTGGAACCGGTACCCATCGACCCAAAGGTCGACCCTCCGGTCAAGTCGTGCTTCATATGCTGGGAAAAGGGGCATTTCCACCCATCCTGCCCCAAACCCAAGAAGCATATGATATGCTACAACTGCGGCCGGAGGGACGTAACGATGCGCACTTGCCCGAGGTGTAGTAAGGCGCACCTCGAATACCTAAGGAGGTTAAACTCGGGACAGTGCGCATCGGCAAAGGAGTCCATTAAGCCGGAACCAACCCCACCCACACCATCGGAGCCAACACCTCTTAGGAGACCCCGAATCACCCCCTCGTTGACGGTCCCTCTCAGGCGTCCGTCAATCGCCGCCCCCGCTGCACCTCCGGAAGCGGCGCCTAAGCCGGCGATGACTCCGGAGGAGGCCCTGAGGCTTCTGGAGACCCTCCGCAACATCCCCTCCGGGAGTAGGGAGGCGGTCTTCCAGGTGCTATTCCCTGGAGGGAAGTAAAGGGGGCCACGGGGAAGAAGAGGAGACACCTCGCGTTGAGCGGGGGTAACAATAATTTGAAGTGGGGATAATTAAGGACGAAGGAAGGATTCGGAGGTCGCAGTAACGCAGAAAACGCGAGCGGATTTAGTAGAAGAAAGATGAATCTATGGAAGAAAGAAGATAGTAGGAACCTGCCAGAAATAAAGAAAAAAAAAAAAAGAGGAAGAGAGAAAATTAAATAATTAGTAGAAAACCTTATTTTCAGGTAATGGATTTGTAGAAAACCTTATTTTCAGGTAACAGATGATGATCAGAATGGTAGTAATTATATAGTAGAAAAGGATGTCGATAAGCAGTCAAACGCGATGGTAGTAATGGTAGAAATGTAGATGGTAGAAACGGATATGGATTCAGAATCAAACTAGATTAGTAGAAAATCTTTCTCTTTTGAAGGAAGATCAGAGATGAAGATAATTGAAAAGAATAATTGGTAGTAAGTATTGGAAGGTAAACCAAGAGTATATTATTTATTTTTTTTTTTTAATCATTTAATTAAATTTTATTTTATGTTTACAAAGATTTATTATGATGATATATTTTCTTTTTTTTTTATGGGCAGACGTATGAATTATAATTTGTTGGAATGTTGTATGTGAGGATATTATGGTTATGGGTTATGCGTGTTCGGTGACGAGTATCGCTTTGGCCAAGCGTTAGTAAGTGCAGTCCACTCTCCTTTCAGGAGTGTGTCCCGACTTAGGAGGGGGGTATTGTGAGGTAAACCTCACATCATTATTATTTTATAATCTATATAAGGAGGGAAGCCTTGTCGAAGGGACGTACCTGAAATAAGAAAAAGAATTATTAGTGTATATAGAAAAACATAAGGTTAGCGTAGAGAAAATAGATATAAGTAAAATAAGATTTTTAATATAATATCATACCTTTGAGACGACGAGTCCTGGGTGATCCAATGATGCTATCCCTGGGAGTCCTGTCCTTGGAGGCGATGAGTCCTGGGTACTGTCCGTCGTGAGTCCATTCCCCCTTGAGGCGATGAGTCCTGGGTGAACCTTTGGCCCTGGGTCCGCTCCTTGGTAGTGTCGGTTAGCTGAAAGGTTAATAATAAGTAAAACTAGAATACATATAAGGTTAGGATAGAAGGATTGATAGAAGGATAGAGTTAGCTATAATAAGGAAGTTATGTATGTGTGTAGGATAGTATGTATAGGATATGGGGATAGAGGTTAGGAAGGAAGTAAACACCGGCTACGAATCCTGGCCCGAGCCATTCTCGTCACCGATATTTTAGTACGTAAAGGGAAGGAATTAATAGGGTTTTATTTGATTTGTTGAGGAAATCGGAGTATTGGAGAAAGGAGGGAGTCGATAACAAAGAAGAAACGATACAACCATACCGCCACCGACGTCCAACCATGTTCCCACGTAGATCCAGTACCATCTCCCGACGACCTGGTGATGGAGAACGAAGGCAGCCACGAAGATGACGACCCAGGAACTGGTGCACTCTCCACAAACACAAGATAAAAACCCGTTCGCCGTCGTGTAAACAAACGACGCCCGACTCGCGTGCAACGACTCGGCCGGCTGCTCGCATACTAGGGTCAGCGCGGCAGAGAGAGGGGGGCGGCGCTCGCTGCTCTCGCACATGCACGCCGCGGCACATGGCGGCGCACCGAGGAGGGGAACGACGGAATGAGCGGGAAGTAGCCATCTACAGCGTGTGTGTACGAGAGAGAAAGAAGACACACCTGTTGCATTGGTGGAGGCGCAAGTCAGTTCCTCAACGGAATACGGGTTATTTCGTTATTCCGTCACTGGGGAAAAGAAGATTGTTACGGGAATAGATGGCGCGGACGGCGGTAATAGTCAACCATCTAATTAACCTGGAGGATGTTATTGGTTGAAAATTAAGGAAGAAGAAGACCATCAGCGCCGCGTTTGAACGAACTACGAGGACGAGCGGGATGCTACGAGTCCCGATCGTCATTCGTAGCCGGATAGTCTCACCGAGCACACCAAGTATTTTTCCATAGATCAGTTAGTAGTTTTTCTTGTAGAAATATAGATAGACGTAGTAGTTCTGAGAGTGATAGTAGTCGAGCCGTTATTTTTGGAAGAAGATCGTTTTATTGTTGCGGTAAGTGGGCTGCACGGCCACCCGTTAATTTACTAGTAAATCGAGCATATCGCCGGGGATTTCTTGCGCGTCGCGTAAAGACCTCCTGCGTCCTTTCTATATAATAAATTATCGGTGACCGGAAGATCGGGCTAGTTCGCGGGAATTTACTAATAAAAATCTTTTCTTTTTATTGTTGTTCGAAAATTGTAACGGTGATCACCCGTAGTGATCGGAAATTTAAATAAATAAATAAATTGAAATAATTATCGATTTGATTTAACTAAAATTATTGAGTCCTCTAATTTAACGACCTTTACCTCGACAATTTACCGCCACGTGTTCCTGAAGGAAATAGGATTCGTCGTTGGTTTCGCCACCTCCGTATTGGCGTTGGAGCCACGTCCTGAGGAGTCGTACCGGGAAGTTAATTGTATTGGTAAGACCTGGCGCCCAGTGTAATAATAAATACGGTCTTACCGGATTTAAAGGTAACATATATATATATTAAATAAAGTGGAACCGAGTAGCGTGGTTTACGGGCCACGAAAGTGAGGACCACGTTACAAAATACGAGTGAAGCAGCTGACGACACCGTGGTAGCCCGTGTATATCATTCAGATACACCGTCCCGTGGCGACACCGTAAGAATATCGGCAAACCGCCGACGGCACCGATCACCGCGTGCGCGCGCGAAGCCGAGAGAGATGGAGAGATGTTGACCGCGTGCGTCGAGTAAGAGAGTGACGGCGCGCACACTGCACGCGCACGTCGAGTATAGGTGAGAGCGGTGCGCCAGAGGGGGAACGACTACGAACGGTCCGATGTTCATACGTACGAATGTAAGAGGAAAGGAGATAGATAGCTGTCCCGATGCATTGGTGGAGGCGTTGGCGGATTTGCACAGATAGCGGATAAAAGGAAATGGCGAACGTACACTAGCGGATTTGGAAGGAAAATAGATGGCGTTACGGACGATTATCGGTATGTCTACTACCACCGATCTAGCGGATACGATAGCGGAAAGGGAGAACAACTAGCTCCACGATCGGTAGCGGATAATACGAATCGGAGAAGAAGGACGAGACTCCTTCCCCAACCGCCGAATCGAGTAGACGTGTTGAGCCAAAACCCGTACCAAAGTAGCCATCTTGAGATCCATTGAGATTGTAAGAAGAGTCGAAATATTGAAGAGAGCGAATAGTTACTGTACGATTAGTTATAATCAATTGGTATAAGCGGAGAGTTCTCGACTTGCGGTGAGTGAGGAAGAACGACGTATTGTAAGGTATGAGAGTGAGATTGAAGGACGTTCCGCGAAATTGTAAAATAGAGTAGCCGCGCGAAAACCGATTAATTTGCTTTTATATTTTCCGACTTTATTATTACATTTCCTTTTACGCTTGAAGACGATTTACTGAGTTGTGTGTAGAAAAAGTATTGAACAATAAATCAGCGGGATTGCTGTACGCGTTCGTATTTGTTGTATCTGAAAGTGGTTGATTAATGATTAAAGTTTTGATAATTGCTAAGTGAAATTGAGTGACTGATTTTATAACCCGAGAATATTATCCAATTCCTTACAACGTGGTTCCGCCATCTTTCCCGTGATGGCGACGTGAAGCCCGCGACCCTGAATCGGCTTGTCGTTAGTTTTACCGGTAACTGGCGCCCAATAATTCAATTTGTTACCGGATAGTAATTATTATTTATTATCATTATTATTTATTGTTGTAAGCCATAGTGACACGTTGCACTACGGGAACAACTCATCGAGAATCAAAAGCAACGTCACAACACAACGCCATTTTGTAACGTGGTCCTCACTTTCGTGGCCCGTAAACCACGCTACTCGGTTCCACTTTATTTAATATATATATATGTTACCTTTAAATCCGGTAAGACCGTATTTATTATTACACTGGGCGCCAGGTCTTACCAATACAATTAACTTCCCGGTACGACTCCTCAGGACGTGGCTCCAACGCCAATACGGAGGTGGCGAAACCAACGACGAATCCTATTTCCTTCAGGAACACGTGGCGGTAAATTGTCGAGGTAAAGGTCGTTAAATTAGAGGACTCAATAATTTTAGTTAAATCAAATCGATAATTATTTCAATTTATTTATTTATTTAAATTTCCGATCACTACGGGTGATCACCGTTACAATTTTCGAACAACAATAAAAAGAAAAGATTTTTATTAGTAAATTCCCGCGAACTAGCCCGATCTTCCGGTCACCGATAATTTATTATATAGAAAGGACGCAGGAGGTCTTTACGCGACGCGCAAGAAATCCCCGGCGATATGCTCGATTTACTAGTAAATTAACGGGTGGCCGTGCAGCCCACTTACCGCAACAATAAAACGATCTTCTTCCAAAAATAACGGCTCGACTACTATCACTCTCAGAACTACTACGTCTATCTATATTTCTACAAGAAAAACTACTAACTGATCTATGGAAAAATACTTGGTGTGCTCGGTGAGACTATCCGGCTACGAATGACGATCGGGACTCGTAGCATCCCGCTCGTCCTCGTAGTTCGTTCAAACGCGGCGCTGATGGTCTTCTTCTTCCTTAATTTTCAACCAATAACATCCTCCAGGTTAATTAGATGGTTGACTATTACCGCCGTCCGCGCCATCTATTCCCGTAACAATCTTCTTTTCCCCAGTGACGGAATAACGAAATAACCCGTATTCCGTTGAGGAACTGACTTGCGCCTCCACCAATGCAACAGGTGTGTCTTCTTTCTCTCTCGTACACACACGCTGTTTTCCATAGATCAGTTAGTAGTTTTTCTTGTAGAAATATAGATAGACGTAGTAGTTCTGAGAGTGATAGTAGTCGAGCCGTTATTTTTGGAAGAAGATCGTTTTATTGTTGCGGTAAGTGGGCTGCACGGCCACCCGTTAATTTACTAGTAAATCGAGCATATCGCCGGGGATTTCTTGCGCGTCGCGTAAAGACCTCCTGCGTCCTTTCTATATAATAAATTATCGGTGACCGGAAGATCGGGCTAGTTCGCGGGAATTTACTAATAAAAATCTTTTCTTTTTATTGTTGTTCGAAAATTGTAACGGTGATCACCCGTAGTGATCGGAAATTTAAATAAATAAATAAATTGAAATAATTATCGATTTGATTTAACTAAAATTATTGAGTCCTCTAATTTAACGACCTTTACCTCGACAATTTACCGCCACGTGTTCCTGAAGGAAATAGGATTCGTCGTTGGTTTCGCCACCTCCGTATTGGCGTTGGAGCCACGTCCTGAGGAGTCGTACCGGGAAGTTAATTGTATTGGTAAGACCTGGCGCCCAGTGTAATAATAAATACGGTCTTACCGGATTTAAAGGTAACATATATATATTAAATAAAGTGGAACCGAGTAGCGTGGTTTACGGGCCACGAAAGTGAGGACCACGTTACAAAATACGAGTGAAGCAGCTGACGACACCGTGGTAGCCCGTGTATATCATTCAGATACACCGTCCCGTGGCGACACCGGGATAAGAATTCGGCAAACCGCCGACGGCACCGATCACCGCGTGCGCGCGCGAAGCCGAGAGAGATGGAGAGATGTTGACCGCGTGCGTCGAGTAAGAGAGTGACGGCGCGCACACTGCACGCGCACGTCGAGTATAGGTGAGAGCGGTGCGCCAGAGGGGAACGACTACGAACGGTCCGATGTTCATACGTACGAATGTAAGAGGAAAGGAGATAGATAGCTGTCCCGATGCATTGGTGGAGGCGTTGGCGGATTTGCACAGATAGCGGATAAAAGGAAATGGCGAACGTACACTAGCGGATTTGGAAGGAAAATAGATGGCGTTACGGACGATTATCGGTATGTCTACTACCACCGATCTAGCGGATACGATAGCGGAAAGGGAGAACAACTAGCTCCACGATCGGTAGCGGATAATACGAATCGGAGAAGAAGGACGAGACTCCTTCCCCAACCGCCGAATCGAGTAGACGTGTTGAGCCAAAACCCGTACCAAAGTAGCCATCTTGAGATCCATTGAGATTGTAAGAAGAGTCGAAATATTGAAGAGAGCGAATAGTTACTGTACGATTAGTTATAATCAATTGGTATAAGCGGAGAGTTCTCGACTTGCGGTGAGTGAGGAAGAACGACGTATTGTAAGGTATGAGAGTGAGATTGAAGGACGTTCCGCGAAATTGTAAAATAGAGTAGCCGCGCGAAAACCGATTAATTTGCTTTTATATTTTCCGACTTTATTATTACATTTCCTTTTACGCTTGAAGACGATTTACTGAGTTGTGTGTAGAAAAAGTATTGAACAATAAATCAGCGGGATTGCTGTACGCGTTCGTATTTGTTGTATCTGAAAGTGGTTGATTAATGATTAAAGTTTTGATAATTGCTAAGTGAAATTGAGTGACTGATTTTATAACCCGAGAATATTATCCAATTCCTTACAACGTGGTTCCGCCATCTTTCCCGTGATGGCGACGTGAAGCCCGCGACCCTGAATCGGCTTGTCGTTAGTTTTACCGGTAACTGGCGCCCAATAATTCAATTTGTTACCGGATAGTAATTATTATTTTATTATCATTATTATTTATTGTTGTAAGCCATAGTGACACGTTGCACTACGGGAACAACTCATCGAGAATCAAAAGCAACGTCACAACACAACGCCATTTTGTAACGTGGTCCTCACTTTCGTGGCCCGTAAACCACGCTACTCGGTTCCACTTTATTTAATATATATATGTTACCTTTAAATCCGGTAAGACCGTATTTATTATTACACTGGGCGCCAGGTCTTACCAATACAATTAACTTCCCGGTACGACTCCTCAGGACGTGGCTCCAACGCCAATACGGAGGTGGCGAAACCAACGACGAATCCTATTTCCTTCAGGAACACGTGGCGGTAAATTGTCGAGGTAAAGGTCGTTAAATTAGAGGACTCAATAATTTTAGTTAAATCAAATCGATAATTATTTCAATTTATTTATTTATTTAAATTTCCGATCACTACGGGTGATCACCGTTACAATTTTCGAACAACAATAAAAAGAAAAGATTTTTATTAGTAAATTCCCGCGAACTAGCCCGATCTTCCGGTCACCGATAATTTATTATATAGAAAGGACGCAGGAGGTCTTTACGCGACGCGCAAGAAATCCCCGGCGATATGCTCGATTTACTAGTAAATTAACGGGTGGCCGTGCAGCCCACTTACCGCAACAATAAAACGATCTTCTTCCAAAAATAACGGCTCGACTACTATCACTCTCAGAACTACTACGTCTATCTATATTTCTACAAGAAAAACTACTAACTGATCTATGGAAAAATACTTGGTGTGCTCGGTGAGACTATCCGGCTACGAATGACGATCGGGACTCGTAGCATCCCGCTCGTCCTCGTAGTTCGTTCAAACGCGGCGCTGATGGTCTTCTTCTTCCTTAATTTTCAACCAATAACATCCTCCAGGTTAATTAGATGGTTGACTATTACCGCCGTCCGCGCCATCTATTCCCGTAACAATCTTCTTTTCCCCAGTGACGGAATAACGAAATAACCCGTATTCCGTTGAGGAACTGACTTGCGCCTCCACCAATGCAACAGGTGTGTCTTCTTTCTCTCTCGTACACACACGCTGTAGATGGCTACTTCCCGCTCATTCCGTCGTTCCCCTCCTCGGTGCGCCGCCATGTGCCGCGGCGTGCATGTGCGAGAGCAGCGAGCGCCGCCCCCCTCTCTCTGCCGCGCTGACCCTAGTATGCGAGCAGCCGGCCGAGTCGTTGCACGCGAGTCGGGCGTCGTTTGTTTACACGACGGCGAACGGGTTTTTATCTTGTGTTTGTGGAGAGTGCACCAGTTCCTGGGTCGTCATCTTCGTGGCTGCCTTCGTTCTCCATCACCAGGTCGTCGGGAGATGGTACTGGATCTACGTGGGAACATGGTTGGACGTCGGTGGCGGTATGGTTGTATCGTTTCTTCTTTGTTATCGACTCCCTCCTTTCTCCAATACTCCGATTTCCTCAACAAATCAAATAAAACCCTATTAATTCCTTCCCTTTACGTACTAAAATATCGGTGACGAGAATGGCTCGGGCCAGGATTCGTAGCCGGTGTTTACTTCCTTCCTAACCTCTATCCCCATATCCTATACATACTATCCTACACACATACATAACTTCCTTATTATAGCTAACTCTATCCTTCTATCAATCCTTCTATCCTAACCTTATATGTATTCTAGTTTTACTTATTATTAACCTTTCAGCTAACCGACACTACCAAGGAGCGGACCCAGGGCCAAAGGTTCACCCAGGACTCATCGCCTCAAGGGGGAATGGACTCACGACGGACAACTTCAGCTTGTCAGCAGTCTCGAGATCTACCTTCACGATGGCTGTCTTTTGTTGACTGCAGTTGGGGCCCAAAAGTGTCACCTCTCGACCTTCAGGCGGAGACGTAAGTACTTTGTTTAGGGCTGCCACCACTTCGCCCCTCGTTGTGAGAGAGTCCTGGGTACTGTCCGTCGTGAGTCCATTCCCCCTTGAGGCGATGAGTCCTGGGTGAACCTTTGGCCCTGGGTCCGCTCCTTGGTAGTGTCGGTTAGCTGAAAGGTTAATAATAAGTAAAACTAGAATACATATAAGGTTAGGATAGAAGGATTGATAGAAGGATAGAGTTAGCTATAATAAGGAAGTTATGTATGTGTGTAGGATAGTATGTATAGGATATGGGGATAGAGGTTAGGAAGGAAGTAAACACCGGCTACGAATCCTGGCCCGAGCCATTCTCGTCACCGATATTTTAGTACGTAAAGGGAAGGAATTAATAGGGTTTTATTTGATTTGTTGAGGAAATCGGAGTATTGGAGAAAGGAGGGAGTCGATAACAAAGAAGAAACGATACAACCATACCGCCACCGACGTCCAACCATGTTCCCACGTAGATCCAGTACCATCTCCCGACGACCTGGTGATGGAGAACGAAGGCAGCCACGAAGATGACGACCCAGGAACTGGTGCACTCTCCACAAACACAAGATAAAAACCCGTTCGCCGTCGTGTAAACAAACGACGCCCGACTCGCGTGCAACGACTCGGCCGGCTGCTCGCATACTAGGGTCAGCGCGGCAGAGAGAGGGGGGCGGCGCTCGCTGCTCTCGCACATGCACGCCGCGGCACATGGCGGCGCACCGAGGAGGGGAACGACGGAATGAGCGGGAAGTAGCCATCTACAGCGTGTGTGTACGAGAGAGAAAGAAGACACACCTGTTGCATTGGTGGAGGCGCAAGTCAGTTCCTCAACGGAATACGGGTTATTTCGTTATTCCGTCACTGGGGAAAAGAAGATTGTTACGGGAATAGATGGCGCGGACGGCGGTAATAGTCAACCATCTAATTAACCTGGAGGATGTTATTGGTTGAAAATTAAGGAAGAAGAAGACCATCAGCGCCGCGTTTGAACGAACTACGAGGACGAGCGGGATGCTACGAGTCCCGATCGTCATTCGTAGCCGGATAGTCTCACCGAGCACACCAAGTATTTTTCCATAGATCAGTTAGTAGTTTTTCTTGTAGAAATATAGATAGACGTAGTAGTTCTGAGAGTGATAGTAGTCGAGCCGTTATTTTTGGAAGAAGATCGTTTTATTGTTGCGGTAAGTGGGCTGCACGGCCACCCGTTAATTTACTAGTAAATCGAGCATATCGCCGGGGATTTCTTGCGCGTCGCGTAAAGACCTCCTGCGTCCTTTCTATATAATAAATTATCGGTGACCGGAAGATCGGGCTAGTTCGCGGGAATTTACTAATAAAAATCTTTTCTTTTTATTGTTGTTCGAAAATTGTAACGGTGATCACCCGTAGTGATCGGAAATTTAAATAAATAAATAAATTGAAATAATTATCGATTTGATTTAACTAAAATTATTGAGTCCTCTAATTTAACGACCTTTACCTCGACAATTTACCGCCACGTGTTCCTGAAGGAAATAGGATTCGTCGTTGGTTTCGCCACCTCCGTATTGGCGTTGGAGCCACGTCCTGAGGAGTCGTACCGGGAAGTTAATTGTATTGGTAAGACCTGGCGCCCAGTGTAATAATAAATACGGTCTTACCGGATTTAAAGGTAACATATATATATATTAAATAAAGTGGAACCGAGTAGCGTGGTTTACGGGCCACGAAAGTGAGGACCACGTTACAAAATACGAGTGAAGCAGCTGACGACACCGTGGTAGCCCGTGTATATCATTCAGATACACCGTCCCGTGGCGACACCGTAAGAATATCGGCAAACCGCCGACGGCACCGATCACCGCGTGCGCGCGCGAAGCCGAGAGAGATGGAGAGATGTTGACCGCGTGCGTCGAGTAAGAGAGTGACGGCGCGCACACTGCACGCGCACGTCGAGTATAGGTGAGAGCGGTGCGCCAGAGGGGGAACGACTACGAACGGTCCGATGTTCATACGTACGAATGTAAGAGGAAAGGAGATAGATAGCTGTCCCGATGCATTGGTGGAGGCGTTGGCGGATTTGCACAGATAGCGGATAAAAGGAAATGGCGAACGTACACTAGCGGATTTGGAAGGAAAATAGATGGCGTTACGGACGATTATCGGTATGTCTACTACCACCGATCTAGCGGATACGATAGCGGAAAGGGAGAACAACTAGCTCCACGATCGGTAGCGGATAATACGAATCGGAGAAGAAGGACGAGACTCCTTCCCCAACCGCCGAATCGAGTAGACGTGTTGAGCCAAAACCCGTACCAAAGTAGCCATCTTGAGATCCATTGAGATTGTAAGAAGAGTCGAAATATTGAAGAGAGCGAATAGTTACTGTACGATTAGTTATAATCAATTGGTATAAGCGGAGAGTTCTCGACTTGCGGTGAGTGAGGAAGAACGACGTATTGTAAGGTATGAGAGTGAGATTGAAGGACGTTCCGCGAAATTGTAAAATAGAGTAGCCGCGCGAAAACCGATTAATTTGCTTTTATATTTTCCGACTTTATTATTACATTTCCTTTTACGCTTGAAGACGATTTACTGAGTTGTGTGTAGAAAAAGTATTGAACAATAAATCAGCGGGATTGCTGTACGCGTTCGTATTTGTTGTATCTGAAAGTGGTTGATTAATGATTAAAGTTTTGATAATTGCTAAGTGAAATTGAGTGACTGATTTTATAACCCGAGAATATTATCCAATTCCTTACAACGTGGTTCCGCCATCTTTCCCGTGATGGCGACGTGAAGCCCGCGACCCTGAATCGGCTTGTCGTTAGTTTTACCGGTAACTGGCGCCCAATAATTCAATTTGTTACCGGATAGTAATTATTATTTTATTATCATTATTATTTATTGTTGTAAGCCATAGTGACACGTTGCACTACGGGAACAACTCATCGAGAATCAAAAGCAACGTCACAACACAACGCCATTTTGTAACGTGGTCCTCACTTTCGTGGCCCGTAAACCACGCTACTCGGTTCCACTTTATTTAATATATATATATGTTACCTTTAAATCCGGTAAGACCGTATTTATTATTACACTGGGCGCCAGGTCTTACCAATACAATTAACTTCCCGGTACGACTCCTCAGGACGTGGCTCCAACGCCAATACGGAGGTGGCGAAACCAACGACGAATCCTATTTCCTTCAGGAACACGTGGCGGTAAATTGTCGAGGTAAAGGTCGTTAAATTAGAGGACTCAATAATTTTAGTTAAATCAAATCGATAATTATTTCAATTTATTTATTTATTTAAATTTCCGATCACTACGGGTGATCACCGTTACAATTTTCGAACAACAATAAAAAGAAAAGATTTTTATTAGTAAATTCCCGCGAACTAGCCCGATCTTCCGGTCACCGATAATTTATTATATAGAAAGGACGCAGGAGGTCTTTACGCGACGCGCAAGAAATCCCCGGCGATATGCTCGATTTACTAGTAAATTAACGGGTGGCCGTGCAGCCCACTTACCGCAACAATAAAACGATCTTCTTCCAAAAATAACGGCTCGACTACTATCACTCTCAGAACTACTACGTCTATCTATATTTCTACAAGAAAAACTACTAACTGATCTATGGAAAAATACTTGGTGTGCTCGGTGAGACTATCCGGCTACGAATGACGATCGGGACTCGTAGCATCCCGCTCGTCCTCGTAGTTCGTTCAAACGCGGCGCTGATGGTCTTCTTCTTCCTTAATTTTCAACCAATAACATCCTCCAGGTTAATTAGATGGTTGACTATTACCGCCGTCCGCGCCATCTATTCCCGTAACAATCTTCTTTTCCCCAGTGACGGAATAACGAAATAACCCGTATTCCGTTGAGGAACTGACTTGCGCCTCCACCAATGCAACAGGTGTGTCTTCTTTCTCTCTCGTACACACACGCTGTAGATGGCTACTTCCCGCTCATTCCGTCGTTCCCCTCCTCGGTGCGCCGCCATGTGCCGCGGCGTGCATGTGCGAGAGCAGCGAGCGCCGCCCCCCTCTCTCTGCCGCGCTGACCCTAGTATGCGAGCAGCCGGCCGAGTCGTTGCACGCGAGTCGGGCGTCGTTTGTTTACACGACGGCGAACGGGTTTTTATCTTGTGTTTGTGGAGAGTGCACCAGTTCCTGGGTCGTCATCTTCGTGGCTGCCTTCGTTCTCCATCACCAGGTCGTCGGGAGATGGTACTGGATCTACGTGGGAACATGGTTGGACGTCGGTGGCGGTATGGTTGTATCGTTTCTTCTTTGTTATCGACTCCCTCCTTTCTCCAATACTCCGATTTCCTCAACAAATCAAATAAAACCCTATTAATTCCTTCCCTTTACGTACTAAAATATCGGTGACGAGAATGGCTCGGGCCAGGATTCGTAGCCGGTGTTTACTTCCTTCCTAACCTCTATCCCCATATCCTATACATACTATCCTACACACATACATAACTTCCTTATTATAGCTAACTCTATCCTTCTATCAATCCTTCTATCCTAACCTTATATGTATTCTAGTTTTACTTATTATTAACCTTTCAGCTAACCGACACTACCAAGGAGCGGACCCAGGGCCAAAGGTTCACCCAGGACTCATCGCCTCAAGGGGGAATGGACTCACGACGGACAACTTCAGCTTGTCAGCAGTCTCGAGATCTACCTTCACGATGGCTGTCTTTTGTTGACTGCAGTTGGGGCCCAAAAGTGTCACCTCTCGACCTTCAGGCGGAGACGTAAGTACTTTGTTTAGGGCTGCCACCACTTCGCCCCTCGTTGTGAGAGAGTCCAGGTTTCTGATCTCCAGGGTGACCCTTCGATCTCGGACTCGAATTTCTCCCATACCTTGAGTAGCAGTTTGGACTTTTTCCGCAAATACTGCTGTATCCGTCTTTTTGCCCAGCCGGAGCAGAACGTCTTCCCGCCCTGACGGACGCACGCTCAGAACCTGCGCGCTGCTGTCGTCCGGATTGACTTCCTTTTGCAGCTTCCCCAGAACTTCAGCAAACGTACGGTCCTTTACGATGGTGACCATAGAGTGCATACCGGCGCCTTCTGACGCTTTCTCCTATCAAGAGGCGCCTTTCCCGACATGGCACTCGGCTTCATTCCTGCCACAGACTCGGACTTGGATTGCTCCTCGTCCATGCCAGATGGTGGTACCTCCTTTCGAGGCTTCTTCTTTCGGCTTTTAGAGGCTTCGAAGGAGTTTCGAGGGCCCTCCTTACTCCTCTTTTGAGCCTGCATCTTAGCTGCAGCCACTATGACGGCTTTAGCTATTATGCTTCTTCTCTTAGAATATGACGATTCTTGTGACCAACTCGATAATCCTCGACTTGACACTTGTAATCGTCGACTGCAGAAAACATTTCCTTAGTTTTCCCGTAGAACTCTTGTACAAGGGTGTGTACGGTCTTCAGCCCTGTCTTGACGACAATGGATATGTTAGGCTGCTTTGCGCAAGCTGCCAACATTGCCTGAAGTTCGTTCTTCAGATGGTCGTAAGTGGAGTCGATCTCCTCTTGCGCCTTCTCTACCTTCTCGTATTCCTTGCGGAATATGTGTATCTCCTCTTGAGATTCCATACTGTAGGCAGAGATGCCACTGATGGCACTGCCAAGGCTGGTAACGCTGCCGCTTCGTAACTTGCTTGTAGAAGCAAGACTCAGGATCTGTGTTTTCTTTCGAGGACCCCACCTCTGACGTGTTCATAGAACTAAGCCGTTTGTGGCCTCTCCCAAAATCCATGAAGCCAGCGCCAGGCACCGAAGCTTTCACCCGATCGGAACCGACGGCGGAATTTTCTCCTAGTTTGGTGCTGCCCGCTTGGGGTAGTAGGTGTTCAAATCGCTTGCTCATTATTCTTCTTGAACTGTTTGGTCCACGGAGACTATTTTATTTCACCTCTACCGTTCACGCAAGAGTGACGGACATTCCCCCATCCGCCAGCCGGGGGACGCGCCGTATACGGGGACAGGACACTCCGCGCGGGGCACAAGAAAACTTAGTCAACATTACAATGGTGTTATTAATAGATTGAAAAAAAATTTTATTGTGATGATTACTTTTTTTCTTCAACAGTTTATGATTTTAGTCAATTTTTAACAGATAGTACTTATGTAGTCAAAGTTTTTAATAATTATTTAATTATTTATACTTTCTAAATTCTATCATTAATTTTATCTTAATAAACAATACAATTTTTTATTTTTTATATATAAATATATGATGTAAAATAAAAAATTAATTTACTTTAAAATTAATAAAAATAAACGCATAGTTAAATAAAAAAATCGCGCCTTTATACAGGTATAGTTGGTGGTACTCTACACATGATTATACTTGCATATATCAGCTGCGATTGAATTTAGTATACTGTCTGTGATATGTTCTTCTAGTTTTGTCACTGCATTTGTTTTTTCTTTCGTGTTATTATTTTATTTGACTCAGTAATGTTACGATCAAAATTCAATTGTTAAACGTTCAATACATTGACAAGTAGTAAGTAAAATGTTATAGTTCACTAGGCTTAAATATAAAACCTATAATTATTTATGTGTATTCAAATGTATTTGTTTTTATAAGTAAAGGTATGGCTTGAAGAGGATAACGAAGAGTCATCGAAACGTTGCCATCTAATTAAAAATGTGGTTTTGTTCACCAATATCGAGAAATATTCCTTTAAAATAAATTATGCGTGGATGATCAAGATACATCTATATTATTAGTAAATAATTCTTAAATATTAATTGTCATTTTTGTATAGATTGTAATCACTCTCTATTGTGGTCTGATACAGATCATTTGATGCATCAATAATCCGATTAAAGCCTGAAGAGGTTGGCAAACTACGCCAATGAAACGTTGCTTCTAATAAAAATATCTGTATTTTTAAATTTTGTTTTCCATTGCCTCCATCAGATCGAATAAAAGTTTTCAAGATTAATTGTCATTATTCAAATTTATTGATTTGATTCATATAGTAGAGAAAAACATAATAAAAATAGGTGTTTTATACAACGAAGTCATAAATTGAGAAATTTAGGGAGCATGGTAATTTGTGGTAGCCGGTGAAGAAATGAGCGACGTCTAATTTGCGTGATACATTATAACGAACGTTCTTTCGCTTTTCTCTCTTCGTTACTTATGTGATTGTAACAATCTACCTCATCACGTCAATTTATTTCGAAGATCACTAGTTTTAATCTCAGCACATCATCAATCATATAACTAACGATAGGATAGCTATCCAGCGTCAATATATTAAATATGATCTCTAATTGCATTAGTCAATTATTATTGGATTGCCTAAGACTTTAAAGGTTTTTGTTATACAATCAAATATGGAACTTAACGTAACGTTAAATTAGGTGACTGTGAAGTAATAGTAGGTAGGCTATGATGATTCTGGGACGCCCAGCACTATCATTCGTTCTGGGACTTCCCAGAGTCATTATAGCTTTGTATGGAAGGTCGAGGGGGGGTGTAAGCTCAACCGCTGTGCTTGCACGCGCTTGTTAACCAGAATTCGCATATCTGATTGTCAACATGTTGCCGACAAGTTGCCAGTGAGTTTAAAAGTTTAAGGTTTCTTTTTGCTTTGTCGCCAGTCTTATGATTATATAACTTTAGAACAGATCGATATATTTGAGCTTCTCTTTTTTCAAATTATATCTCCTCAATCTCAGCTTTCTTCTAAATTGGAGTTTGAGAGCATATCTTTATTTGTTTTTGAGCTAAACGCGATCAAATGCAAGGATTTTTTAGCCAGATTTTTCGTTATCTGCTTATATCTACCGTAAAAAAGAGCGATGAAATATGTAACTCCCGGCTTTCTTCATATTTCGATAGTAGAAATCATATCCTACAGTTTGGTAAAGATCCGTTTTCCAAACACCGTGGACTCTCCTTGTAAATCAAGTATAATGCAGAAATCTAAATTATGAATATTTGCTTAATTATCTTGCATTGAATATGCACCATACACTATGTACTGTATCTATATAATAATATTGTAAGCATTATAGAATTGTACACGATTGTACAATTATAAATAATTTATGTGTACATATACAATTTTAAATAAATTTTCTTTTTTATTGTTTACAATGAGGACAAAGATAAAATTATAACTTACAAAATAAATAAACAAAGCTAAAATCTAAATTACTATTACATATTCACCCAATGTATTTAGAATATATTTTTGAAATGACTTAAATTACAATTAATTTTGAAAAAATTAGTCATTCATTACTCACCAAAATGTTTTTAACTTCGAATTAAATATTTTTTTGTACATTTAATTTCACTCTTTGATTTGGTGCTTCTTTCCAGTCTACCTATTACACCTAATCACACATATATTACTCATATAATATACCCGTGCAGAGTGTATTAACATCCTTGCATTGACAGGGTTGTTATTGAAAGCATCTGCATTGTTCTCAGTGCTCCACTGTTCATTTTTTAGTATTTTATTATTCCAACTTGTTAATTGGTTTTATAAATTTATTATCGGCAGGTGCGGATACGTTGACAAATTTAGGATGCAAAAATTTGGTTACTTAAGTATTACTGTAAATAATAATATTGTAACATTTTTTAATCATAGTGTAGTCAAATATGCTATCAAAAAATAAAAGATATAAAGTAGACCTTGAAGAAGGAACAAATACTCCAAGATCTACCAGGTATTATCGTCAAAAAAAAAAATGAAAATAATGAAGATGAATATTCTTCTGATGTTAAACAGGTAATATACATATAAATACTTTTTTTAACAATCATTGTGCAATATTTTTTATTTGTAGGAATTTCATAAACATTTAAATAGAAAACGTATTAGTGATATTGAACAACATTCGAATACTGGTAGTCTAAGGTCGAAATTAATGTCAACATCAAGCAGCAATTACTCAGATGATCATGAAGATGCTGAAGCAGGATTTACAAACGAAAATCTTGTTCGACATTTTACATTACAACATAGTTCCGCCAATAATGACTATTATTCAGATAATGAACATTATGGTACAGAAAATCATGAAGAAGAAGAATACACTAATGAAGAATTTAAAGAATCTTTAGTGTTTCAATTTATGGTTAAAATCATTTATTTAAATCAAAGTAATTGAATTAATTTATGTAATGTTTATCAGTAGAATGGTTTGGCCGTATACATGTTTACATTTACATTGCATAATGATACTAAATAGCTTTCAATATTTACATTTTTTATTAAACATAGAAAAGTTGAAAACTATATTTGCAAAAAACTAAAAATTTGAGATCACTGTTTCATTGTTATAACATATTTTATGAAAAGTACATTTTTTGTTAAATAATATTATTATATATTATACAATATTTTATTCATTTAAAATTATTAATGTATATAATTAAAGTTAAAGTAGTAATTAAAAATTTATTATTCTTGCTACATCAACTTATACAAACTAAATAGTTTTAGTTTTTATTTATAATTAGCATCTACACACTTATAATATATACATCAAATACTTTGTTATAAGATACAGGGTGATCCAGAAATATAGGTAACATATATATATATATATATTTCGGTTCAGGAAATTAATTCGAGTATAACTCCGTCGGAATTTTTAAAAAATATTAATTAGGTGAGGCGTAATTAATTTCTTAAATAGGCCAATCAGAGGCCGGATTAGAGAAGAAAGTTGTACGACGTTGCCGCGCGAAACTAATGCTACAGGTGAACGAGCGAAGCGGCCGAGGCGCCTGAACATAGCTAATGCGTATAGCAGAAGCAAAGATCGCGAAAGCGAATGAATCCCAAAATATATTTTACGAGATTGATTGTATGAATAAAATGTACAATCAAGGAAATGATTTTTAGTTAAGTTTGAATTAGACCGCAGACTAATAAATTCTACTATTATTAATTTATTTACTAAATCTATGATATGCGTGCCTTCCAAATATGAGATTATTACAGTTTTTCATCTGATCGTATTTACATTAATCCATTGAAACCTTTATGATGAATTTTAAGACAATAAAATTTTGAATTGAATTAAGTTTTGGGTACAATATAGCCAATAAATACGTTTACCATAAAGATATATCGCTACATATTGGAAATATATTAGTTAATTTTACAAGTATATTGGCAATAATATTGCTAGTGAAATAATTCCTAGTCCGTATAGAATGAAATTTAGCTCAAGCCTCAATTCTCCGCTTAAAAAACATAATACTACCGCGACCGCTCTCCGATGTTCGCGCACATCAAATTTTGTATTCGCGGAGTAAGCCCGCCGCGGGAAAGTAACGAAACGAGAGTTGTGTCTTGGACGCCGAGCAGTACGGACCTCTGCACAGAGCCACCACCGCACGGAAGCCAAATTCAAGCAAATAGGAGCCACCTCAGCGAAACATCATGGACGAGTACTCCTCGGAGGACTCATCCATATAAACTGGAAGTGAACTCCCAGACAGCGACAAATCTGCCATGGACGCGGAGATGGGTTTATCCTCAGCCGAGTATAAATTTTCATTAATGACAAACATCGGGCCAACAAATAAAAACTCAACTACAACTAATTCTACAACCATCCCTCCGTTTAATGTGCTAATCAAAGATGATAACACTTTTAACAAATTAAAATCAACCATTAAAAACGCGTGCAAATTAGTCCCCGTAAGAATTAATAAACCAAATAGCCAAGAAATGGCCGTAAACGTGGCAACGTTTGATGATTACAGAGCACTACAAAGTGCCCTAGAATCAGATAAATTTTCTTTCTACACTTATAAAAACCCACTTGATACTCCTCCATTAAAAATAGTCATTAAACACTTACCAAATAACATTCCAATTGAAGACATTAAAACAAAATTAGAATCATTAAATTATGAAATTATCAATGTTGCACAAATGCACAAAAACGGCAACAAAAACCAACCAACTTTGCCACTTTATGTAGTAACCCTTAAATACACCCCCCCCCCTCAGCAAACATTAAATCGATAATCAAAGATTAAAATAACAATCGAAGGCTATATCAAACCTAAAGTTCCCGTTCAATGTTTTAAGTGCCAAAAATTCAACCCTGTAGCGAGCAACTGTCGAGTCGAGCCAAGGTGCGTAAAGTGCGCGGACTCTCACTTGACTTCTGATTGTAAGAAGTTAAGGGATGAGACCGGCACTTGCGCAAATTGCGGCGGCAAACACACTGCAAATTACAGAGGTTGCATGGCTTATAAACAAGCTCGCGCCGACTACAATAAAAAGATAACTAAATCTAAAAATAATTCCCCTCCGGTCAAAAATAACAAACCGAAACTTAATATCAGCTCAACTCACGATTTTCCACAACTAACGCATAAAACTAATTCAACGTATAAAAAACCAATGCCAAATCCAACTCTAACAAGTAAACAGACACCACTATGTAGCCAAACATTAAAAGACAAACATCATAAAAAAGAATACTCGTCCAACCGCGATAACGAAAAATTCTTCGAAAAATTAATTTAACAATTAAATTACAGTACCCAATTAGTTAACGAACTCATGTCCGGTACATTAACCCGCGTAGAAGCAGTTACCAAAACTACCGCCCTTACTGCTAAATTAATCAAACTAGCACTAACTTATAGTAACTACATCTAAAGAAATTAAAATAATCGTGTGGAACGCTTTCGGATGTCTCAAACGTAAATTCGAATTAGAATCATTCTTAAATAAACATAAAATAGACGTATGTCTTATAAGCGAGACTCTTCTACAAAATAAAGATAAATTCTATCTTTTAGATTATAATACGTACAGAAATGACTCAAACCGCGGAACCGCAATATTAATTAAAAAACAAATTAAACACGGCGAATTACATATAAATAATCTCCAATCAGTTGAAACTACAGCCATTAAAATAGTAACTAACGGTACAGAATTTACACTAATCTCCTTCTATAATGCTTCATCTAAACCATTTAATAAAAATAATTATGATAAAATATTTAAAATATCTCTCACAATAATCGCTGCCGGGGACTTCAATGCTAAACACAAAAGCCGGGGTAGCAGGGTAAATAACGCGCTCGGTAATAAACTTTTTAACTATTGCGAAAAAAATAATCTCTTTGTACATGCGCCTCAAGAATTCACTCACTATCCATATAACAAAAATGGTAGACCTAAAAAACCTGACTTGATTGACTTTGCAATAACTAAAAATTTTCACAATAACATAACAGTCCAAACTTTGCATGAACTTGACTCAGACCATTACCCAATATTATTAACCATAAATACTTCATATAAATGCAACTCTCTTAATTCCAAATACAACTTCCGTAAAACTAACTGGGAAACCTTCAATAACTATTTAGTTGATAATATTCCCAACACTGACAACCTAACTAACAAAGATTCAATAGACCAAACAATAGAATCATTAACAGAGGTAATAAAAAACGCCATAAATCTCTCAACCCCAATAAGTAACTCACCTAATAGAGACCCACCCCTTCCAAATAGTATCCTAGAACTCATTAAGAATTAGTATAATATATATATTAAGAATTAGTATATATAATATTAGCATAAAAGATTTAGTATAATACTTAGAAATCCAATCAACCAACTAAGATAACAAATTTCCTTTAAAATCAATCAATTCAGGTGTAATTCTTGGAACGATAAAGTTTCTAAACTAAATATAAAAGATCATTGTCTCTGGCTAATTACTAAAGTCTTAACTAACACCAGGACATCCGTCCCCCCTCTAAAAGATGAAAGTAACCAATTAAAATATTTTTCTCCGGAAGATATAGCCAACTGTTTTGCTCAAAACATCGCGAAAATCTTCACTGCACATAATAGTCATAGCTCCCCAGCATTTACTCAAGAAACAACAAATTTGATTGATCAATATCTAACCTCCGAATGCTGAATGAAGAACTAAATTCCACAAATAAACAATTTAGAACTTTACCAATACCTAAAAAGACTTAAAAATAACAAAGCTCCAGGCCCAAACGAAATCACGAACTTTGTTCTTAAAAAACTTCCATTAGAATACCTAACAGTTCTTGAAAAAATATTTAATGCATGCTTTTCATTACAATATTATCCACAAAACTGAAAACACGCAATAATCTTAGTATTTCAAAAACCCGGTAAAGACTCAAGACTAGCTACTAGCTATAGACCCATCAGTCTTCTTAATACATTGAGCTAAGCTCTAGAAGCAATGTTTCTTAACCGACTTAATAAATTCATTAAATCTAATAATTTAATCAGATCAGAACAGTTCGGATTTCGCGAAGGCCATTCAACTGTACACCAAATACTTAGACTAACTAAACACATAACAAAATATATAAACTGGAAGCAAAACACCGGGGCAGTCCTGTTGGATGTCGAAAAAGCATTCGACAGCGTCTGGACCGATGGTTTGCTAAGAAAACTAATTAATCTTAACGTACCTAAATGGATGTTATTTTTCTTAAATTCATACTTAAAAAATCGCTCCTTTTCAGTAAAACTAGACAATAACACTCACTCAAATAGCTTTCCAATTCAAGTAGGAGTTCCGCAAGCCAGCCTAATAGGCCCAACCATTTTTAATCTTTATATTAATGATATTCCAACAACTCCCTCGGTAAATATAGGAATATATGCGGACGACACCATCCTCTATAGCTCCTCAATGCGCGACACAAAAACAGTTGACCAAGTAAATCAATCACTAAACAAAATTAATGACTGGTGCACCAATTGGAGAATTAAAATCAACGCGAGTAAATCGGAAGCCATTCTTTTCGGGAATAAACGAGTAAATTTAAATAACTTAAAACTTCCTACCTTCGGTCAAACTAAAATAGAGTGGAAACAAAGCGTTAAATACCTTGGCGTTACACTCGACAAAAGACTAAAATATCACCTTCATACTACCAACGCGCGTAACAAAGCAACAGGAGCAATAGCGCGACTGTTGCCTCTGCTAAAAAATCACTCAATGTGCCTTCGTAACATGGTTGCTGCAAATTCGATCCTTTTAGATCTATCGGGATCTCTCAAGGCCTGGACCATTTGGAGCTTGTATGGGTGTAGCGTCTCTTTGACAATTTTCTGTATATATTGCTAATACATTGCCAACATATTTCCAGTATATCGCCAATATATTGCCAATATATTGCCAATATATTACCAATATATTACCAATATATTGCCAATATATTACCAATACATTGCCAATACATTGCCAATACATTGCCAATATATTACCAATATATTGCCAATACATTGCCAATATATTACCAATATATTGACAATGTATTCCAATTATATTTTCATTATATGATCAATGTATTACCAATATATTGACAACAAATTACCATTATATTTTGTATATATTATTATATGATTAATATATTGCGAATGTATTGGCTAGGCACTACAAATATATTGATAAGCTATCAGAATATTACAAATTTGTAAGCAATATACGATTCTTGTATGGCAGAAATCTAACAAAAATACTGTGTGGTGAAAGTACGACCAAAGATTGTGAGATATATTGCTAAAATATAGTGAAAGTATGGTGGATATTTAGTACATATTGCTATGCGTGTTCTTACCGCTAACAAGTCTTAGAAATACTGCTACGAAACTACTATTGTATTTTGTCGGATCTCAGTATTACATCTAATAAACATTAGCAGAAAGAATTCTATTTGATTCAGGGTATTTTATAATAGTATTTTCTAACTTTCTATCCATATTTTGTATGAAACAATAAAAATATAAGTAGATAATTTTATACACAAAAGTTCGATTCTGTTTTAAGTTTATAGCATAGTTAAGACATATGGGCTCCTAAAAATATCCTTTAAAAAGTATCTCGCTCTAGAATGTATGTGAAAATTATTTAAAATGGATCAAAAAGAATATAGTAAAATGTTTCGCAAAACGTATCTTAGGAACTATTTCAACAGATATTTTAGAAGTCTCCCAAAATTAAACAGATAAGTAAAAAAGAGAAATTTGTTTTATTACATTTGAAGAAATTAACTTCGTAAAAATGAAATATTATAAATCTATTGTGTATTAGCGTAAAACAACGCTAAACTTATAAAATATTAGTTAATATAGATACTGAACAATCTTACTCAACAAACAGTCGACCATGTGATTCAGTACTTTGATGGCACCAATTGGAGAATAAAATCAACGCGAGTAAATCGGAAGCCATCTTTTTCGGAATAAAAGAGTAAATTAAATAACTTAAAACTCCTACCTTCGGTCAAACTAAAATAGAGTGGAAAAAAAGCGTAAATACCTGGCGTACACTGACAAAAGATAAAATATCACCTTCATACTACCAACGCGCGTAACAAAGCAACAGGAGCAATAGCGCGACTGTTGCCTCTGCTAAAAAATCACTCAATGTGCCTTCGTAACATGGTTGCTGCAAATTCGATCCTTTTAGATCTATCGGGATCTCTCAAGGCCTGGACCATTTGGAGCTTGTATGGGTGTAGCGTCTCTTTGACAATTTTCTGTATATATTGCTAATACATTGCCAACATATTTCCAGTATATCGCCAATATATTGCCAATATATTGCCAATATATTACCAATATATTACCAATATATTGCCAATATATTACCAATACATTGCCAATACATTGCCAATACATTGCCAATATATTACCAATATATTGCCAATACATTGCCAATATATTACCAATATATTGACAATGTATTCCAATTATATTTTCATTATATGATCAATGTATTACCAATATATTGACAACAAATTACCATTATATTTTGTATATATTATTATATGATTAATATATTGCGAATGTATTGGCTAGGCACTACAAATATATTGATAAGCTATCAGAATATTACAAATTTGTAAGCAATATACGATTCTTGTATGGCAGAAATCTAACAAAAATACTGTGTGGTGAAAGTACGACCAAAGATTGTGAGATATATTGCTAAAATATAGTGAAAGTATGGTGGATATTTAGTACATATTGCTATGCGTGTTCTTACCGCTAACAAGTCTTAGAAATACTGCTACGAAACTACTATTGTATTTTGTCGGATCTCAGTATTACATCTAATAAACATTAGCAGAAAGAATTCTATTTGATTCAGGGTATTTTATAATAGTATTTTCTAACTTTCTATCCATATTTTGTATGAAACAATAAAAATATAAGTAGATAATTTTATACACAAAAGTTCGATTCTGTTTTAAGTTTATAGCATAGTTAAGACATATGGGCTCCTAAAAATATCCTTTAAAAAGTATCTCGCTCTAGAATGTATGTGAAAATTATTTAAAATGGATCAAAAAGAATATAGTAAAAATGTGTTCGCAAAACGTATCTTAGGAACTATTTCAACAGATATTTAGAGAAGTCTCCCAAAATTAAACAGATAAGTAAAAAAGAGAAATTTGTTTTATTACATTTGAAGAAATTAACTTCGTACAAATGAATATTATTATAAATACTATTGTGTATTTATTGCTGTAAAACATAGCAGGGCTAAAAATTATAAAATAATTTATGTGTAATATAGACCTTACTGAAAAAATGTGTCATTTATCAACAGATACTTGTCGACTTCTATTTTGATTTCAGTACTTTCTATTGCGCGTAACAAAATGAATATATTATAAATACTATTGTGTATTTTATTGCTGTAAACATAGCAGGGCTAAAATTATAAAATAATTTATGTGTAATCTAGACCCTTACTGAAAAACTGTGTCATTTATCAACAGATACTTGTCGACTCTATTTTGATTTCAGTACTTTCTATTGCGAAAACTTTGTAAGAATCGAAAAAGTTAAAATGTTTACACCTTCGTAGAAGGTGTTTTATAAATATTAAGATGCGTGATATAAAACCACGATTTCTCATAATATCGATTTTTAGTAAAGATATGATCCAATTAATTTGAATCACATCGATTTGTTCAGTATATACTAATATATTATAAAAAATCAGTTTAAAAATATTTGGTAAACGTGAACATATTATAGATATACTATAGCTAGATGATTCCGAGACTATTATAAAACTTCATCGAGGGTTTAGTTAGATTTTATTTTACACGGACTCGGAATTAACTTACTAGCAATGTTATGGCTGATATATTACCAATATATTGCGAATTTATGGTAGTTATTCATTGGCATTTTATATATTGAACACTCAATTCAATTCAACAGCCAGACTATTGCAATTATTATCCTAAACATTTGGAACAAGTTTTCCAAAACATTTATTAAGTCTGAAATACAGTGAATTGTAATTTTAACGAAAAAACTTTTTTCGAGCACGTTTGCTCTTGCAGTGTGGACGTCGGAGAGCGCTCGCGGTGGCATTGGGTTTTTTAAGCGGAGAATGCTTCGAGCTAAACTTCATTTTATACGGACTAGGAATTATTTCACTAGCAATATTATTGCCAATATACTTGCAAAATTAACTAATATATTTCCAATATGTAGCGATATATCTTTATGGTAAACGTTGTAACGTGGTCCTCACTTCCGTGGCCCGTAAACCACGCTACTCGATTCCACTTTATTTAATATGTATACGTATATATATGGTCTATTAATCCTGTAAGACCGTATTTGTAATTTCCTGGGCGCCAGGTCTTACCAATAACAAATAGCTTCCCGGTTCGACTCCTCAGGACGTGGCTCCAACGCCAATACGGAGGTGGCGAAACCAACGACGAAATCTGTCTCCTTCAAGAATGTGCGACGGTAATTTATCGAGATATAATGTTAATAAATTAAAGAACGCAATAATTTAATTGAATCAAATAGGCAATTTATTTATTTATTTATTTAACCAGAAAAGAATTTACATAATAGAAATACATACATCATGCAAACCTCCCACAGAGATAAACGGAGTTATCTGTTGGTGGGACTGGTTACAAAAAGAAAACTTAAAACTAACTTAAATATTAAACTAATCTAATATAATAAATCTTTAACAATTATTCAAAGTAACCAAATAGTATACAACTGTAGCTAAAAGTAATTTGTGACGAATACAACAGAAAATAAAAACTTTTTTTTAATATATATTATTTTTAATCCATTTTTTAATTTTTGATTTCTTATTTTTGGTGCTTAAGATTTTCATATCGTTAGGTAACATATTAAATATATTTATTGCTTTGATATAACTATTTTTACAACTAATTGTTCTTCTTGTACGAGGTAAAATTAAATTTTTTTCCTCGTTATGCTGTTAGAAGACATAAAATTGCTTTTTAGAGATTCGTAATGGAACATTAATGAATCTAGTGTAAAAATCTGTTCAATACTTAGTGGATTATTTTCAATAATAAAATTATTCTTGTTTATAATTTTTAATAATTTTTTCTGCAAACTATGTAATATTTTCATATAATTATTATATGCACCACCCCAAGCTATTATACCATAACTAATTATACTATTAAATAAAGCATAATATATCATTCTAAGCGTATCCAGGTTCATAATCTTGGCCAGTTTATGAAACACAAAGATAAGATATTTTGTTTTATTAACAATATATTCAATGTGTTTACCCCAACTCATTCTAAAGTCAAAAATTACACCTAGGTATTTGGTATACTCAACTCTATTTATGTTAACATTATTTATATGAATATTAAAATTATTAACCTCAGGTACACTATCGCAATAATTTCCAAATGTAATATAAGTTGTTTTTTTAACATTTAAAGACAATTTATTAGTAGCCAACCAATTGGAGATTGATTCTAATTCGCTATTCATTAAACATTCAACTTCTTTCCAATTTTTACCAGTGACAATTATCGCAGTGTCATCTGCATATGAGATAATATTATCTGCTAACATATCATTTACATATAAAATAAATAACAGTGGTCCCAATATTGTACCTTGAGGAACACCAGTTTTTACTGTCATATTAGAACTAAAAACGTTATCTAATTTAACTCTTTGTTGTCTATTCGATAAATAACATTTCATGATATCATAAGCACCACCTCTTATTCCATAGTTATATAACTTATTCAGTAATATAATATGATCTACTGTATCAAAAGCTTTTGCTAGATCAAGAAAAGCTATTGCGATTGGTTTGCTCATATCTAAACAATTGTACAGTTTACTAGAGATGTATTGCAGAGCATCTTTAGTTCCCTTATTTTTAACAAAACCAAACTGATTTTTTGACAAAATATCACATTTATTTAAAAAATTAATAAATCTTTTATAAATTAGTTTTTCCAAGATTTTTGCTAGATTAGATATTAAAGAGATAGGTCTATAGTTTTCTGCACAGTTTTTATCACCAGCTTTATAAATAGGTACAATTTCAGCGATTTTTAAAGCATCTGGCCAAATAGCTTTTTCTATGCATAAGTTAAAAATATGGACCAAAGGTCCTACAATGTAGCTTAATAATGTCTTTAATACTCTAGTGTTTATTTTATCTACTCCTCCATTCTTTATATCAAAATCGTTTACAACATCAATGATTTCATATGCAACAATCGGGTTTAAAAATATTGATTTCTGATTAATTTTCGTTATTTTCCTGCTGTAATTCGTTGGTGTGATAATTTTTTTCCTTAATTCAGTACCTATGTCAGTGAAAAATTTATTCATTGTATTTGCAATTTCTGTAGTATTATTTATAACTTTCATTTGTTTATCGTATATGTAAGATATAGCTTTACTTTTTTTCTTATTTTTACCTAATTTTTGGTTAATTATATTCCATAATTTTCTAGGATTTCTAGTTGAGTTTTCAACTAGTTCTTTATCATACAATATCTTTGCATATTTGATAACATTATTTAGTATTTTTTCATATGTTTTATATATTTCTTTGTTTAATAAATTGTTTGTATCTAATCTCCAAATATTATATAAAATTCCTTTTTATTACATGAAACTGTTATAGCTTTAGTTATCCAATTACTTTGATTTATTAATTCAAAATCACTTCCAAATTCCGATCACTACGGGTGATCACCGTTACAATGTCTGTCGACGAAATAAATTTTATAAAGCGAATTTCCGCGAGCTAGCCCGATCTTCCGATCACCGATAATCTACTACTATTCAACTAATTCTATATCCACATCTTATCAACTCCGTTAATAAATAATAAACTGATTCGCGACCCTTAAAACGGACAAAATCAATTTCGCGGCACGTGCCAATATGGCGGCACGACTCGCAGGAGGTCTATTCGCGACGCGCAAGAAATCCCCGGCGATTCTTTCAATTATTAATTAAATTGATGTCCGTGCAGCCCACTTACCGCAACGAAAAGCGATCTTCTTCAAATAAACTCTACTCTTATAATAATTATTAATATATATATATATATATGTATATATATGGGTGGTTCTCTGTGACATCGAAGATGAAAAAAATAAATATTGCTATAACTGTGGGAATATGTTTTAGATGTATCCAGTAGTTCTCCTGAATTTTTTCAGATTTTTTCTGGGCCATTATTTTAAGTTACAGAGAGTCAAAGTTGACATTTTAGCATTTTTTTGCATTATATGCCCATTTTCATGAATTTTTAGCTCCCAGGGGATGCATTTTTCACTAAAAACATAATTATGACTTTTTTTGTAAAATTTTCCGAACTTTTCATTAAAAATACTGTAAAAGACATAAATGTATGCTGTCACACTCTTGTAAGCCATTTAAACCTTAAATAGTGAAAATCAGCAATTCTGCTCCGGACTCTGGTAACCTAATACTGTCTAAAAGATGTCTTTTTATAGTCAGAAACTGCCTAAAAATTTCCAGAGTGAGTCTAAATCATTAAGATCACTTATGGTCAAAATATCCGGGAAAAGTGCCCGAAATATTAATAGAAATGTATATTTGTTGCCTTATAACGATGAATCTAGTAGCATGATCATTGCAAAAAATGTATGCACTTACCTTGGAATGGTAGAAAAGTTTCTCCACTTGTTTCAGTAGCCATCTAATCCCCTGTAAGCTGCTAAAAATACAAATATTATTATAAAATTATAAAAAATTATTTTTTAAACATTTATAATGCTGGATTTTTAGTTTTTCATCCCTTACAAGAATTATAATACTAATCTGAAGGATTACTATAAAAGTATTTTACGCACTTTACGCACGGAGTGTGGGACTCGGTCAGCGTGATCCATACCCACTACAAAATCACCCTGCCATTGGACTTGGCAGGGCTTCTCCTCTCGACTGATTCTCCCCACTCGGAAACCACCGTCAGGCATTCCTTCGAGAGGGGCAATCAAGCCCTGTCTGGGCCGTCGCACAATTTAACCTTAACCCACCTTAAGCATGATGCTGTCCCATCTTACCGAGTTGAAGGCGTTCTTTATGTCCAGGGCAATGACTGCGCACATACACCTGGCACTTCTCACGCCACTAATGGCGTTCGTAGCGAGCTCTACAACTCGGCTTATGGCGTCTATGACTGAGCAACCTTTCCGAAAGCCGAACTGATTCTTGAAGAGGTCTCCTTTCACTGAGATGGCTGCCTCCAGCCTGGCCTATTACCCGCTCAAATAACTTCCCGCATATAGTCAGCATGCAGGGTGGTCGGTACGAGGTTGACTCCTCCGGGGGTTTATTTCCCTTCGCTAGGAGCACCAACCCCTGTACCTTTCACTGATCCGAGAAGCATCCATCGTTGAAGCATGCGTTGAAGATGTCCCTAAAAAGATTAGGAGCCTTTAACGCCGCGGTCTTAATTGCCAGACCGGGTATGCCGTCCGGTCCCGGGGCCTTCCTTGAAATGATTTTCCAGGCAGGCACCCTCAGCTCTTCTTCCGATACGTCCAACGACTCGACCGCACCATCCACCGCCGTCAGGTTCGTGTCTAGTGCTCTGTCCTGTTATTGTGGGGAGAGATGGCGAATGACTCTGTCTGTTATGGCACGCGTGAGTTCCTCGGCTCTTCCTTCCGGTGTTCCTGTGACAGCAACTTCTGCTATGGTGCAGAGGAACATTTCTCGGTCGAAGGTAGACGGTACCCATCTCTTGTATTGGAAGCTTTTGTTCGGACCTGCTGCCCTGTTAATCGTCGATTGGAGCTAGTACACGAGTGCTTGATGATCGCTCCCTGTGTAGCGATCACTAATTTCCCAGGTAAACCCTCCCTTCATTAATCTGGGATCGATGAAGGTTAAGTCTACTATAGTCGACCTCCCCGCCTTGGTAGAAGTGGGAGTCACTCCGGTGTTAACATTCTCCAACTCCAATATCGCAAAGGCTTCGAGGAGTGTACGACCACAAGTGTTCGTTTTCGTACTGTCCCACTCTGCCGCCCAAGCATTAAAATCCCCTCCGATGACTATTGGCGATCGAGAGGATCTCGCACTGGTGACAATGGCGTCAAAGGATCCCACAAAGTCGTCGATGTTGTCACTGGGTGGGAGGTAGCAACTGCATATTCGCATACCCGCCACCTGCACTCACGTAAAATTAGGGAGAGGAGCGGCCATTTTTCCGGATACATGCAGGTTTCCACACACCAAAATGGCCGCTCTGCCAGTGGCATCACTCACCCAATTCGATTCAATGAGATCCCTGTAAAGTAAGTCGATTAGTAGCTGTAAGTATGAAAAAATTCTATTAAAAAGTAATATATTGTATACCGCGAATATTAAACGCGTTTTTCTCGAAAACTCAATTTTTCGATTTTCCAAATTGGCGCCACTGATTACTCAGCGAGTTTTGAAACTATTGAAAAAAAATATATACCATTTGAAAGGAAATTTAATTAGCTAGTCGACAAACCTAAAGGATTTTGTTTTAAAAAATTATTTAATAACTCTTCTGCAATAATAAAAAAAAAAACTTTTATGAATTCTTTTTCAAAAGTCCGCCATTTTTTCAAACTTTTTTTTAACATTTCAAACTTAGGTAAGTGGACGAGGAATTGATATAATAATGTCAAAAAACTTTGTTTCTTATGTTTCAGAATGACACAGCAACAACGAAACACGGCGCCAATTGAGACCAAAAAAAATATATCTTCACCTTGAATTTGATTACGTGGCTCACCTAATTAACATTATGTATATATCAAAATTTTTTTGTTTCTACAAACTATAAGAAACTACGTAAATAAAATTTCAAATAAAAATATTGAATAGTTTCTTTTAAAAAAATTCCTAAAGTTTGTCTTCATTTTTCGCGATCTATATGAGGATACCCCCTTAATGGCGTCGGGACGAGCTGGTTTCACGACCGCTTTAGGTTTTTTGGACACCTTAAGTGGTCTTCCGACATCCTTGCTTGCTTCAGCTGCGTATTCTGCTGAGCCTCGCTCTTTTTGAACTTGCGCACTACAGTAGCCCAGACAGGGACCTTAGACTGGTTCCCACCGGTCCTAGGAACGGAGGACGAAGCATCTATGCCGACACCTGTATATTGCACGCACTATTTAATACAATGACAACCTATAAACGCAGTGGAGGCATATTTGTAGTACATATATTAAATAAATTATAAGTACAAAAGTTTGAATTGTGTTAAAATGTGCTTATAATTTGAAAAATACGATCTCAAACATAACCTCTCTTAGTTAACAGGCAACAAAGATTTAATTGAATTTTGTAAAAACTGGATAGATTTCTAACAACTACAGAGCAGACGCACAATTTCGCGATATTGGTAAATGTTGGAACACTAAAAAAAAACAGTCAAAAGTGCATGACGAAGAAATAAATAGAAAAATACAATCGAACAAAGACGTTAGGAAGCTGGTATTACCTACTTATGATGAAAATAAATACAAATTGCAATTACAAGCATCAAAAAACGAAGTAGAGGCAATATTTTACATTATCTAAGAATCATTTATCAGTAAAAACTGGAAGAATAAATAATCTATTAAAAAAATAAATGAAAAATGAAAACGATATACATTCCTTCTAAAAATGTGTAATTTAGCAAACGGAAGAGTAAGAAAAAGTTTAGTTACGTAGTTTGAAAAAGCATCAATAGGTGGCGATGCTAAACGATTCCAGCATATTAAAGTATGTCAAAATTCGTTTACACTTATTCATAAATATTGTAGTTTAGGATTAATATTTTTAAATGGTACAAATTCAGCAAATTCTCATTAAATAAATTAACATTCGCACCGCACACAGGATAGCGATAAACGCATTCTTGGTGGAATAGGCGAAGGATTGTATAGGAGGTGCGTGCACCGGATCGAGCCGTATGACGCACGCACCTCCTACTTTCAAATAAATTGTATTATGCCGACGCCCAATGTTGGCTGCATTATTTATTTAATTATAATCATTTAAATTAATGACAGCTTGAAAACGGATAAGAGGCATATTATGAATAAACATTTTGTGTGTATAACAAGTACAAAATTTCATATTGTGTTAAAATATTAATTAATTTATACTACATTAAGTTATACTACAGTCGACATAAGTAATATTTTATTAGTGTTAAAATATTGTTAACATTTAAAAAATATGAAAAAAAACATAACCTCTCTCAGTCTAAAGCGACGGATTCGAGCCGTCTGCCGCACGCTCCTCCTTATTTTCAAATACATTGTATTATGACGACACTCAATCTTGGGTGCATTATATGTTTAATTGTAATTATTTGTATTTTTGACAGATTAAAAATGGAGAAGAGGCATACTATTAATAAACATTTTAGGTTCATAATAATTACAAAATTCCAATTGATGTTAAAACATCGTTAACATTTGAAAAATACGAATGGTAACATAACCTCTATCAGTCTAAAGCGACGGATTCTGCCGCACACTCCTCGTACTTTTAAATACATTGTATTATGCCGACACTGAAACTTGGGTGCATAATATGTTTAATTACAATTATTTGAATTATTGACAGCTAGAAGACGGGGTAGAGGCATATTATTACTAAACATTCTAAATGCATAACAATTACAAAATTTCTATTTATCTTAAAATATCGACAACATATGTAAAATGCGAATGGAACCATAACCTCTCTCAGTCTAAAGCGGAATCTATAGCAGTGCATGCACCCATTCGAGCCGTCTGCCGCACGCTTCTTCTTACTTTCAAATACACTGTATTATGACGACGCTGAAACTTGGGTGCATTATATGTTTAATTACAATTATTCGAATTATTGACAGCTTGAAGACGGGGTAGAGGCATATTATTAATAAACATTCTAAATGCATAACAATTACAAAATTTCAATTTATGTTAAAATATCGTTAACATTTGAAAAATACGAATGGAAACATAACCTCTACCAATCTATAGCGGCGGATTCTATAAGAGGTGCGTTTACCGATTCGGGCCGTCTGTATATCCGTGCAAGTAAAACCATTTTCACGCTCAGCGCTTAGGAAGCTAGTCGACTAAACGTGACGTGAAAATCTACTACCCTCGTAGGTCCTAAAGAGATGTACTAGCGCAGTATTAGCGCAGGATGAATTATTTTTTTATTTTAACTTATAGCAATAAGGCTATCATTGCACAAGAGCGATTTAATAAATACTATGTTTGACTAGTTCCAGAATATTGAATATTTTATATATAGGGGAGAGGCGGCTATGCGTGGCACCTTAAGTTTAAAACTATATTACAATAATAATTTAAATCATTCTTCACTTTAAAAAAATGAAAATAGTTAAAAAGATTCTTAAATTTATAATTACATTTTTAAAAATTACTATTTTTATATTTAAAATTAGTTATAAAATTGTAAAGACAAGCGTGTGAAATGACTACTCATGCCCCGCTAGGGGGCATGGATGTCAGTGCGGTGGGGCATGAATAGCACACTCAACTTCTGTATTTTTAATGAATGCAATAAAATAAGAGGTATTATATTTTAAATGTAATTTAAAATAAATTTAGTAAATGTAGGCATTTAATTTTTTCATTCTAATTAATGATAAGACAGATAAAATTTTTAACTTTAAATTTAACACTTTATTATATCATTTAGTTAATTTAATCAGTCTTACAAATCACATTTGACGTTTTATAATTATATTAGAATACAATTCATAAATACATTTAATAATAATGCACATTTTCAGGAAAAGGGACTTGGTATATAGGATATATATTATTAATAGAAGATTCAGCTGCTATGTTATCGACTTGTAAAATTACATTATAATTTTCTGAAGGAACGCGGTCAATAACAGGAATTTCTAAAACTTGGCCAAGTAAAGACTCATCTACGTTTGTAGCATTCTCATAACTTACAGATCTTAATGGTCTTCTATTATTTTCCACTTTAATTCTCTTATTCAAAATTTTATTAGTTATTATTTTTGGCTTAGATTTTTTATCATTGGGTTTTTTCTCTAGGTTTTTCAATTTTTGATCTAATAGAGTTTCTTTATACTTTGTACTTGTGATAATTGCAGCTTTGCCTTTCTTTGAAACTTTTTTAGTCGCAACATCTTGACCACTAATCTTCTCTACTGAATTGCTTGTCAGATTATCTTTTAATGTTAACGATGCACCATCAATTAATTGAGTATGAAAGGGTTCCTGAATGGGGAAAGTAGTTGCTTCAGGTTAATGCTGATAAGTTAAAAATTCTTGAAAAGATGTAGATTGACTAGTGGGAGTTAAAGCTAAACAAGAACTCTGTTAAAAAAGATAATGAAATAATAGCGTACAAATAAAACTTTTTAATTTACAAATAATAATTTATATTAGTTACCAATAAATTCAACAGAGCCTTAGCCTGTTCAATATATGAAATTGGAATTTCAATTTCATTATTCACATTATTAAAATGATTTTGATCAAGTATATTATTTTTAAATGTAATTGCCCATCATTCCAACGAAGAACGTGGTTTTTCTTTTTATAATTCCGCACCATTGAATACGTATCTTAAGAACTATATATTTAAACAATTAAATTACTTAAATACTGCAGGATATCTACCTATTACTATACTACATTTTTATGATCTGAAAGGTTATAAACTCATCAGCTGATCGATATATGTTAGTTTGTGAAATTATAGTGCCGTGTGCTACGCATGCCCCGCCATGGGTGCCACGCATGCCCCCCCAATTATTACTTCTTAAGCAATTAATATTCGTTTAAATTAATGTTTTAAACAAAAAACACAGTCAGGCAAGAAAGTCTCTATTAAAAACTACAAGATAATTATGTTCTTTTTTAAAAATTATCAAGTTTTTTATATATATTATTTGTATATAAAATGAAACTTGCATCACTTTTCAATCAATAATTTCAAATGCGTATTAATTTATTTAGAATAATGTTTTTAACATTTTTTTTCAAGAGGAAAATAGAATAATGTAATATTTTAAAATTCCTTAAGTGTCTGCACTGAAACATGTAAAATTCAAATAAATATTTGAGGTGTCAAGTTGACCCGCCATGCCACGCATAGCCGCCTCTCCCCTAACAGTAATAGCCTTTGATAATTCTTGTGTAAGTAGAAAATTTCGCGCGCTCAGAGCCTATGAAGCTGATAGACCAGACGGGACGTGTAATTAGACTAGCCTCCGAGATCCTTATATACATATCTATGTATGTATATAAATAGATATATATATTGTAACGGGCACAACTTTTAGTAAAAATTCAAGCAATTAAAATAGTAATTATATTTAAATAACCGCGGTCGATACCGCAATAATAAGCATCAATCGATACACAATTATCTATAGACGATAAATAGATCGCAATCTCAAATGATAAATAGATATATATATATATGTATATAAGCCAAATGTATGTTCACGCGAATGAACCATTTAAGTATAATCGACGTCATACTTTGTTTTGATAAATTTAATTATTTAATCATAGTTTATATTCAATACTTAATTAAATTTTATAAGAATAGAAAATTAGGATAATTAATAGCGCTTCAAATGATATGCAACAACCAACAAGTTTAATTATTTATTTATGTTTATTAAACATTGCAAATTTCAATAATGTATAAAAAAGTAAATGCATTATAAAAATCTAGAAAAATCAAAGTTTCTGTTAGATTTATCATTATTGTAAATTTTAAAGTTGAAATATTATTTAAAAAGTTAATAATATTAATGTTATTAATAATACAAATTTAAATTGTTAATAAAAATAGGATATCATAATAATATAGAATCTTGTTATAATTAAAAATTAAAGTAATTGTAGAACCTTAAGATAATGAAAAAACAAATTCAAATAAGACATTTTTAAAAGAATGCACACGATGCAAAAATGCATATCAATTTAGACTATATAAATTGTACGAATTATAAATATTTAAAAAATAGGATATGTGAATAAAAATATTTGTGATTTAAAAATTAAGTTCAAATGCGAAGAAATAACATAGTTCTTAGGTAATAAGCAAAAAACTGTTAAACGGTCAAGAAGCGACTTTAGTATATAAAGGGAGCGAATCTCGATTCGAGAATTATTATTAAACTACAAGCCAATGTAGCAAGTACTATTCATATTATCGGCCCTCGTAGCCAACCAATAAATTCTTGAAATTACAACAGAAATCAAGGATAATTTTATTTATTGTTAAAAAATCCACACTCCACTTTTCTTCCCTTCGTAGGAAGAAAAGCGACACCAACAGAAATACATGAAACACATAAACTAACATTTTCAAATCTACTAGTCCATGGTGTGACGACGTGGTGTTGAACACAAACAAATACTTTTCTTTAAAAAGTCTTCAAACGAGTAACCGCACTAGGAGGTTTAGACTTCGAATCCAAACCTAGTGCGCTATCTCAATGAAGTGAAAACAAAGAAGAAGACGAAGGAAAAGTAAAAGCAAAAACGGACCTAAAATCCAGGCCCGTTACATTGGCGCTCGGAAGACAGGAACTCTACAAAAAATATCAGATTCAATTGAAGGATGAGAATCAACACTGCTAAATATATCGAGCAATCCGTAACTCGATTGAACCAAAGAACTACCGCACTTTCGGTACAAATCATAAATATCAATAACAGACAAACACCAACTAGAAAAAGAAATTGAAATAGTAAAAGAATTGATATTAGATTCACATAAAGTATTCGAAAATCAAAATGTAAAATTTAACAATCGATTGGAAATAATAGAATATAAAATAGAAACAACACTCGTTGAAAAATTAAAAAATTTAACATTAAATTAAAATTAAAAATTAAAAAACCAACAAGTTATAATATTAATAATTAATAAACAAAATAAATTGCATAAAAATGGAGAAACGTACGAGAAGAACGACAAATTGTTTTTCACAAATCGAGTCCGCTCAAGGCGAAGAAGAAAAATCACCGAAAGAAGAAGCTCGACATACCTGGGAGAAAGCAGTAACTGAAGAACTCGAAAGAATGTATAAACAACATGAAGAATTAGATAAAAAAGTAGACAATATTTTACTAGAAGAACTAAATATAAAATGTACTAATTCCCAAGGAGAAGAAGAAATAATATCAATATCAAAACAACTCATTAAATTAACACAGTTATTAAATAAAGTAGTTGAAAATAATAATATTATGAGAAAGAAAATAAAAAACATGGAAGACAAAAATGAAGAACTCGCGAGCGAAAATGAACAACTTATAGAGAGAATTGTACAACTCGAAGAAACTACGTATAAAGATAAAAACAACGACGAAAATCTACAAGCAGTAAAACATTATTGCATAGAATTAATCGACGAAGTTGATAAAAAATATAATATGAAAACAAATCAACATGATGAAGAGATATCAACCATCAAAAAAGAAATTCCAAACAGGATAAATAGAACAACGGCAGAAGGGAATAAAAATTCAATAAAATTAACGATACCCAAATTTTCGGGAGCTACACACGAAAGACCTATTCGATTCTTAGGGGAACTGGAAAAATACATAGCAGTCTTGAACCCTAATTTTGACGAAATGTTATGTATTATTTCGCAATCTCTCACGGATTCTGCAAGCGAATGGTGGTATCTACAAGAAAAAGATATTGGTGATTTTGAAGATTTCGCTAACCAATTTAAAATTAGATACTGGAATACACAGACACAACAACAGTTAAGACGAAAACTTGAATTCGGACGGTACACAAATGTAGGAAAAATGTCACGCGTCGAGTATGCAACGTACATGTTAGGTATCGCGAAAGAACTAGAGTTGGAGATAACGGAGGAAAAATTAATAATGAAAATAAGCGAACACTTCGAACGCGAAACACGACACGTGATTATCGGTATGCAGGAACGCAATAAAGTCAACTTTTTTAATATTTTGGATGAATTTGATGCCGAAAGATCGCGATATAATAAGCCCGAAAATCAAATCAATACAAATCAAGAAAAGAATAAATACGACAATAACAGCAACAATTACAAAAAAGAATATTTAAACAAACGTGAAAACTCTTCTCAAAACGCATATTATTCAAATCGTAATTGGCAAAATAAAAATGCACATCAGGTAAATGCACTTAAAGTAAATAGACAAAACGAAAAACATAATAAATATAACGAAAATAAAAAAGGAGAACAGAATAAAAGCACTAAAAAACGTGACGAAACGAATAAAAATAATATCATAGATAACGCAGATGAAATCATAGAACTTAGTTCAATTTCGGGAAACTACCGATAGTTGCATTTTCTCACTCGGATTCCCGTATTAAACACGTAAATGCAACTCAAAGGGATAAAAATAAAGAAAGAGACGAACATTATAATAATTTCATAGATGTATTAGACATTGATTTAAATGAAATACAAATAAACACAATATTCGAAGACCCACGAATAGATTTAATTCCGGATATTGAAGCAAACCATGAAACAAACGAAAATAAAACTAAGAATTTATGTAAATGTCCCGAAATAAAAATAAAATTAGAAAGTGTCGAAATTGACGCATTAATCGATACCGGAAGCGAAATAACGTGTATATCGGAAGAATTCTACACAAAAAATAAAGAAATATTCATGAAATGTGCAACATTACCCATCGCAGGAAAAATAATTAAAGGTGCAACGGGCAGTAAATCAACACGTATTAAACAACAAGTTTTAATTCTTACGAACATTAACGGGTTAGAAATCAAATTAATATACATAGTGGTACCAAAATTAATACGATCATGCATAATCGGATACGAATCACAGAAAAAATTAAATATGATAATAGATACGCGTAAAGATGAAATTGAATTCAATATAAATAAAATTAACGGAAAAATTAAATATGAAAATAGGCTAATAAACTCTGAAGAGTACGCCAGTTTAAAAATTGAGGTAGAAGAAATACCTGATAAAAAAGAAAAATCTAAAATAAATTGGAAAGAAATATCCAACGAATTAGATTACGAATTCGATATTTCCCCGGAAGAAATAAACGAAAAAATAAATAATTGTGTAACATTAAATGAAACACAAAAATTAAAATTAAAAGAATTAATACTCCGTTATAAAGATATATTCAAAAGAAAACCCGGTCTATTATTAAACTTCGAATATAAATTACAAATAAAAGAAAAAATACCTTTCTTTTCAAAACCCTATCCGATACCGATTGCGTACATAGAAAAAGTTAAAACTGAAATAAATAAAATGCTTCAATTTGGTATAATAAGAAGGTCAACAAGTCCTTATATTAGCCCGTGTGTCATAGTACCTAAAAAAGACGGTTCCGTTAGAATTTGCTTAGATGCTAGAAAACTAAACGAGAAACTCGTAGAAGACCATGAATCACCACCCGGGGTGGAAGAAGTATTCATGCGATGCGAAAACCGCGAATTCATGTCAAATTTTGATTTATCAAATAGTTTTTGGCAAATCGCATTAAGCGAAGAAAGTAAAAAATATACAGCCTTCATGTGCGATAACAAAGTATACGAATACAATGTTGTACCATTCGGGATAAAAACGAGTAGCTCAGCCTTACTACGCGGCCTCGACGAAACTATCCACGATTTCGATAAATTTCTATTACCCTTTGTAGATGACTTATTTGTCTTATCCCAAAACTTCGAAAAACATATGCAAGATTTACAAACGTTATTCGAAAGATTACTAAAAAATAATTTACGATTAAATTTTTCAAAATCCAATTTTGTTAAAGAAGAAATTAAATTTCTCGGGAACATAATTACAAGCCGCGGAATTAAACCGGATCCCGCGAAAATAAATTCAATAAAAAATTTTAAAACACCTCGAAATGTAAGAGAACTGCAAAGTTTCTTAGGATTTCTAAATTTCTATACTAAATTTACGAAAAATTATTCAAAAGAAACTGTACCACTACTTAAACTATTAAAAAAGAATACAAGATTTGAATGGAAAGATGAGCAAGAAAAAGCTTTTAATAAAATAAAAAACTTATTTGACGAAAACGTAATGCTAAGTTTCGCTAATACCAAAACACCTTTTATTTTAACTACGGATGCTAGTGATTTCGCTATTGCCGCCATTTTGTCACAAAAGGACGAAAACGACGAAGAAAGAATAATTACATACGTTAGCCGTACATTAAAGGGTAGCGAAATAAATTATTTCACAACTGAAAAGGAAATGTTAGCCGTGGTATGGGCACTACATAAACTAAACACGTATCTGAAAGGCCAAAAGACCATTATCGTACGTACAGATCACGAGGCCCTGTCCTTCTTAAAAAATTGCGTTTACGGAAATTCGCGTTTAAGAAGATGGAGTTTATCAATTCAGGACTATAGAATAAAGCCAGAATATTTACCAGGAAATAAAAATACTGCCGCCGATTATTTAAGTCGTATGGATAATCGCGAAAACAATGAATTTAAAGAATCAGAAATAATTATATCCACAATACTAAAATACTCGTCAAATCAAGAATTAATAAGAAACTTTAGAAATTTAATTAAGTTACAAAGAGATGATAATTTCATTAAAATAATTATAAATAAAATTCGAGATAACCCAGATAACTCACGCTATATTATCGAAAAAGATTATATATGTAAGGTTACGCCGAATACATTAAAAATTATACTACCGGAAGTAATCATAATTGATTTCGTAGAACAATTACATAGATTTTATGGTCATGTAGGATCACGAAAAATATACAGGATGATTTTCGAATACTTTTTCATATCTAAACTACGTAAAAAAGTTAGTAGAATATTAATAAATTGTGAAGTATGTCAAAAAACTAAATGTTTAACGCAAAAGTATAACGCGCTTTATCAACCAATGATCATCGAAAATCCAGGGGACTTATTGTCTATAGATTTTCTGGGACCTATGCCTACCTCTACAGGGGGGGTAAAGTATATTCTTTCAACATTAGATGCATTTACAAAATATGTCGTATTGTATCCTTTAAAAAAAGCAAACGTAATAGCTCTTATAAACAGAATAAATCAATACATCTCAAAAGTACAAAAACCTAAAGCAATCATTTGTGATCATGGTAGTCAGTTTACCAGCGATAAATGGTTAAACTATATGAAAAACAATGATATGAAATTAATATTTTCATCAATTCGTCACCCTCAGAGTAACATGGTGGAACGCGTACATCGCGAAATAACGCGAATTTTTAGATCCAATTTAACAAAACATACAGGGTGGGCGAAAGAAATAAAAAAAGTGCAAGATATAATAAACAATACACATCACGAAACAACAGGGTTTCCGCCAATAGAATTACAATTTAATGTTAAATCAGACAGAATTTGGAAAAAATGGCTAAAAGAACCACCCAAAGAAAAGGAAATGATCTATGAGGATCGAATAAAACTTGCTCGCGAAAAAATGCATAAATACCTAAAAAATAAAGCCGATAAGAAAAATTCTGAAATAAATCATTTCTTTTTCAATATAGGCGATATGGTGCTTATTAAAGCGTTAAACGTATCAAAAAACGAAGAAAAAATAACGTCAAAATTTATGGAAAAATATGAAGGTCCTTATGAGATTGTAAAAAAATATGGAAGCGATACATATTTATTGTACGATAATGATAGAAAAATTAATCGAGGAATGTTCCACATAAATAATTTAAAACCATATTATAAATAACATTGTAAACAGGGGAACAAAATTTACAAGTTAAGCTCATAATAGGATTAATATATATATATAAGAAACTTATGAAATACGAAAAATAATACTAAGAATAAGGATGATCAATACGAAGTAAGACAAAGTCTCAAAAGTTCAAGAGGAAAATAATTCTACGAAAACATTAAGAAACTAGTAAGATCTAACCGTATATAAACCCGAGGAAATTGAAAGAACACTCAGTACACAGATAAGGAAAATCTGGAAATAAAACGTGCGAATACAATGGACAAAGCTACTTACTATGAACCATTCGGAGCAGGAAGTTCCAGCACACAAAAGAACGAGGTGGAACACTACCGGAACAGCCTCCACTGGAAAAACATCACCTACGGCAGGACCACACGCTTTATCCGTGAGCAGGATGGAGCATTTTGGCGAGCAGGCGTAGGCACGTAGACAGCGAAGATTCCGACCGCAAGCCATTGGACGCAAACAAATAGCAGGGATCAAAGAAACCCCAAACTTCGAACAATAACGGCGCGACCACGAGCCATCAATACGCGAAGTTCAACCAAAGCCGTAGAAGAATACGTGCCATTACCAATGCACATATTAAAAAAGGGTAACTATCAAAATCAATAATTCATTGACGTCGTGATTGAGACTAAAATGCAATATGTCATTAGGTCAAAATTATCACGACATATTTGAATTTATAAAAATATACAAAAATATATGTATACTAGGAAAACCTGGACGAAAACGGAGTAGTGAAACAACAAAAGTGAAAGATCTTATGGAAGAACTCCTCCAGTTCGCAGACGAGGAAATAAAAAAAAAGAAGCAAGAAATTTCAAACATAAGCCAAAAGGCAAATGAAATGTAATTATAAGAGAAATAAAGTTAGAATTATTTTATAAATAACTTGTAAAATTTGTCCTAAATGTTTCCAAAGTTATTTAGGGGGGGTTATGTAACGGGCACAACTTTTAGTAAAAATTCAAGCAATTAAAATAGTAATTATATTTAAATAACCGCGGTCGATAACGCAATAATAAGCATCAATCGATACACAATTATCTATAGACGATAAATAGATCGCAATCTCAAATGATAAATAGATATATATATATATATGTATATAAGCCAAATGTATGTTCACGCGAATGAACCATTTAAGTATAATCGACGTCATACTTTGTTTTGATAAATTTAATTATTTAATCATAGTTTATATTCAATACTTAATTAAATTTTATAAGAATAGAAAATTAGGATAATTAATAACGCTTCAAATGATATGCAACAACCAACAAGTTTAATTATTTATTTATGTTTATTAAACATTGCAAATTTCAATAATGTATAAAAAAGTAAATGCATTATAAAAATCTAGAAAAATCAAAGTTTCTGTTAGATTTATCATTATTGTAAATTTTAAAGTTGAAATATTATTTAAAAAGTTAATAATATTAATGTTATTAATAATACAAATTTAAATTGTTAATAAAAATAGGATATCATAATAATATAGAATCTTGTTATAATTAAAAATTAAAGTAATTGTAGAACCTTAAGATAATGAAAAAACAAATTCAAATAAGACATTTTTAAACGAATGCACACGATGCAAAAATGCATATCAATTTAGACTATATAAATTGTACGAATTATAAATATTTAAAAAATAGGATATGTGAATAAAAATATTTGTGATTTAAAAATTAAGTTCAAATGCGAAGAAATAACATAGTTCTTAGGTAATAAGCAAAACACTGTTAAACGGTCAAGAAGCGACTTTAGTATATAAAGGGAGCGAATCTCGATTCGAGAATTATTATTAAACTACAAGCCAATGTAGCAAGTACTATTCATATTATCGGCCCTCGTAGCCAACCAATAAATTCTTGAAATTACAACAGAAATCAAGGATAATTTTATTTATTGTTAAAAAATCCACACTCCACTTTTCTTCCCTTCGTAGGAAGAAAAGCGACACCAACAGAAATACATGAAACACATAAACTAACATTTTCAAATCTACTAGTCCATGGTGTGACGACGTGGTGTTGAACACAAACAAATACTTTTCTTTAAAAAGTCTTCAAACGAGTAACCGCACTAGGAGGTTTAGACTTCGAATCCAAACCTAGTGCGCTATCTCAATGAAGTGAAAACAAAGAAGAAGACGAAGGAAAAGTAAAAGCAAAAACGGACCTAAAATCCAGGCCCGTTACAATATATGTATATAAATAGATATATATATATATATGTATATAAAATATATATATATATATATATATATATGTATATAAATAGATATATCTAAGGATAAGGATCTATAAGGCTAGTCGAATCTTACGTCCCGTCTGTCGACTAGCTTCCTAGCCTCTGAGCGCGCGAATGGTTATACTTGTACAGAAATACAGACGTCCCCAATCGCTGCACGCAACTCCTATAGATTCTTTCGCTGTAGACTAACAAGGGAAGTACATGACCTCCGGGAAACGGATCTCATCCTAACTTTGGTATGTCTTTTATAATATAAAAATATGAAGAAAGCCAAGTTATCTCTTGCCAATGGCCACTTTTACGGAAGTTATTCGACTTCCAATAATAATAGCAGTAAAAATTACTTTCAATTCGGTCGCTTATAACTCGAAAACAAATAAAGATAAATAATCGAACCAAAAACCAGAAGAAAGTTGAGTTTAAGTAGATATGGTTTAAAAAAAAGAAGCTCAAATTGCTTAATTTCAAGCAAAGTTATGAAGAAAATAAGAAATTGAAGATTATTAGATACATAAAAGAAACAATAAATTTTTCATATTAAATTTTGGCCTAATAATCTTCAATTTCTTATTTTCTTCATAACTTTGCTTGAAATTAAGCAATTTGAGCTTCTTTTTTTTAAACCATATCTACTTGAACTCAACTTTCTTCTGGTTTTTGGTTCGATTATTTATCTTTATTTGTTTTCGAGTTATAAGCGACCGAATTGGAAGTAATTTTTACTGCTATTATTATTGGATGTCGAATAACTTCCGTAAAAGTGGCCATTGGCAAGAGATAACTTGGCTTTCTTCATATTTTTATATTATAAAAGACATACCAAAGTTAGGTTGAGATCCGTTTCCCGGAGGTCATGTACTTCCCTTGTAAGAGAGGTGTTAAAATTCGTATTTTTCAAATTTTAACGATATTTTGACACCATTTCTAATTTCGTTATTAAAATGTTTATTAATAATGATATTTAAATATTTGTAATTAAACATTCAATGCACCCAAGATTCAGTGCCTGCATATTACAATGTATTTGAATGTAGAAGGTGCATGCGACAGACGGCCCGAATCGGTGCACGCACCTCCTATAGAATCCGTCGCTGTAGACTGATAGAGATTATGTTTGAATTTTTATTTTTCAAATTCTTAGAAAATTTTAATACAATTTTAAATTTTGTACTTATAATACACTTAAAATATTTGTTAATAATATGCCTCTACTACGTTTTCATGCTTTCAATAATTTAAATATTTGTAATTAAACAAACAATACACCCAAGATTCAGTGTCTGCATAGTACAGTCTATTTGAAAGTACGAAGTGCTTGCGGCAGACGGCCCAAATCGGTGCACCCAGCTCCTATAGAATCCGTCGCTGTAGACTGTGAGTTTATGATTGAATTCTTATTTTTCAAATTTTTCGTACTTATATATATATCTCTCTATAATATATAAATATTTCGCCGCCGCCGCCGCCGTGTCTAAGAATTCAGAATTCAACACGTATATATATGTTTTATATATATATGTCATATATATGTTATATATACATATATATATAAAACATATATATCTCTTCTCTCTATAATATATAAATATTTCGCCGCCGCCGCCGCCGACGCCGTGTCTAAGAATTCAGAATTCAACATATATATATATGTTTTATATATATATGTCATATATATATGTGTGTGTGTGTGTGTGTGTTTGTGTGTGTGCGTGCGTGTGTGTGCTTGCGTGTGCGTGTGCGTGTGCGTGTGCGTGTGCGTGCGTGAGTGTGTGTGTGAGTGTGTGTGTGTGAACATACACTTTTCCAAATATCCATATGTGATATATAGAATGGGTTAAAAATTAAATACATTAATTATTGCATTTTTAAGATAATTCATAATTTTACAGAACTGAAGGCCATAAAAATGCTACAGACTATATTTGAAAGGTATTGCTCCAAGCTTTCTTTCAAAATTTTGGATAAAAAATCAATTGTAGCGCATTTACACTTTTTTTAATATGTTATATATATATGTCATATATATATGTGTGTGTGTGTGTGTGTGTTTGTGTGTGTGCGTGCGTGTGTGTGCTTGCGTGTGCGTGTGCGTGTGCGTGTGCGTGTGCGTGCGTGAGTGTGTGTGTGAGTGTGTGTGTGTGAACATACACTTTTCCAAATATCCATATGTGATATATAGAATGGGTTAAAAATTAAATACATTAATTATTGCATTTTTAAGATAATTCATAATTTTACAGAACTGAAGGCCATAAAAATGCTACAGACTATATTTGAAAGGTATTGCTCCAAGCTTTCTTTCAAAATTTTGGATAAAAAATCAATTGTAGCGCATTTACACTTTTTTTAAGTTGAATATTGGCATGTATTTTATATAACATTTACATTGAAATTAGAAATTCTAACCCAGAAGTGTGTGTGTGTGTATGTGTGTGCGTATGTGTGTGTACGTGTTATTTTGCGCAAAAAAAAAGTTGTGAATATAACTTGAAAGAATGTGTATTAGTTTACTTATTCCTGATAAAACTCATAAAATAAAAACGGACCTAAAATTTAATGTAATGTTTTTAAAAATATGCACAATTTTACGAAGATAAAATAAATATTAATCAAGTATAACATACACTTTTTCAAATATCTATATGTGAAATATACAATAAATTAAAAATTATACATTAATTATTGCATTTTTAAGATAATTCTATTATAAACAGTAATGGCAAAAGAAAATTCAAATTTTAACAGAGGCAATATAAAATACGAATTACATTTCAAAAATTTTTCGAAAATTATTATTTTAGTAGTATTTAATTTAAATATTATTCAAATCAAAATTTAAAAATTGTATGGATATATAAGTAAGTAGATTACGTATATTTATATAAAACAATATTTTATATAAACAAGTATGTATTTATTAGAAACAAAAGGTTATTTAAGGAATGCCTTTGTTTATAATAATTAAAATAAATATATGGGCTCTGTAACTAAAGGGAAAAATAAATTGGATATAATTATGGATTAAAACGCAAATATTGAAAGAGGGTGCAAATTACGAATTACGGGAGAAATGGAAGAAACAGGTTTTTATTTATATACCGCTAAAATATTATAAATAATTCTTTAAAGCTAATACAAAAATTAATTTAATTAAGAAGAAGTTTTATTACTCTTAAAGTATAAAATATTAATGACATATAGAACTCTTGGCGATGACTTAAATAAATTAATTTTAGGAGGTAAAGTTCTATTAAATCCGTTTCAAATAATCTAAAATTTTAATAGGTTTTTACTAAATACTACAATTAAGTATATGCACTTTACTATTTTTGGTAAGTTAATTGTTCATTACCATATATATGGGCTATTTCACATCAGTGGTACGATGAAAATTTGAAATCACTCCAAATTTTGTGTACAGACTGGAAATATCTTCCAGAAGATAGAAAAAAATTTTTAGGTGTTAAAAATAATTTGCCTAAGAGTTATTCCACCATGAAAAATGGAAATTTTTCAATTTTTTAGAGAAATTATTATTTTTAAAGCTATTTATCTCAAAATCTATTGATTTTTTTAAAAATACATTAAAAACAACTTTTGTTCAAAATAATCTTTAGAACTTATCTACTTGGGTTACAATTCCTAATTTTAAAATCTCGAAGAGATAGAACGCCCGGAAATATTGAATATCAAAAAAAGGCGACCACGCCACAATCGATTTTGATCTAACACCGCTCAAAAGATCACATTTTTTGAACACACAAACACCAAATTTTTTTAAAAATTTAAATGGGAAATACCATGTTAATTTTTGTGAATTTTTTGTTTTTCTTTAAATTATCATAACTTTTTACAGAATTGAAGGCCATAAAAAGCTACAGACTATTTGAAAGGTATTGCTCCAAGCTTTCTTTTAGACTTTTGGATAAAAAAATCAATTGCGGCGAACTTACACTTTTTTAAGTTGAATATTGACATATAGTTTATGTAACATTGACCTTAAGATTAGAAATTCTAACCCAGAAGGATAAATTCTACACATAATTAGCAACGAATGTTTGTATAGTAAAAGTTGATAGATTTTGAGTTAAATAGCGATAAACCCAGCTGGTGTTGAAAAAAACTGGATAAAGTTCACTTTTTGAGGTTATAATAACTTTTGAGCTAATAAATTCCAGTACCTAAAAATTTTTTTCTGTATTCTGCAAAAAAATTGGCAAAGTGTACTCAAAATTTGGTGCATTTTAAAATTTTGATCAGACCACTTCACGTGGAATACGCCATATATATATATATATATATATATATATATATATATATATTACACCTTTGGTGTAAGTTATGTCCTAAAATACGTGAAAATTAGTGATTTTATGAGGTTTATGAAGCATAACTTACAACAGCGAACTTGGCCAATAAGCTAACCCAAGCCATTCGAAAGCTCGCGAAAAATGTGAACTTTTGAGAGGTGTTAGATTAAAATCGATTATGGTGTGGTAGCCTTCTTTTGATATTCAATATGTCCGGGTGTTCTATCTCTTCGAGATTTTAAAATTAAGAAATGTAACCATGGTAGATAAGTTCTAAAGTATAATTTAAACAAAAGTTGTTTGTAATGTTTTTTCAAAAAAATCAACAGTTTTTGAGATAAATGGCTTTAAAAATAGAAGTTTTTCTAAAAAATTGAAAAATTTCCACTTTTCATGGTCGAATAACTCTTAAGCAAATTATTTTTAACACTTAAATTTTTTTTGTATGTTCTGGAAGATGTTTCCAGCCTGTTCTCAAATTTTGGAGTGATTTAAAATTTTCATCGTACCACTTGACGTGAAATGGACCCTATATATGTATATATATGTATGTATGTATGTGGGTGTGTGTGCGTGCGGAGTAATATTTATATAATATATATATATTTTAAAATTGTTTTTTCAAGAATACATAATATACGTATTTTTTCCGCGCGCAAAAAAAAGTTGTCAACATAACATGAAAGAATGTGTATTTGTCTACTCATTCTTGATAAAACTCATAAAATTTTTAAACGTATACCCAATAATAATAACGTATCTAAAATGCAATGTAATGCTTTAAATACAGATGCAAAATTGTTTGAAGATTAAATAAATATTAATCAAGTATAACATACACTTTTCCAAATATCCATATGTTATATACAATGGGTGAAAAATTAAATATATTAATTATTGCATTTTTAAGATAATTCTATTATAAACAGTATAGGCAAAAGAAAATTCAAATTTTAACAGTGGCAATATAAAATACGAATTACATTTGAATAGATTTTCAAAAACTATTAATTTAGGAGCATTTAATTTAAATATTTTTTAAATTAATATTTCAAAATTGTATGGATATATAAGTGTGTAGTTAATTTATATTTATATAACACAATATTTTAAATAAACAAGTATGTATTTATTAGAAATAGAAGGATATTTAAGAAATGAATTTGTTTCTAATAATCAAAATAAATATTTGGCTCTTGATGGAATTGCGATCGGCCCTTGTCGATTTCCCCCCACCACCTTAAGAGAATAGAAGAGCGCGGTGTCCGTCTAAGGACTCACTCTCTGCTCGGCTGCCGATCCGTGCAGGTTATATTCGGTGACCCCGCGAACCGCTTTGTATTTTGTAATTTTGGTGTTATATTATTTTATATTAAACTGGGTGAAGTGTACGAGAAGTGTTGTTTTTATTGCTGCCACTACCTAGTCCTCCATCAGGTTATCGGCCCACCACCGCTTCCTTGTGCGCGGGGAGCTTAGAAAGGTTGTTTTTCTTTTTGTCTTGGTAAGAGACGGACGGTGCAAGGATGTCGGAGCAAGGAGAGAAAGCGTCGAGCAGCATCACCAAGGGTAGGTGAAAATATTAATAAAAATAAAGTGAAAATAAAGTGAAAATCGATTTGAGAGCGACGCGGTGATTTTTGTTTTACTTATAACGATATCGTTGTGCGATGCGATCCTGAAAAGACGCGGTATGTAAATTCACCGGCCGGTATTACTTTGAATAATTATCATTTGATTAGTTAACAAATTATTAATCTACTATTAATGGGATGAGAAAAGTGTGATAAGAAAAGTGTGATGAGAAAAATGTGTTGAGAGAAAAGAAAAATGTTCATAGACGTGTTTGTCTTTTCATAAAAATTCGCGGAACAAGACATTCGAAAGGTCAGAGCGCGGCATTTGTTTATACCGGGTATTGCATGCGGCGGGAACACGTGAGCGACGTAGCGAGAATAGCCGAGAGAGAAGGAGAGCGAGAGAGAAGGAGAGCGAGAGTGCGAGTGAGAAGGGGAGCGCGAGTGCGAGAGAGAAGGAGAGCGAGAGTGCGAGTGAGAAGGGGAGCGCGAGTGCGAGAGAGAAGGAGAGCGAGAGTGCGAGTGAGAAGGGGAGCGAGAGTGCGAGTGAGAGGAAGAGCGCGAGGCGGGAGCGGCCGAACGAGCTCGGGAACACTCGAGAAGGAGATAAGGGCGAGTACGGGAGAAGCGCGAGTTCGGGCGCGCGCTACGTGGGAAAGAGAACGGAGAGGCGTACGTATGTAGTAGGGAAACGAGCGAGACTAGGTGAGCGCGGAGCGGGGCGTTCTTTAGGCAAAGAAGCGCGAAGTAGGATAGACGTTAGGCGAGGTAGGCAGGATCTTGCGCGCAAAATTCAAATCAGCTGTTCTTTCTTTTTTTTTTTTTTTTCTCGTACCGCATGCGATACAAGACCGGTCCAACAAATGACTAAGCGACTTTAAGAGAATATTAAATTAAAGTTAACGTTAACAAAGTGATGCGCTTCTTAAAAATTGAGAATTGACACATGTAATTAATTGCAGATGAACTAACTCTGCTACTGTTCTTACGAACACAGTATGAGTTATTAAAGTTTGAGAAGAGGTTTCCCGGGCAAAAGGTTGGTCTAGACCTTCTAGAAAACAAAATAATTTTTACAACAGAATCCGGATTCACATGTACCTTAGGTGCGTAATAATAATTATTAAAATGTTTTAAAAGTTACATTCATCGGCACAGCTGGTCTGCTGATGTGCTGCAGGCGTCGTACGTTCTCGCAGTGCATTAGTGGGGATGTGGTTGATTACATTTCGTGTTCAAGTGCTAGTTGGCTACATTCGCTGATGGTTTAACAGCTTTGTGTTCAAGAGGTTGAACCACCAGCTGATTGCAATACATGTTTTCAGATATGGATCACCTATCGGGAGATCAGATTCGAGTGGTATCTGAGGCAATCAAGGCTAGGCGCGATAAAGGGGAAGTACTGACCATCTCGGTCAAAAACCAGCTAATTACTTATCCCTCTACCGAATTAGGCAATTTAGGAAATTCTGAAACAATTAAGTGGGATTTGAATGATGCGATAGAGATGGGTATTACAAGCGATGAGTTAAACGATGACGCGTTTGAGGTCGACCTGAGAGACGTGGACGTGAAGGGTGAAGAGATGAGCAGAGATATTGAATGCGAAACGGACTCTGAGATGAGCGATAAACGAGATTCGATAATAAACGAGAAGCGAAATTTCAGAGAAGCGAATGTGTTGAATAAAAATGCGCCGTTGAATATTGCTGATGAAAAATGTAACCTAAGCATGCGAATTGAAAACAAAACTAAATTGCCTAACAGTAAAAGAGATGATTTTTCAGATGAGATGGGAATTAAGATGGACCGAGTCACACAAGTTATTGAAGAAAAATTGCAACCTGTTGAAAATCTCATGAGCCGGGTAGACAGTGCAGTCAGGGACATACATGTTTTCTTTGATTCAATGACGGGACGTGATATATCCCAACAGAACCATCTGAGAGAGAACATTGATGAGATGCGTAACCTCAACGATGAGATGCGACGAATGTGTTCGGAGATGAAAGGATGCATTCGCGAAGGACGAGAGGTGTTGAGGGAAATGAAAGAGGTAAGAGATGAGTTTTATGATAATAATGAAAAAGATTTTGAAGAAATTGCACATAATTCGACGGAAAATTCGGGTTATGACGTTATATCGAAAGCGGATATAATAAAATTAATTAGATCAGAAGTAGAGAAAGAAAATAATTCGGAAACTAAAACTTTCAACAAATCAAATGACATGAGTGAGTTTAAAGACGCGATTAAATTACTGAATGTGAAAGATTCAAGTACAAAGAGAGATTATAAATTATCGGTACAAATGAAATACGAACTATTTATTGATTACTTTACTTCGGAATTAATTGCCTTGGATTTACTGTATATTATTGATGAAGACTCTAAAAAACGAGACGCGACGGATAGAGAAATGTTAACGCGAGATCAGTTCAAAGTCAGAGATATTTTAATAAATCATATTGATCAAAATTATCATGCCAAAGTAATTGATATTAAAGACCCGAAAGAGATGCTGGAAAAAATTAAGGAAATTAAGAGATATGAATGTAGTTTATCGTCTGTTAACTTGAGGAAACAGTTATATTCCTTGGTGTTCAATCGTAACGGGAGAGTGTCAGTTTTCGTGGACAAATTTGACGAGATAATAAGAACACATAATAATATTACTCATGCTCAGCCGTTTGCTGAATCTGAGATCCGTGATGCATTTTATAATGCAATAGTAAGAGAAGTACCACAGATTCACGAACTTAATTTTGTGAACAAAAACGCGACGGGTAAGGATCTAGACTATAATCAATTAAAAACTTTTCTTTTACAGCATGAAGCGATGAGAAAGGGAAGTGGAAATGCGACAGCAAGTACCAGTGTGGAGCCTAGAGCAGCTCTGGCTACCACACAAATGGAAGGGATGCGCTGCTATGAGTGCCATGCAAACGGGCACATCAGCCGAGATTGTCCCAGGAAAAATTCGGGGGAAAAACTATGCTACAATTGTAGACAATTTACACGGGACCACAAGGCTGAGAACTGCCCGAATCCTAGCACGAGAGATGTGAGTAACGAGAGACGTGGAAGAGGACGTGGTTTTATAAGGTATGCGAGATTTAATAAAGATAATAGAACTTTTGGTTACAAAAGACATTTTGGAAGTGATGGGAGAAATGTTAGAGATGCGAAAAGACAAAAACTTATAATAAATCGGGGAAAATTCAATTCATATAAACCTAAAGGTAGAGAGGCAAGTAATTTGCTAAATTCGTCCAGAGGCAAGGAACCAAAAGCAGGTAAAATTTTAAATACTTTAACTGATGAAACAAATATTACGAATGTGAGATATGAACCCAGTAGTCGGAAACTTTTAGCAAAATTCTTAGTTGACTCGGGAGCAACGGAGCATCTCACCAACTCTAGGCTAATTTTTATGAGATTTGATAATAAAGAAAACCTTATAAGATGCGCAAATAAAAATCCAGAGGCGAGCTTAAAATCGGAGGGAGCGGGATGCGTAGGTATTAAAACGGGAGATAATAGAATTTTAACTTTAAATAATGTAATTTGCGCGGAATCACTATCGGAAAATTTGCTATCCTTAAGAAAATTTGTAGACAAGGGACTAGGTATTTATTTGGATAACAAGAGAGTAGATATATTTGATCCTATTTCGAATAAAACCTTTCTAACTGGAATATACGTGAAACCATACTGGTTGATTGAAGTAGAAATAGAAAAGCGAAGCGATACTTTAAAATCTAGTTCTGAAAAATTCAATTGCACACCAATTGCCTACCTTCTGACCCGAAGTAAAATTAAACAGACTTCTGATGTAAAATTAAATGAAATCCATGAAATCGAATCCAAGTCAGAAATTAAGAATGAAAGTGACGTGTTGAAAGTCGGTCCAAACTTTGAAACAACAGTGACAGATAGAAAATTGCATAACTCTAACGAAATAACTGTAAACACTGATGAAAAAATGAGATGTGAAAAGGAAATTAATTGCGACACAGATTTACCTGCCCAATCAAATAAGTCAATGTTATGGCATGTGAGAATGGGTCATGCCTCTTTAAATTATCTAAGAAACCTGCAGAAGAGATTTCCTGATTTTAAGGAATTGAGTGATGTGAAATTTGACAATTCCGTGCTTGAATGCGAAGTGTGTAAAATGACTAAAATGAACAGACTACCTTTCAATGAGACGAGGATGAGAGCATCCGCTCCATTACAAATAATACATTCGGACATAATGGGCCCGATAAGTCCGAAATCACACCCAAAGGGATATCGTTTTATTTCTGTATTTGTCGATGATTATTCCCGATTGGCTCAGGCATATCCTATGAAATTTAAAAATGATACAGGATCGTGTCTTGATCACTTTGTTAGAACTTCTAGAAATTTACTTGGACGAGACGCGAAAGTCTGTTACTTAAGATCAGATCAGGGCACAGAATTTACGGGAGGCGATACAGTTAAAGTACTGGAAAAACTCGGAGCTGAACTACAGTTAGCATGCCCTGATACTCCTCAGCACAATGGAGTGGCTGAGAGATTCAATCAGACTATTCAGAAGAAAGTAAGAGCGCTGATGTTTGATTCCGAATTTCCAGAAAATATGTGGGATTTGGCTTTGAGTGCTGCTGTTTATGCTTACAATAGAACCCCACACAAGTCAAATGAAATGGTTTCTCCTTTGGAAAAATTTAACCCAAATTATACCGTGAATTTAAAACAATTTAGGCGTTTCGGTTGCATGGCTTATGTGAAGATTCAGAGAAAAATAGGTCCTAAGTTTAGACAGATTGCAATCACAAGTTTTCTTGTTGGGTACAAAGCCACCGGTTATGTCTTGTTCAAACCAGATGAGAATAGATTTTATGAAAGTAGAGATGTGAGATTCAATGAAAAAATTGTTTTTGGTGACAGATTCACAAAGAATCAAATACAAGACTGGGATAATAATTTTGAAAAGGTAAACAACGAGAAGTGGTTCTTGAATTATGAAAAAGATGTGTCAAGGGAATCTGAGGAAATAATAAGAAAGGAGGGAGTAGAAAAGAAAAAGAGAGGTCGCCCGAGAAAATTGCAAGCGAAAGAAAGCGAAACAGAAGAGGAACAAATATTAAGTGATCCGAAATATCATGCACTGCTAGCAAAAATTAACTGTGACCCACAGTCGTATAGAGAGGCGATGAGTTCAAACGACAAAGAAAATTGGTTGTCTGCAATTCAGAGTGAATTAGACTCAATGAACAAAAATGAAGTATGGGAACTGGTAGAACGATCTGAAATTATGAGAGACGAAATTAAACCAAATATAATTGATTCTAGGTGGGTCTTGAAGAAAAAGATGGAAAAGGAAGGGACGTGTAAATATAAAGCGAGACTTGTTATAAGAGGCTTCAAGGATAGAAACGAATATGATTTGGTTGAAACATACGCACCTGTTTCGAGGTTAACCTTGATAAGATCGGTTCTAGCTATCATTAATAAATATGATTTGGACGTATATCAAATGGACGTGAAAACCGCTTTCTTGAACGGAACTATAAGCGAGGAGATATACATGGAATTGCCAGAAGGCATGAATGTGACGAGCAAAGAGAAGCGAGAGAAGGTCTGTAAATTGAAGAAAGCGCTGTATGGTTTAAAAATCAGTCCGAAACGTTGGAATGAAAGGTTTACGGAAGCTGCTAATAAAATAGGTCTAGTCACTCATGATAGCGAACCATGTTTATTTACTTGGCGAGAGGGGAATAAATTCTTGTTTTTGGTTTTATATGTTGATGATATGTTAATTGCTAGCAACGATAAAGTCCGACTAAGCGAGGTGAAAACTAAATTAAAATCAGAATTTGAAATGACTGATCTGGGAGAACCGAAATGCTTTCTAGGAATTAAGATTATACGGGATAGAGTGAATAAAACGTTGACATTGTCACAAGAAAGCTATATATTAAAATTGTTACAGAGATTTGGGTTTGGTGAGATGCATCCGCAAAGGACTCCGATGATTACAAACCAGATAGCAAATCGTAAGAGACGCGATCGCGAAGAGAATGAGACAGAATCGGAATACAAAAGTGACGAATTCAAACTGAATGTTCCCTATAGAGAAGCTGTGGGTTCATTATTGTATCTGGCAAATGTGACGCGCCCTGATATCACTTATGCAGTGAATATTGTCAGTAGGCATCAAATAAATCCGAATGAGGACGATTGGGAAATGATAAAAAGGATTTTTAGATATTTAAAGGGAAGTGCGTCCTTGGGTCTGAAATATACTGGCAATACTGATGATATTCAAACCTATTCTAATGCAAGTTTTGCCGATTGTAGAAATAGTTTGACAACTAGTGGTTTTGTAATTAAATTATTTGGAGATGCGGTGTCTTGGAAGACGCACAAGCAATCATATGTCGCACTATCTACCTGTCAAGCTGAGTATGTGGCAATGAGCGAGGCGTGTCAATATAAAATTTCGTTGTTAAATTCTCTAAAATTGATTCTAATTGATGACTTTAAACCTATGATTTTGTGGTGCGACAATAAGGCTGCTGATGCAGCCACCCAAATGACAGGTAGCAATAAGTTACGACATATGATTGAAATTAAAGAACATTATGTAAGAGAATGTGTTAAAATGGGTTTTGTTAAAGTGATGTGGGTTAAGTCTAAAGAACAACTTGCTGATATATTTACGAAGCCGTTGGCTTTTGATTTACATAATAAACTAACCTCCAAGATAATGAATGGATAAAGTGATGCGTATATACTGTACTTGATATGTGTGATTTGTGTTTATTTCAGGAAACAGTAAGTGATTCCAGGTCCGATCGGGAGGGAGTGATGGAATTGCGATCGGCCCTTGTCGATTTCCCCCCACCACCTTAAGAGAATAGAAGAGCGCGGTGTCCGTCTAAGGACTCACTCTCTGCTCGGCTGCCGATCCGTGCAGGTTATATTCGGTGACCCCGCGAACCGCTTTGTATTTTGTAATTTTGGTGTTATATTATTTTATATTAAACTGGGTGAAGTGTACGAGAAGTGTTGTTTTTATTGCTGCCACTACCTAGTCCTCCATCAGCTCTGCATAGTAAAAATAAATTGGATATAATTATGGATTAAAACGCAAATTTTGAAAGAGAGTACAAATTACGAATCACGGGAGAAATGGAAGAAACAGGTTTTTATTTATATAGCGCTAAAATTTTATAAATAATTCTTTAAAAATAATACAAAAATTAATTTAATTAAGAAGAAAGTTTTATTACTATTAAAGTACAAAATATTAATGACATAGAACTTTTGGCGATGATCGTTCGTCATTAAATAAATTAATTTTAGAAGGTGAATTTCTATTTATAACGGTTTTAAATAATCCAAAATTTTAATAAGTTGTTAACTAAAATACTACAATTTAGTAAGTATGTTCAATCTCTATGTTGCTTACAAACACAAAACAGTAGGTATAAGCAGTTATACCTGTTATATAATTGGATAAATACCTGAAACTTTATATAATTCCAATAAATCCAATTATATAACAAGTATGACTAAAAGTATCAGTAACTAACAATAAATAGTATATTTTAGTAATATTAAGGAATAATAGTTTCATATTGTTTGAATGCAAGTATACGGTTAGTCTGTTTTTTTCATAAAATGCATTCGCTCTCTTTTTTTCAGAAATTTGCCTGAAAACACCATAACTTTGTCTGAAATGCTCTGCCGCACTCAAACTTTACATTATTTTGAAGGTAATTAATCATCGATGAATTAGATTTTTGGATGGATAAAATATTTTTGATCGTACAACCCTTTTCTTTAATATAAAGGTTTTTATTGATTATAACTATATTCAAAGTTTTGAAATAATATAAATAAAATATTTCAACTGATTCTTCTTGAAATTAATAAACTTTTTCAAATTTAATGTATATAAGAAAAAATTGTTAGATTTTGAGTTATTAAGTGATAAACATGGCCAAAAAGTCAATTTTTTCAAAAAATTCGATTTTTTGATTGGCTACAGCTTTGGTACTAATTGTAATTCAGGTCTAAAAATTTAGCTACACTCTATTCAAGTAGTTTTTTACTGATTCCATACATTAAAACAAAATTCTTTTTTTTAACTGGATCACTTCACATGGAATCTCCCATATATATGTATGTATATATATACATATATATATATGGGTGGTTCTCTGTGACATCGAAGATGAAAAAAATAAATATTGCTATAACTATGAGAATATGTTTTAGAGGTATCCAGTAGTTCTCCTGAATTTTTTCAGATTTTTTCTGGGCCATTATTTTAAGTTACAGAGTGTCAAAGTTGACATTTTAGCACTTTTTTGCATTATATGCCTATTTTCATGAATTTTTAGCTCCCAGGGGATGCATTTTGCACTAAAAACATAAGTATGACTTTTTTTGTAAAATTTTCCGAACTTTTCATTAAAAATACTTTTAAAGACATAAATGTATGCTGTCACACTCTTGTAAGCCATTTAAACCTTAAATAGTGAAAATCAGCAATTCTGCTCCGGACTCTGGTAATCTAATACTGTCTAAAAGATGTCTTTTTATAGTCAGAAACTGCCTAAAAATTTCCAGAGTGGGTCTAAATCATTAAGATCACTTATGGTTAAAATATCCGGGAAAAGTGCCCGAAATATTAATAGAAATGTATATTTGTTGCCTTATAACGATGAATCTAGTAGCATGATCATTGCAAAAAAATTTGTGCACTTACCTTGGAGTGGTAGAAAAGTATCTTCACTTGTTTCAGTATCCATCTAATCCCCTGTAAGCTGCTAAAAATACAAATATTATTATACAAATGTAAAAAATTAATGTTTAAACATTTATAATGCTGAATTTTTAGTAATACATCCCTTACAAGAATTATAATACTAATCTGAAGGATTACTATAAATATATAAACATCATTATTACAATAACTGAATATACGTATTTAATACAAAAGATATATAAATAAATCGGATATATAATTATAATGAATAATATGATAACGTGACAGTGACAAGTTTGTGAAATCTAAACAATGTATTGCTGAATAATAATAATAAAAATGTTGATACTTTTATAGTAATCCTTCAGATTAGTATTATAATTCTTGTAAGGGATGTACAACCTAAAATTCAGCAGTATAATGTTTAAAAATTAATTTTTTACATTTATAATAGATGTTGTATTTTTAGCAGCTTACAGGGGATTAGATGATACTGAAACAAGTGAAGAATACTTTCCACCACTCCAGGTAAGTGCACAAATTTTTTGCAATGATCATTGCTACTATATTTCATCGTTATAAGGCAACAAATATACTTTCTAAATATTTCGGGCCTTTTCCCAGATATTTTGACCACTAAGTGATCTTAATGATTTAGACCCACGTCTGGAAATTTTCTTGGAGTGGTAGAAAAGTATCTTCACTTGTTTCAGTATCCATCTAATCCCCTGTAAGCTGCTAAAAATACAAATATTATTATACAAATGTAAAAAATTAATGTTTAAACATTTATAATGCTGAATTTTTAGTAATACATCCCTTACAAGAATTATAATACTAATCTGAAGGATTACTATAAATATATAACATCATTATTACAATAACTGAATATACGTATTTAATACAAAAGATATATAATAAATCGGATATATAATTATAATGAATAATATGATAACGTGACAGTGACAAGTTTGTGAAATCTAAACAATGTATTGCTGAATAATAATAATAAAAATGTTGATACTTTTATAGTAATCCTTCAGATTAGTATTATAATTCTTGTAAGGGATGTAAAACTAAAAATTCAGCATTATAAATGTTTAAAAATTAATTTTTTACATTTGTATAATAATATTTGTATTTTTAGCAGCTTACAGGGGATTAGATGGATACTGAAACAAGTGAAGATACTTTTCTACCACTCCAAGGTAAGTGCACAAATTTTTTTGCAATGATCATGCTACTAGATTCATCGTTATAAGGCAACAAATATACATTTCTATTAATATTTCGGGCACTTTTCCCAGATATTTTGACCATAAGTGATCTTAATGATTTAGACCCACTCTGGAAATTTTTAGGCAGTTGCTGACTATAAAAAGACATCTTTTAGACAGTATTAGGTTACCAGAGTCCGGAGCAGAATTGCTGATTTTCACTATTTAAGGTTTAAATGGCTTACAAGAGTGTGACAGCATACATTTATGTCTTTAAAAGTATTTTTAATGAAAAGTTCGGAAAATTTTACAAAAAAAGTCATACTTATGTTTTTAGTGCAAAATGCATCCCCTGGGAGCTAAAAATTCATGAAAATAGGCATATAATGCAAAAAAGTGCTAAAATGTCAACTTTGACACTCTGTAACTTAAAATAATGGCCCAGAAAAAATCTGAAAAAATTCAGGAGAACTACTGGATACCTCTAAAACATATTCTCATAGTTATAGCAATATTTATTTTTTTCATCTTCGATGTCACAGAGAACCACCCATATATATATATGTATATATATACATACATATATATGGGAGATTCCATGTGAAGTGATCCAGTTAAAAAAAAGAATTTTGTTTTAATGTATGGAATCAGTAAAAAACTACTTGAATAGAGTGTAGCTAAATTTTTAGACCTGAATTACAATTAGTACCAAAGCTGTAGCCAATCAAAAAATCGAATTTTTTGAAAAAATTGACTTTTTGGCCATGTTTATCACTTAATAACTCAAAATCTAACAATTTTTTCTTATATACATTAAATTTGAAAAAGTTTATTAATTTCAAGAAGAATCAGTTGAAATATTTTATTTATATTATTTCAAAACTTTGAATATAGTTATAATCAATAAAAACCTTTATATTAAAGAAAAGGGTTGTACGATCAAAAATATTTTATCCATCCAAAAATCTAATTCATCGATGATTAATTACCTTCAAAATAATGTAAAGTTTGAGTGCGGCAGAGCATTTCAGACAAAGTTATGGTGTTTTCAGGCAAATTTCTGAAAAAAAGAGAGCGAATGCATTTTATGAAAAAAACAGACTAACCGTATACTTGCATTCAAACAATATGAAACTATTATTCCTTAATATTACTAAAATATACTATTTATTGTTAGTTACTGATACTTTTAGTCATACTTGTTATATAATTGGATTTATTGGAATTATATAAAGTTTCAGGTATTTATCCAATTATATAACAGGTATAACTGCTTATACCTACTGTTTTGTGTTTGTAAGCAACATAGAGATTGAAAAGTATCAGTAACTAACAATAAATAGTATATTTTAGTAATATTAAGGAATAATAGTTTCATATTGTTTGAATGCAAGTATACGGTTAGTCTGTTTTTTTCATAAAATGCATTCGCTCTCTTTTTTTAAGAAATTTGCCTGAAAACACCATAACTTTGTCTGAAATGCTCTGCCGTACTCAAACTTTGCATTATTTTGAAGGTAATTAATCATCGATGAATTAGATTTTTGGATGGATAAAATATTTTTGATCGTACAACCCTTTTTTTTACTATAAAGGTTTTTATTGATAATAACCATATTCAAAGTTTTAAAATAATATAAATAAAATATTTCAACTGATTCTTCTTGAAATTAATAAACTTTTTCAAATTTAATGTATATAAGAAAAAATTGTTAGATTTTGAGTTATTAAGTGATAAACATGGCCAAAAAGTCAATTTTTTCAAAAAATTCGATTTTTTGATTGGCTACAGCTTTGGTACTAATTGTAATTCAGGTCTAAAAATTTAGCTACACTCTATTCAAGTAGTTTTTTACTGATTCCATACATTAAAACAAAATTCTATTTTTTAACTGGATCACTTCACATGGAATCTCCCATATATATAAACTCGGCAATAGGGGTTTATGGCGCCCTACATAATAAATTTGGATCTTCTGTTTGCTTCCTACAACTGGTTGGGGGTAGGCGGTCTATGGAGCCCGGGCCCCATAATCTAAGCCTCTCTCTTGCACATTGATAATACGCATCTTCCCTCTCTGTCTTGGGCGTCATAAACCTTTACTAATAAATCTACATATCTAATAGAGTAAAATAAACTCTAAGGTAGAGTTCAATTAAATCTAATATAGAGTATTAGAGCTCTTTCTTATTTTCGATACATTCGACGATTTTAAAAATGCAAATAATAAACAAAACTGCATACTTCCACATTATATTAAAATTTTATATATAAAATGAGGAATTTTTTGTGAATTTCCCCTTCTACTGTAAATAATTATAAATAATCATTATAACCGATATTTAACTCAAAATCAATCATCTGTCATTATATAACATTATATATGTCACATTCGTTGCTAATTATGTCTAGAATTTACCCTTCTGGGTTAGAATATTTAATCTTAAAGTAAATGTTACAGAAACTACATATCAATATTCAAATTGGAAAAACTACAAGATCGTCCGAATTGATTTTTTTATCCAAAAGTCTCAAGAAAGCTTAAACCAATTCCTTTCAAATGTATCGTAAATTTTATATGGCCTTCAATTCTGCAAAAGTTTATAATAATTTAAAGATTTGTTAAAACTAAAATATTTAATCTTCTGGAACTCGTCAAACGTAGTATTTATTAAATATCACTTGTGCACTGATAGCTTCTTTGTTACAAGTCGATATAAATGAATAATTCATCCAGGCTGCAGTAATACACCTCCTGAGGACCTACAAGGCTAGTTGATTTTCACGTCACGTCTGGTCGACTAGCTTCGTAGGCTCTGAGTGCGCGGATGTTTCTATTTGCGCGAAAATTATGGGGTGTTTTTATTGTTACAAATAAAATATTTTATCTTCTGGAACTCGTCATACGTAGTATTTATTAAATATCACTTATGCACTGATAACTTCATTGTGTAGGCGATAAAAGAAAAATTATTTGTAAAATCCTTTTTTACTATTGGAATTGTTTTGTACATCCTCATAAAGAATTTTCGGTTGATTGTTCTCGGTAAACCTCCACCCGGCAAGTCGATGTTATTGTGAGTTTTATGGAAGAGGGGGTGTTGCGCAGAATCATAGTTGTGCGGGTATTGTACAGGTCGTAATTCGAGTGGGCCTGCGCTGGTGGCGCATCGATGGATGGATGGCAGGAGCGGAGACTGCGAGTCTCGACAGAATTAAAACAGGCGGGACGTAGACGGGAGAAGTAGAATCGAGCGCGTCAAGTATCCATCAACTACAATAAATATATATAATCTTTTCTTTAACTGCAATTGGAATGTCTTATTTATTTATCTCCCCTTTACATACTATTCATCCAAGAGGATACGACTACCAAATACTAAGTGTGGTTAAAGGGCTTATGTGCAAAAAGTTAGATGTGTTGTGAAGCTGAAGACGTTCGCTTCACGAGAACTACTCAAACAACGTGACGCGTGTGGTAAGGACATTTTAGTGTGTTATCTCCTGGCGTACAGCTGTGTGATCGACACGTCGGTATCGGACTGTACGGGAAATATTTAGAAAACCTTTCTGTGTGTACGGGGTTAAAAAAAAATAAGAATGGCAAGACGTGAGCCAAACCAGTATACATCGATTGAACTGAAACAGATACTTCGTGCTAATGAGCAGTCGATATATGGCACGAAGACCGAACTGATAAACAGATTAACAGATTTCAACCCAAATATATGGGATGATCTCAACGAGCAAAGACAAGTGGCCGCCAACAATATAGACTTCCAAGAAAATTCAGATGGTGACGAGGAAAGAAATGGCGAGGACCAATACGATGTGGTACATCGAGAGCTTGAGTTACTTCGCAGGGAGTGAGACATCGCTTTACAGGAGCTCGAAATTTTAAGACGAGAGCGGAGTATGGCGAACACCACCATTGCACCGGCGGATGAGGTGAAAAATTCAATGCCAGCCACAATGAGCATACGCGCGCTAAGTGACCTAGTAAGTGATTTTGACGATGACGAAAAACTATTCGCGACGTGGAAACAACAAATCATACTGCTTCAAAATACATATCGTTTAGATGACGCGACGGCTCGAGTGTTGATAAGCACAAAGTTGAAAGGACGTGCTATAACTTAGTTTGACTCGAAACCAGAACATTTAACGATAACAGTCCATGATTTACTCGAGAGATTAACGACAATGTTCGACGATCGTCTGAAGAAATTGAATCTGAAACGTGAATTTGAAACGCGATCGTGGCAAAGACGAAAAACATTTACAGAGTATTTTCACAAAAAGAATATTTTGGCGAACTGAGTTCCGATCGACGAAGAAGAACTAATAGATTATATCGATAGATTATATAGAACCAGACGACCGGACGGGACCTGCTACGAGTGTCATGCTACGGATCACAAAGCAAGAGAATGTCCGAAGCGCTCCATGGGACGATCGACGACGAGCGGTGCAACGGCGGCATCACAACAGTATAACTTACCGGCGGCAACGACGGACGTTGTTTACGGCAAAGCAGTGGCAAGTATTTCAGCAGTGAAGACACGGGAGCCAGCGACTACACTAAGTAAACCCTATATGGTTAATATAAGGTATAATAAATACGTATAATTGTTTAGTTAATGCAATTTTAGACCCCGGATCGCCGATAAGTCTGATAAAACAATGTTGCGTACCGCGAGAATTGTACCAACCTATTCCACAAGATAGTTATGAATTTTTCGGTGTAAATAAATCGCGACATTGAAGTTGAAAACATTTTAATTAAAACTAAATTTTATATAGTACCGTATACTACTATTGCGTACATGGCGTTACTTGGACGCGACTTTTCACGTAATCCTAAAATTAAAATAACGTTAGATGATAAGGTAGAAATTAAAAAACGAAGTGATTTGATATGCGAGAACGAATACAGTACAACTGTTAGCCAGATTTTGGCAATCGAGGGAGTAGGAACTCCGGCAAGAGAACGCGAAATGCTTAACATTAATCCGAATATCGATGGTGAAATCGCGACTGAAATCGTGAATATGTATAATAACTTATATATACGAAATTTAGGTAAGGAAAAATGTGCTCCGGAAGACGAGATGGTCATTAGATTAAAAAATGATCAACCTATTGCTTTTCGACCTCGACGACTATCCTACGCGGATAAAGAAAAGCTACGCGTTATATTAGATGATTTGCTGGAGAGAGGATTGATACGTCCCAGTAATTCTCCATACGCTAGCCCAATAGTTCTAGTACGTAAAAAGTCAGGTGATTTGAGACTTTGTATAGACTATTGCAAGCTAAACAAAATTACCATAGCCGATAATTTCTCGAGGCCACTTATTGACGATAATATGACCGATTACGAGGAAAAAATTATTTTTCATCACTCGATTTAAAGGATGCTTACCATCATGTGAAACTCGCCGCAGACTCGGTAAAATATATCGCATTCATGACACCTATCGGTCAGTTTGAATATTTATATTGCCCATTCAGTAGTAAAACTGCATCGAAAGAATTTGCGCGATGTATACAGAAAATTTTTGACAAGTTGATACGCGAAGGAAATATCTTGGTATTTTCAACGACATTTTTATTGCAACCGAAGATTTTGACGAGCACATAGAAATATTGCGTGAAGTATTTGAGATTGCGGGGCGAGCGCATCTAATTTTTCGATTAGATAAATGTTCCTTCGCAATGGAAGAAATCGATTATTTGGGTTACCGTGTGAGTGCGCAAGGAATACGGCTGAATGAGGCAAATATTAAGGCAATATTAAATTACCCGATACCGATTTCCAAAGGAAGTTTTATCTTTCGTTTGTTTGGCCAGCTATTTTCGAAGATTTATCTGTAATTTTTCTATGATCGCGAAACCATTGTACGATCTAGTGAGGAAAAATGTGACCTTTAATTTGGGTGAGAAACAATATCAAGCTTTCGAGACCTTGAAAGGGCATTTAGCGACTCGACCACTGTTGGCTATTTACAATCCCAAAGCTGAAATAGAGTTGCATTGTGACGCAAGTGCTACTGGATTCGGCGCAATTTTATTACAGAGACAGGACGATGGTGCGTTCTGTCCTATCGCTTATTTCAGCCAGCGAACGAGTTCGGCCAAAGCAAAATACCATAGCTTCGAACTAGAATGCCTTGCTGTAGTAAACGCAATTAAAAGATACAGTATTTATTTGTCTGGAATCAAATTTAAAGTCATCACCGATTGTGACAGTTTCCGATTGGCGCTGAGTAAACAAGATATAAACCCCCGTATTTCTCAATTGGTAATGTTATTATTACATTATGATTATGACATACAACATAAACCCGGAAGACGGATGAATCATGTAGACGCATTGAGTAGATGTCACGCTGTACTTGTAATAGAAGGAAACACTTTTGAACAAACCTTATCGATATGTTAAAATCGAGATGAGACGATACAGAAGCTATGTTCTGAACTGGAAAACCGCGACTTACCTAATTTTGAACTATACAATGGGTTGGTGTACAGGAAGGATAAATTGAAAAAATTACTTTTTTTTGTTCCGCACGCGATGACACCAAATGAGATTAGAGCAAATCACGATGATTTAGGAGATTTAGGAATAGACAAAGTAGTCGGTAATTTAAGTAAAATTTATTGGTTTCCTCAAATGCGAAAGAGAGTAAAAGAATATATTTCAAATTGTTTAAAATGCATCGAATATTCTCCTGTAAGCGGTAAGCGCACGGTATACGTCGATCATATAGGTCCGCTGGAGAAATCGACGCAAGGAAATAAATATATCTTAGTAGTTGTTGACGGTTTCACGAAGTTCGTCACATTATACGCGTGATAATCCACTAAATCAGCTGAGACCATTAAAAAATTAAAAGAATACTTTCGGGCTTATAGTAAACCCAAGCGGCTAATAAGTGACACAGGCTCAGCATTCACTTCGAATGAAGTTAAAGATTTTGTTGAGAAAGAGGTAGTTCAACACATCGTAGTAGCAGTAGGAACTCTGAGAGCAAACGGACAAGTTGAACGCATGAATCGCATAATTACACCGGCAATAGCGAAATTGACAGAAAATCCGAAAAAATGGGATAGAATAGATCAGGTGGAATTTTCTATTAACAATACGATTAATCGTTTGACGGCTGAAACACCTAGTAGATTATTATTCGGTATCGATCAAATAGGCAAAGTTAATGATTGTGTGCGACTTATGTTGTTAGAAATGCGCGAACCCGAAAAAAATCTTGACGACATACGCGAGAAAGCAGCTGAGTGTACGACGAAAACTCAGCTGATTAATAAACAGTCATACGATAAAAGGCATAAAAAAGCATATGAGTACAGCATAAGCGACTATGTAACTATAGTTAATACCGACACGACTCCTGGCGTAAACAAAAAGTTGATACCTAAGTATAAGGGACCCTATGAAGTAAAGAAAGTATTGCGACATGACTGATATATAGTCGGCGAAATAGAAGGGTTTCAAGTTACTCAAATGCCATATAATGGGGTTATTTCGGTCGATCATATGCGACCTTATGTAAAAGCGACTTCTGCTTTATACATATATGTGGTTTCACGTATGGTGTGATCATTGCATTTTTACTATAATTTAAGTTTATAATTTTGAAAAGATTTTTGAATTTTTATATTATTATTTTTGTAGAATAAAAAAATAATATCGAAAGTTTATGTAATAAAACTTTTAAACTATAAATGCTCTTTGTACACGAAAATACGCGAATTACGCTAGTATTTATTTGTATTTTATATTCTTGTTCTTTCTCAATCGACGACCGAAACGGTATAATGTCAGGTATGGCCGAATTGTGCGCGATAAAAGAAAAATTATTTGTAAAATCCTTTTTTTTTATTGGAATTGTTTTGTACATCCTCGTAAAGAATTTTCAGTTGATTGTTCTCGGTAAACCTCCACCCGGCAAGTCGTTATTGTGAGTTTTATGCGAGAGAGAGAGAGAGCTGCGATCTCCAGAATCATAGTTGTGCGGGTATTGTACAGGTTGGAATTCAAGTGGGTCTGCGCTGGTGGTAGGAGCGGGGACTGCGAATCCCGACAAACGAAAAACAGACGGGACGTAGACGGGATGTGTTGAATCGAGCGCGTCAAGTATACATTAACTACAATAAATATATATACCCTTTTCTTAAACAGCAATTGGAACGTCTTATTTATTTATCTCCCCTTTACATACTATTCATCCAAGAGGATACGAATATACCACTTGAGGACCTATAAGGCTAGTCTATTTTCACATCTCGTCTAGTGGATTACCTTCGTAGGCTCTAAACTCGCTGATGTTTTTACTTACATGAGAATTACACAGACCCACAATAAAAAAGTCAAAGTACAAACGACCGGACCATGGTACTTTTACGTAATTTGGGTCGCAGATTCCGAATCCGGGGTCAGTATGCCCGCTTCAGGTCGTGTTCAAGGTTAATTGAAGGTCAAAATATCAAAATTAAAAGAAAATAAGCTAAAACCATCGTATCTAGGGTTTTTGGGCTCGCTGATTCCAAATCCAAGGATACTTAAACCCAACAACCTCAAGATTAAGGTTATTTGAAGGTCAAATCATCGAAATTCATCAAAAATAGGCTACAATCATTGTATTTTGGGTTTTTTAAGTCACTACATCCAAATCCGAGATAATTACACACCAATCAGGTTATGGTCAAGGTCAGTTGAAGTTCACGGACGTAAATAGAGTGATAAGATTAGTCATTTAGTAGGACAATGCAAGAAAGCAACTAAATGTCCATAAAAATTGCAAGCCCCCTACTCCTTTTTATGGTAACGAACTATTTTATTGTCAAACGATCTACGAAGTGGTTTACGCTTCCGTTTTATCGAGGTTGTTGGCAGATCTCTTGTCAACGACCAACAGTAATCTGCCAACATATTTATGTCCATATTCCTTGATACCTGCGCTCCGTTTCCTTGATATCTTGGAGAAATGTCTCTCCCTGTTCTTAACTGTAATCACTTAGGTTTTCTGGAAACTCGTCTACGTCGGAATATAAAGAATGTAATTTTAGATTCATTAAGCAGGTGAGTGTGCAAAATATGGAAAGGCATAATGAAGATGAAGTTGTAGAAGAAGAAATGGAGAGAGTACCTAAAGGAAATGTTATTGCAGAAAAAGAAAAATTGCTTGATGAAGGCAGTGACGCTCCTAGTACGAGTGATACAAGTGACGAGGAGTACGTTCCCTATAACACTACAAACGAGAAAGGTCCATTTACACAAGAAAACATGAATAATCTTATACGTGATTTGGGCCTACCAAAGGATGGGGCAGAGTACATGCCATCATGTCTGAAACAAAATACAAATGAAGCTGAAAACATTAAAGTTTCTTACTACCGGGATAGAGATAAGGAATATCGAGATTACTTCGCTAAAGATGAAGAATTTTCTTTAGTCTACTGCAAATATATAGTTGGGTTGATGAATCATTTTAAACATGGATGTTACAAACTCAATGAGTATAGATTGTTCATCGATTCGTCGAAGAGAAATTTGAAAGCTGTTCTGTTACACAATACAAATGTGTATGCAGCCATTCCTATAGCATATTTGGTAATACTGGATGAAGAATGCTGTATTATGGAAGTAATATTAAACCGAATAAAATACAATGATCATAAATGGCAAATATGTGGAGATCTTAAAATCCTAACAATACTACTAGGCCAAAAATCGGGATTTACAAAACATCCTTGCTACTTATGTGAATGGGATAGTAGGGATAGGAAGAATCATTACACAAAGAGTGTCTGGCCCCCAAGAAAAACGTTCGAACCGGGATCTAAGAATATAAAAGGAAAGCCACTGGTTGATTTATAGAAAGTTCTAATACCACCTTTGCACATTAAATTGGGACTTATGAAACAGTAGGTAAAATCTTTAGACAAAGATGGAAGCTGCTTTAAGTATCTGCGAAATCAGTTTTCCAAATTAAGTGATTATAAAGTAAATGAAGGAATTTTCGATGGCCCTCAGATTCGTAAGAGGATAAATGATATTTTTGTTATGAAAATGAATCATGCAGAGAAAGAAGCATGGTGATGATTCAAGAACGTAATTAAGAATTTTCTTGGAAATCATAGGAGCCAGAATTACAAACAAATAGTACTAGATTTAGTAAATAGTTACAAAAATCAAGGTTGCTTAATGAATCTAAAACTACATTCTTTATATTCCGACGTAGACGAGTTTCCAGAAAACCTAGGTGATTACAGTTAAGAACAGGGAGAAACATTTCTCCAAGATATCAAGGAAACGGAGCGCAGGTATCAAGGAATATGGGACATAAATATGTTGGCAGATTACTGTTGGTCGTTGACAAGAGATCTGCCAACAACCTCGATAAAACGGAAGCGTAAACCACTCCGTAGACCGTTTGACAATAAAATAGTTCGTTACCATAAAAAGGAGTAGGGGGCTTGCAATTTATTTAGTTGCTTTCTTGCATTGTCCTACTAAATGACTAACTAATCTTATCACTCTATTTACGTCCGTGAACTTCAACTGACCTTGACCATAACCTGATTGGTGTGTAATTATCTCGGATTTGGATGTAGTGACTTAAAAAACCCAAAATACAATGATTGTAGCCTATTTTTGATGAATTTCGATGATTTGACCTTCAAATAACCTTAATCTTGAGGTTGTTGGGTTTAAGTATCCTTGGATTTGGAATCAGCGAGCCCAAAAACCCTAGATACGATGGTTTTAGCTTATTTTCTTTTAATTTTGATATTTTGACCTTCAATTAACCTTGAACACGACCTGAAGCGGGCATACTGACCCCGGATTCGGAATCTGCGACCCAAATTACGTAAAAGTACCATGGTCCGGTCGTTTGTACTTTGACTTTTTTTATTGTGGGGCTGTGTTATCGAAGGTTATTATTTTTGAAAATATATGTAAGTTTATTTTCTTACTTTTTAGGTGAAGCCAGTTAGGGTGTCGTAAATTTTTATATATATTTAAGTGTTAATGCACATGTTAATATAATATTAATCTTGGCTTATATATCCCTTTATCGCTCAAGTTTTAACGTCAAGAATTTATCGTCAGTGTCTAGCCCGTGCCTTGAATGATAACCCGTGTGAATATAACAAGAATATGTGTTCCAATATTTTTCCGTACGGTTTATAATTCAAAATACGAGCTTAAATTTGACGTTAAAATTTTTGCCATTTCAGCGTTAAAGGAATACAATAATTGTGTCTAAATAGTCATGTTTTCGAAAAAACGCGTATTTTAATACTACATTTACACATGTATGTAAATATGCAGTATGATTTGGTAAGGTCTGGATTCAAAGTAATCGTTCTCTAACTGAGACTAGGAGAGTGTATCCCACGTGCCAATCTGTGCACGTACCTCCTAGGGAAGTCTATCGTTTGCGCGCATATGTACAAGTCGCCAACATTACGTATCTCGTAAGGCACTTGGACTTCCTACTTTAAATACATTACGTTAAACCATCTACAATACCTATTAATACAGTACAGTGGTTTGTATAGATTAATTATTATGCTTATTAAATTTAAAATTTAACTTTTATTTAACAAGAATATAAAATGACGTAATACAATAATTTTCGACAATTATTGGTTAAAAATGAACAAGAAACATAATTAAAATAAACATGAATATATAAATAACAATTAAAAATACGTATCTAAAAGTGTATATTATTATACAAAATGTAAAAAGCAAAATCTAAAATATAATACGTAATTAAATTAGGTAATATGCTTGAACTATATAAAATATATACATACATGTATAAACTATGTATAAAAACCTGAGAATGTTAAGATTCCCCTGCACGAAATATTCATAAAACCATTATTTATATATGTATAGGCAATTCTTTGTCAAATCGATACACTCGGCAAACGGACTACGAATTCAAGTTGCACTTCTATTAAGTTATGTTAGGTTATGATATTACTATGTATTATATATTGTCAGTTATTCAACTGTATCATAATAAATATAAATTTTGTAATCAATATATTGTAACAGTTTGGTTGCCGCGCGGATGTTTATTTTAATATTGCGGCTGCTCAGCGGTACGGTTAAACTTACCGTATTTAAATAAACATATTTTTCTCGCGATGCGGCGACGGTTACCTGTCCGTTCTACCAAATCTGTTAAATGTTAATCTGAAACCGAGTTACTGTTTCAGATAACAACCAGGTAAAATTCAAATCTGAAATTGACCGCGAAACAGGGATATCGCGTCGAGCACTTGTCAACCAGAAATATACGAGCTCATAGGATTACGGAAGGAATCGTACGTGGTTAAATTCAATTAATCGAACACCGGATTGAATTTTAATAATAATATGAATTTATTGAAATTAATACACAAAGATAAATAATAAACAAAATATTTAATTGTAGCCGAGGTCTACGCTTTTATTACAAGTCGGTAAACGGCCGACTTGTAGAGAGAGGGGAAGGAGATATCACGAACTAAAATAATATATCCAGTCAACGAGACTGGTATAAAGCAACACGATTAAGTGCGAATAAAAACACGATCGCGTGAAGTGGTACCACTTACTTTGTACGCTGCTGTAGTCGTTGGTAAACAACGACCAGCCGATCGGTTGCTTTCTCTCTCTCTCACTCTCGCTGCGGTGTCGGACGGATTGTCCGCTCGCCCGTGCACCGGGGTTGTGTGGCTGCAGGCAGATGCACGGTGTAGCACCACTCACTGCAAATGCAGGATCGGCCTGCAGTCGAAACGCACACAAAACGCACGGCACAAATCACGGCACGGCGAAGCTGAACACGGGACGCGGGGGGATCACACCTGTCACGTAAGAAGGTGGCTATCACTCTCTCCAGTGCGCGCGAATCTCCCCCTTACCTCTCTAATGAGGTGCGTGCGCGAATCTTTCGCGCCCGAAGTTGATCCCGCCCGTGTAGCCACGACGAACCGAGCCGAGCCGAATCTCGCCGGCTCGAACCGATGCGAACATTATGATACTGTTCGCTCGTGTTGCTCGAATTCGTCAAACGGTGAGGTAAACAGTACCTTATCGTTACACCCCCCTTCCAGATTCCACATACCCGTGATGTGGTTTCTGCATCCCCGACGAATTTGGGATGGGAAGTGGCTACACAGGTACAAAAAAAAACTGGCCCAAAAATCCGGACACTAACTGCAGTTCCGTCGTGGTCTGCCTCTACCTCGTTTGGCTAGCCCGCGGTGGCTAGCGGTCGGAATTACCGTCGACCGATCCCGCGGTCTGACGACGACCCTCGCGTTTTTACGCGGCCTACCTCTACTTCGTTTAACGGGGGGCACGACCTTCGCGTTATCTCGTTCCTCGCGTGGAACGGCGCTCGCTTGCGTCTCGCCGCGTGAGACGTCTTCGCTCGCAGGAACCGTGTCGCGTTCGGGTTCCTCTTCCCTCGTAGGTAGATCGGTCTCGATGTCGTCTTCTTGGCCGTACTCATCGCCATGGTCATCCGATAAGTACGGTTTGAGGTACTGAACATGGCATTTCTCCTCATGTCCCTGAGTATCCTGGATCTTAACAGTATTTGGGCCGTATCTGTGGACGATCAAATAAGGACCGACGTATTTTGGAGCTAACTTGGCCGAGACGCCTTGTGCGCTGGATGAGAGGACTCGGTTCTTCTTCCATACCAAGTCCCCGACTTCAAAAGAAGCCGCTCGTCTCCCGGCATTATAGTAACCGGCTTGCCTATCCTGAGCTTTATTAGCTCTAGCTGAAGCTTTCTTGTGAAGCTCAGGTAGTCGTGATAGCCGATCACTCCACTCAAGCAAACGCTGGTATTCCAAACGCTGCTGAGTCAGTTCGTCTTGAACTCGACGAGCAGTGCCGGGTGGCTCAGGCTGCCGGCCGTAATTTAACATGGCCGGGCTCCATCCTGTCGAACTCTGTACCGCCGTATTTAAAGCAAACACAAGGTCCGGTAACTTCTCGTCCCAAGTGTTGTGCTTCTCGGTAATGTAAGACGCTACCATCGTTTTCAGCGTCCGATTAGCACGTTCGACTGGATTGGCCTGAGCGTGGTACGGAGGAATAGTTGTATGAAATATTCCTTGTTCCACGAGACAATCATCTACGAGCTTGTTCTTGAACTCAGTGCCGTTGTCGGATAAAAATACCTCCGGTGTGCCAAAACGCATGACGACTCGTTCGTGTAACTCTTTCACGATCGTCTTAGCGTTAGCTTTCCGGATCGGCACTGCTTCAATCCAGCGCGTGAACAAAACTTGGAAGATCAAAATATATTCAAATCCGTGTGTGGAGCGGGGAAGTGGTCCAGTAACATCTCCTGCTACCACTTGCCATGGCTTTTCAACCACTCGCCTACCCATCAAACCCATGGGAGGGCGTTGCTCCACCTTGCATTGCTGGCACACCTGACATTTGCGTACATACTCGCCAACTTCGGCATAGTAACGTGGTCAATAATATAACTTTGCCACGCGAGCAAATGTCTTTTCTCTACCTAGATGGCCAGCTGCCGGATCATCATGACATTCTCGGAGGATGGTCTGCCTGTGCTCTTCGGGTACAACCAACTTCCAAGCGTCTTGATCTTCCATGGCGTCATCCAATTCAGTATCCACCCGATACGAATACAGGTTTCCACCTTGGATCTTCCAATCAGGAAATTCTCTCGGCCGCTCACTTACGTCTTTGGTCCACGAAAGGTACCAGGGGTCCTTAGTAGTCTGGCTCCAAGAGACGGAGGATAAGGCCGGCTCGTCTTCCTCATATATACGAGAAAGTGCATCAGGAACGTAGTTTAGAGCTCCTTTCCTGTGCTCAATAGTAAAGTTATGAGACTGGAGTTCTAACGCCCATCTGGCGAGCCGGCTCGTTGGATTGCGAATATTGCATAACCAACGAAGACTACTATGGTCAGTGACAACTTTAAACTGGTAACCTTCGATGTATGGTCTAAACTTCTTAATCGCCCATACTACGGCCAGGCATTCCCGTTCTGTGACGCTGTAATTGCGTTCGGCGGGCGAGAGGATTCTACTTGCGAACTCCAGGACTCTCTCTACTCCACCGACAATCTGTAGCAACACTGCACCGATACCAGTGTCACTAGCGTCAGTCTGGACCACATACTCACCATTCTCATCGGGAGTTTGCAGAACGGGTGCTGTCATCAACAAAGCCTTAAGCTGCTGGAAAGCGCTCTCTTGTTCTTCCAGCCAAAGATACTTCTGGTCTTTCTTGGTCAGACGCGTTAGCGGCTCAGCTATGGTAGCATAGTCGTGCATGAAGCGTCTGTACCAAGATGCCATACCGAGAAACCGTCTCAGCTGCTTCAAATTCTTGGGAGCCGGATATTCTTTAATCGGCTCCGTTTTAGCTGGGTCAGGTCGTATCCCGTCTCGGTTAACTCGCACACCCAAATATCTCACTTCGGGCTGGCAGAAGACACATTTCTCCCGATTAACAGATAAACCGGCTTCTGCCAAGCGAGTTAACACCTCGATCAACAGTTGCTTATGCTCTTCAAACGTCTCCGTGACAATAATGATATCGTCGAGATATGCATAAGCAACCGGTTCGAGTTCGGGTCCAATCACCTGATCGATCATGCGCTGGAATGTCGCGCCAGTATTTGCCAATCCATACGGCATACGAGTAAACTGGAACAAACCCATTCCAGGTACCGTAAAAGCCGTTATCGGGCGCGACTCCACCTGTAGAGGTATCTGGTGATACGCACAGTTCATGTCGATCGTGGAGATGTATCGGGCTTTCTTGAGTTTGCGTAGGATATCCTGCATATGAGCAAATCCACGGAACCTTTGATTTTCATTTGAAAAAATTTTTTTTTTTTTTTTGGGAGGCACATTGATTTTAATGAAGATTTCTACTTCTTTAGAGGTTAAATAGTAGGAAAATATGAGGGCCCCTATTTCTTTTCAAGACTTATCTAAGAAATTAACGATTAAAATATTAATGAGGGGTATCATAGGGTAAATTATAAAAAATCACTTCGTAAATAAACAGAACATTTTTTATTCTATAATTTATGAATATAACAACATAATTAAGTCTCTTATTTAACAAAAATTGAAATATCTAACAACAATTTTTCATATAAAAGGATGTTTTCAAGTGCCGTTACAGTACTGTAATTTTCTTTTCCTAGTAACAATGGTTTTTTTGTTTGAGTACTTGTAACAGGAATTTCATTTTTTGCTCCATAAATCTTCCAACTTGAAGGTTTCAATTGGTAATGAGTACATGGCAAATTATTTGAAACATTCATTACATGATAAATAATTTTCTTTTCGCATACTTCTCTTTAATGGTAAACAAACTACTTGCGTAAGGCTGACTGAATGATATGTGTGTGTATGTGTGCGCGCGCGCGGGTGTGTGTGTGTGTGTGTGTGTGTGTGTGTGTGTGTGTGTGTGCGTATTTATATTAGCTTTTCTGTTGAAATAACCTATTTCGTATAGTCAATTTGAACTTCAGTTCAAAGGTATAAAATTTTATACTTTTATACAGCTTATATTATCTAAATTAACAAAAAATTCAATTGAGGTTTTACGTAGATGACTCAATAATCTACTAAAAAGTAAAGAGATATAGTTTATATATGCTTTTTTTGTGAATGTCGAGTGTGCCATGCGAAAATGAAAATTTGGAAGACTAGGAGCCCGAGATTTTGAAAAGTTTAAGGTAGAATTGCTAGTAAAGAAAAAGAGGCACAGCTAAGCACAAAAAAGAATAAGAATCCTTATTGCAAATCGAAAAAAGCAATATTAGTCACAATAGCTATAAACAAAACTTATCTTTGTATAATATCAAAATTCTAAAATTTCCTAAATTTACAAAAACTGACTTCCTCAAGAGTTGCGATTTTTATTTTTCTGTATCATGAAGGCACACTATTCTAACACTTTTAGTTTAATAGAGTAGATGGTGTAGGTTGTCAAAAAAAATTTCTGTAACATTTGGTGAAGAATTATAATTTCTATAAGCTTAAAAAATAGAAGATGAGTACTACTTCCATCGTCAAATTTGCAAAAATGCAACTTTATGAAGCCTCTAACAAAAAGCTAATGAAAACAACTTTAAAAAAATGATAAGGACCCTTCATCGAATTACTTTTTCTACCAGAAACCGTTGTTATAATGTTGCTAAGTCTGCTTATTTACTACTATATTACCCGCTTCCCCAAAATTAAAGGTTCTGTGGATTTGCTCATATATGGCAAAGGATATGCATCAGGTTTCGTCAAAGCGTTGACTTTCCTAAAATCGATGCAAAAACGCCTAGCATTCTCACCCTTCTTCGCCATCACCACGGGGCTGGACCAACCGCTTTTCGAGGGTTCAATAACGCCAGTCTCGAGCATCTCGCGAACTTGACGTTGCATTTCCTCTCGAATCTTATCAGAGACGGGGTAGTACCTCTGTTTGATCGGCCTGGCTGATCCGACGTCGATTATATGTTCGACATCGTAAGAACGGCCGATCTTTGGCAAGGTTGTGGACAACACTCGGTCTAGAAGTTCGCGCAATTGTGTGCGCTCTACTTCTGTTACGTCAGCGACACCTGCTGACGATAATGAAGCATTGCCACTTTCCATACTTGCCACTTCCAGCTGTAGGACTTGATCCGTTCCCTTTAGGAATAAACGGTCGGAATCTGGGTCTAGGACGGCTCGGAATGCTCGGATAAAATTTACTCCGATGTAGCATTCAGCATCCAGGTTCGGCATGATCGCAACACGTATTTCTCGAGTCTCTTTACCGATGGTAAATGGTAGCATCACGTGACCACACAACGGATGAGTACTACCATCAGCGAGCTTGGCATTGCCAGCTCGCGACTCGAGAAGCGACCTGCCTAGAGCGGTTGCTAACTGCAAACCGCTCGGACCCATTACGGTTGTCGATGCACCTGGATCGAACAACGCACGGATCCGGAATCCATCTATGTCAACCTGACACCACCAGCGCGTCTCGTCCTCAGGACGATAACTTCTTCGGCTAGTGCTCGATGTCACTAATTTTAGGACATCGCAGGTCTCCGGATCCATTCCGACTTCCTGGGATCTGTCTGGAATCAGTCCTTTCCTTTTCTGCTTAACTGCAGCTGGACTATCTCGGTAATCGGGAGTCAGACCTTTGTCCTCCTTGGGGACTCCCTGTACTTTGGGGTATGCGGTTGTCCCCTCTAACCGCTTCCCCGCGCGTTTTTTGCGCAGTCAGGGCACGTCCTAACGGTGTACCCCAACTTACCACAAGTATGGCACTTGATCGGCTTGGGGAAATCTTCTTTTCTCTTTATCTTCTTTCTTGAATCCGACGATTCCCCAAGCTTCGAGGATGAACCACTCGATGACCGTCGATCGGGACTTTTACGTGTCTCCTTCCTCCTTTTAAACCGAGGAGGAGACTTGTGGGTTTTCTTCCTAGGTGGCGTATCTTTATCCACCTTAACCCCAGCTGTCTGGCTACTCGTTCGCATGGTCCTAAGGGTTTCTTCCAGGACTTTTGTGAGCCGTTCAATCGGATCTTCCCGACTCGACTCACTCACCTCCTTAGCCACGCTTGCTACCTTGGGCTTGGCGGTCGGCCGCTTTTTGGACTTTGCCTTGTACGCAAGTTCCGGCAGCATTAAATCTTCCTCTGCCGGAGGCGGTCGATATAACTTTTCCCACTCGAGCGTTTGCTCGGCGTCCATCGCCAGCTCCAATAAATCTTCAACCGATTTGGCTTCAGCCCTCTTAAACAACCGCTGAAGCTGAGGTAGCATGTTACGGTAAAGATGGTCCAATTGCCTACGCTCGCTCGGGATCGGGTTGCGTTTTCGCATGATTGCGATTGAGCAGGTGATATAATCTCTCACCGGCTCATCCTCACCCTGTGTCCGAGCATTGGACTCCTCGATGAGCCTTTGCTGGAAGCTTTGGCTCATACCGTACCATTTCTTGGCAGATTTCACAAAATCTTGCCACGAGTGCCATTTGTCCTTCTCATTCCGGTACCACGTAGCTGCGGTTCCAGTGAGAAGTTCGGACAAGGATGGCAACACCTCGTCCTCGCTGAGGTTGGCGAGAATCCTACAGTCTTCGACTCTCGCAAGGAAGGCATCGATACTCTGGCTTTTGTCGCCAGAGAATCGGACTCCCCACTTACGAACCACCGCACCAACATCGCGCGGTGTCCCGGCCGATCTCGACGCTGATTGGCCGGACTCGTAAAAGTCCTTCAGATTAGGGTAGGGAGAGCTTGAACATGGAGGCTGTCTCGGTCTCCGTGTGTCACCCCTCCCCCAAGCTCCTCCAGCATCTGCATGAGGTGCTTGAGACCCCTCAGGCTCTACCTGCACGTGTTGTGGTCTGATGTCCGTCTCGTCCAGGGTGTAACACGTATAGGTGTCCTGGAACTGGACATGTTGGGTTGGCTCTCGGGTTTTGTTTGTGCTGGAAGCTTGTGCACCGCTTGGTAAGTCCAACTTGCTGTTGACGGTGAGCATCTGTACTTCCAGCTCCTTAACCCGTTCCGTCAAGGTGGATAACCTACTTACTTGCTCCGCTAACATCGAAGCAAAATCCTTTGGTATCTCGAACTGAGCGCCAGTATGGGATACCAAAGTTATCCATTCTTCCTTGTCGGTTTCTCGGTCGGAGGTGTCCGACTGCCCATCTTCCTCTCGCTCGTCCGTATCTTCTACTTCTAGAGCGAGAGTCCTCTGTAGCACCTCTACTACATCTGGGTCAGAATCCGGGTCCGGAATCTCCGGATTCTGGGCAACCATGGACTTAAACCAACCTGTCCTCCGCCTGTTCCGCCTGACACGATCCTCATTTGAGTTTGTGTCGGCTGCGAACTCTTGAGCCGTATAGTTGCCCAACAACCACTGTTGGAGTCGTTCGGCTTTTTTATATACAGAGCCGTCTGTACGCATCTCTAACGACTCCAAGTGCGCCTGGATCTGTTCGCTGGATTGCGTACCAATCCACTGATCGACTTGCGTGGTCATCGATTCCGCCATTTTAATTTTAACAAAATTACCGCTACGATTATTTACACAAAAAAAACTCTGAGTCGCTTTTTGCTTTACCTGTGCAAGGTATGCTTTTCTTCAAATTATTAGGTGGCTTTAAATAATAAAATTATTGGGCCACTAAGTTGAAGAATGAATTCTTTTCCCTTTATAATTACAAGAAGAAAAATTAAGCACACCTATTTGAAATTTGCTTTCCTGCCTAATATCAAAAACTAAGTTAAAGAATTATATTTTTCACTATTAATTTTACAAACAAATCGGGAGAAAAAAAAAATTAACTATGTTACACGCGGGATTAATTTAATTTATTATAAAACAAATAAACATACAATATTAAACGTAAAAAGAAATTTTACGAATTGTTAATAAATTAAATTAAAAACAAGAAAAAATTTGTTTAAATCCGACTAAATACGAAAAAATCGAATTTACTCCGGCTCTCGGTCACCAACGCACGCTGAATATATTATAAAATAAATAAATAAATAATTGAATAAATAGATAAATAAATATAACTATATTCTTAAACAACTAAATGTGTACGCCGCTGTGACCTCTTACAATCGCAATGTTACAAAAAAATAATAATACAATTTTTATTGTAACGCGAGAGCCGGTCCGCGTTGTCAAAAATATAAATTTAACAAGCAAACTTCAAAACAGAAAAATTTTTACCCTTGCACAGGTGTTACAATTTTTACTAAGTCGGAAAACTAAATAACGTCGATTTTCCGACTAACCTACTCGAAATTAGGGACTCGGTATGTAAATTGCGGACCTCAAGGCGAATCGATCTATATTTCAATTTTAAAATTCAAATTTACTATTATTTACGTGTAATTAATTAAAAAAATTATTATTACCGACCTCGGATTTCTTTTAACCAAACTAAACAACAATAAAAGAATTCCGGTTCAAACTTATAAATTATTGTCTAAATACAATAATTTAAAGGTTAGAATTAATCGCGAACCGATTAATCTAACTGCCGGTAATAACAAAAATACTAATTAACGTAACTAGTATATAATAGAAAATTACACGTAAAATCCACACGTACTTAAAAAAATTAAATTTAAAATAAATTGATAACAACAAAAATCAATTAAATTAAATTAGATTCACTACCGTTTATAATAAAATCCTATTTTATAAGGGCACCTATATAAGCACAGCTCGTATCACAAAAAAACGCAATTTAAAAATTTACGTTGTGCGCCTCGTAGGCGCAATTTGGAAATTAACGTTGGGCGTAAAATAACCCAATCTATTAATTTACGTTGGGCGCCATGTAACAGTTTGGTTGCCGCGCGGATGTTTATTTTAATATTGCGGCTGCTCAGCGGTACGGTTAAACTTACCGTATTTAAATAAACATATCTTTCTCGCGATGCGGCGACGGTTACCTGTCCGTTCTACCAAATCTGTTAAATGTTAATCTGAAACCGAGTTACTGTTTCAGATAACAACCAGGTAAAATTCAAATCTGAAATTGACCGCGAAACAGGGATATCGCGTCGAGCACTTGTCAACCAGAAATATACGAGCTCATAGGATTACGGAAGGAATCGTACGTGGTTAAATTCAATTAATCGAACACCGGATTGAATTTTAATAATAATATGAATTTATTGAAATTAATACACAAAGATAAATAATAAACAAAATATTTAATTGTCGCCGAGGTCTACGCTTTTATTACAAGTCGGTAAACGGCCGACTTGTAGAGAGAGGGGAAGGAGATATCACGAACTAAAATAATATATCCAGTCAACGAGACTGGTATAAAGCAACACGATTAAGTGCGAATAAAAACACGATCGCGTGAAGTGGTACCACTTACTTTGTACGCTGCTGTAGTCGTTGGTAAACAACGACCAGCCGATCGGTTGCTTTCTCTCTCTCTCACTCTCGCTGCGGTGTCGGACGGATTGTCCGCTCGCCCGTGCACCGGGGTTGTGTGGCTGCAGGCAGATGCACGGTGTAGCACCACTCACTGCAAATGCAGGATCGGCCTGCAGTCGAAACGCACACAAAACGCACGGCACAAATCACGGCACGGCGAAGCTGAACACGGGACGCGGGGGGATCACACCTGTCACGTAAGAAGGTGGCTATCACTCTCTCCAGTGCGCGCGAATCTCCCCCTTACCTCTCTAATGAGGTGCGTGCGCGAATCTTTCGCGCCCGAAGTTGATCCCGCCCGCGTAGCCACGACGAACCGAGCCGAGCCGAATCTCGCCGGCTCGAACCGATGCGAACATTATGATACTGTTCGCTCGTGTTGCTCGAATTCGTCAAACGGTGAGGTAAACAGTACCTTACCGTTACAATATATATATATATATGGGTGGTTCTCTGTGACATCGAAGATGAAAAAAATAAATATTGCTATAACTGTGGGAATATGTTTTAGAAGTATCCAGTAGTTCTCCTGAATTTTTTCAGATTTTTTCTGGGCCATTATTTTAAGTTACAGAGAGTCAAAGTTGACATTTTAGCACTTTTTTGCATTATATGCCCATTTTCATGAATTTTTAGCTCCCAGGAGATGCATTTTTCACTAAAAACATAAGTATGACTTTTTTTGTAAAATTTTCCGAACTTTTCATTAAAAATACTTTTAAAGACATAAATGTATGCTGTCACACTCTTGTAAGCCATTTAAACCTTAAATAGTGAAAATCAGCAATTCTGCTCCGGACTCTGGTAACCTAATACTGTCTAAAAGATGTCTTTTTATAGTCAGCAACTGCCTAAAAATTTCCAGAGTGGGTCTAAATCATTAAGATCACTTATGGTCAAAATATCCGGGAAAAGTGCCCGAAATATTAATAGAAATGTATATTTGTTGCCTTACAACGATGAATCTAGTAGCATGATCATTGCAAAAAAATTTATGCACTTACCTTGGAATGGTAGAAAAGTATCTCCACTTGTATCAGTATCCATCTAATCCCCTGTAAGCTGCTAAAAATACAAATATTATTATAAAATTATAAAAAATTATTTTTTAAACATTTATAATGCTGGATTATTAGTTTTACATCCGTTACAACAATTATTATACTAATCTGAAGGATTACTATAAAAGTATCAACATTATTATTATTATTATTCAGCAATACATTGTTTAGATTTCACAAACTTGTCACTGTCACGTTATCATATTATTCATTATAATTATATATCCGATTTATTTATATATCTTTTGTATTAAATACGTATATTCAGTTATTGTAATAATGATGTTTATATATTTATAGTAATCCTTCAGATTAGTATTATAATTTTTGTAAGGGATGTAAAACTAAAAATTCAGCATTATAAATGTTTAAAAATTAATTTTTTACATTTGTATAATAATATTTGTATTTTTAGCAGCTTACAGGGGATTAGATGGATACTGAAACAAGTGAAGATACTTTTCTACCACTCCAGGGTAAGTGCACAAATTTTTTTGCAATGATCATGCTACTAGATTCATCGTTATAAGGCAACAAATATACATTTCTATTAATATTTCGGGCACTTTTCCCGGATATTTTGACCGTAAGTGATCTTAATGATTTAGACCCACTCTGGAAATTTTTAGGCAGTTTCAGACTATAAAAAGACATCTTTTAGACAGTATTAGGTTACCAGAGTCCGGAGCAGAATTGCTGATTTTCACTATTTAAGGTTTAAATGGCTTACAAGAGTGTGACAGCATACATTTATGTCTTTAAAAGTATTTTTAATGAAAATAATGTTCGGAAAATTTTACAAAAAAAGTCATACTTATGTTTTTAGTGAAAAATGCATCCCCTGGGAGCTAAAAATTCATGAAAATGGGCATACAATGCAAAAAAATGCTAAAATGTCAACTTTGACTCTCTGTAACTTAAAATAATGGCCCAGAAAAAATCTGAAAAAATTCAGGAGAACTACTGGATACCTCTAAAACATATTCCCACAGTTATAGCAATATTTATTTTTTTCATCTTCGATGTCACAGAGAACCACCCATATATATATATATATGGGATATTCCACACGAAGTGGTCCGATCAAAATTTTAAAATGCTCCAAATGTTGGGTACACATTGCAAATATTTTTTAGAATACAGAATAAAATTTTTAGGTACTGGAATTTATTTGCTCAAAAGTTATTCTAACCTCAAAAAGTGGATTTTTCCAAGTTTTTTTCAATACCAGCTCGGTTTACCACTATTTAACTCAAAATCTATCAACTTTTACTATAGAACATTATATGTAACATTCGTTGCTAATTGTGTCTGGAATTTATTCTTCTGGGTTAGAATTTCTAATTTCAAGGTGAATGTTACATAAACTACATGTCAATATTCAACTTGCACTAGATTTTTTTATCCAAAAGTCTAAAAGAAAGCTTGAAGCAATATCTTTCAAATGGTCTGTAGCAATTTTAATTTTAAAAAACACGAAATTTTTTTAAAAATTTAAATGGGAATTACCATGTTAATTTTTATGAATTTTTTCTCTTTCTTTAAATTATCATAACTTTTTACAGAATTGAAGGCCATAAAAATGCTACAGACCATTTGAAAGGTATTGCTTCAAGCTTTCTTTTAGACTTTTGGATAAAAAAATCAATTGTGGCGCACTTGCACTTTTTTTAGTTGAATATTGACATGTAGTTTATATAACATTCACCTTGAAATTAGAAATTCTAACCTAGAAGAATAAATTCTAGACACAATTAGCAACGAATGTTACATATAATGTTCTATAGTAAAAGTTGATAGATTTTGAGTTAAATAGCGGTGAACCCGGCTGGTGTTGAAAAAAAATTGGAAAAATTCACTTTTTGAGGTTAGAATAACTTTTGAGCAAATAAATTCCAGTACCTAAAAATTTTATTCTGTATTCTGAGAAATATTTGGAATGTGTACTCAAAATTTGGTGTATATTAAAATTTTGATCGGACCAGTTCACGTGGAATACCCCATATATATAGGATAAATGAAACATATTTGCAATTGTATTCAACGGCCTCCCTAGAAGTAGGTTTCCTTGTTGGTCACCAATAACTGTTTTGCTCAGTGCTTAATTTGATAGTGGTTAAAACATTGAATTAAACATACTAATTAGTTGACATAGTTGTGGACATTGTGGGGAAATAAATGGTTTATTAATATTAGAAGATATTGAAAACTTTAACAATTGAAACTCCATTTTAAACTATACATAGTATATATGGGTTAAAACGATGGCAATGAAAATTGAACTTTAGTTATAATCTATTATAAATAAAAATTTACAATTAAATTGCAATGGAAATGAAAGTGTAAATTGAAAAGTACAATACCGACTGACATTTCGTTACCATGAAGTGTACGTGCAGTACACGTAACAATAAAGTGTACGTCTAGTACACGTTATCATAAAGTGTACATACACTTTACGCTACCATAAAGTGTATCGACAATTTACGTTACCGTAAAGTGTATGTACAGTAGACGTTACCATATAAATTGTACGTACAGTACATGTTACCATAAAGTACAAAAACAGTAATATAGTACAAAAACAGTAATATAATGTAACTAAATATGTATTAGTATATAATACAGAGGGCGTCACAGATATTTTCTGTTAGGTTAATTTTATATAGGGTATCGATAAAACAAAACGCACGGACCTGCACAATAATTTTACGTCGGGTATGACATCCCCTTAAGAGCCCTGTTTGTTCCTCTCGCCATACTCTTCAGCTCTTTGTGTATGTTGTTCTTATTAAGAACAACTCCACCGAGGTATCTATTTTCTCACGCAGACGGAGGAAAGCTCTGTCAGCGTCATTTAACATCGCAGTCGAGAGCAGGTCACACGTAGCATTTGATGTTACAGAGGCCGAGTGACCAACCTCCGCAGCACTTACCATTTTAATGGTATGAGTTTCGTCCCCCTCAAAATCCGTGGGACCATCACTGATCAGGAGGCTTTCAGCCGATCGGAATCAGTGGCGGGATTGGACAAGACTGCCGTGCCCGCTTGGGGTAGTGTAGTTTTAACCTCACTATCAATAATTAGTTTAATTTCGGGGTACCTTCTCCTATCTGGTTTTGGTTCGCCCCGAATATTTGAAAATTGATTTTTTCGGTACCATCCATATCTGGAAAGCATTCCTCGATCCACCACCTGGGGAGGCGCCACGATGCGGGACTAGCAAACCCGGCACGTGCATGTGTGTGTGTGTGTGTGTGTGTGATCTGTGATAGATGTTTGTGTTTCTTTTATTCAATTGATAAGCTTCACAATCATTAACTTGATTGTCGTTAAATGAATAAATGTAAGATAACATTACCTACGTTACAAAATAATATACTCTCGTTCAAGAACTTTGGTCATCAATTAAAAGTACCGTACCTGATCTATGCAGATTTGAGTGTCGCCTTAAACCTGTGGAAGGAGATAAACGTGCGTTTCAAGAGCATCAGGAAACAGCGTAGGATATTATTTCAAGTATAGTTTTGATGATTCAAAATCAACTTATCTAAGCTATAGACAAGAAGATGAAAATAGTAAAATGACATCTGCCGAATGGTTTATCAAAGAAGTGCAATCACTACATGTTCAATTGGAGCAGTTACATAGCACACCTCAACCAATGTGTCTTACACCTGTAAAAAAGCACCAGCTCAAAGAGGCCAGATACTGTCATATATGTGGGAAAATATTTTCTGCTGATCAATAAAAAGTTCGAGATCTTTGTCATTTGACTGCAAAGTATAGAGGATCTGGACATCAAGGTTGTTAAATATAACCATAAATTTGAATTCGCACCGATCTTGTAACTCGCCACTTCGAATTTATGAACACGTTAATTGGTGGACAATCGCGACCCAATCGGGTAAGGGTAGATTTCGCGTGGGTTGGGGGGAGCGCGGGAGAGACAGTCAGTCAATTTGATCGTATACTACGAGCAACATCCAAATTTTCTTTACATTAACTTTGAATAAACCGAAAAAGAACACGTGTACGAGGGTTATCGGTACGGATCGGGTGAATCGGTGAAGTCGCGAATCATTGTACTGTTCTTTAGATTACAACTTCAAGCGATCGAGTGCTTGTTGCCGATCCTTAGGAGACGAGTTCTCTCTCTTCCTTGATCGTAAGGGATCGTGTCCTCGTGGCCGATTTTTGGAATCGAGCCGTGCTCTTCCACTGGTTCGATCAACCTGTTACAAACCTCGTATCACACACACCCATATACATATACACACATACATATACACTATAATAATCAAGATCCACACCTTTATTTCTTAATTAACTTTAATCATTCCATTACAATTTGTATTTGACGGGGTTTTTATGCCGAAAGGCTTTTTATTCCCAGAACCAATAAATTCCTTTAATTTGTGGCTCAATTATGAGTTTTATTTTCCTTCAATACCTGTCAATAATCATCATATAAAGTATTTACAATAGTTTAAATAAAATATAAATTCAACAAGAGAAAGATAATCAGAAACTCCTTTCATAAAAGAGAGGGATTTCAAATTGTTCAAAGGTTGTAACATAAACTTCAAAGATGCAAAATTTATACCTGTTGTATTCCACAATCTTACTGGGTATGACTCTTATTTTATTATTAAAGAGCTTGCCTCTGCAGTTAATTTCAAGACGCGTACATCTTATTCCGGAAAATAAACAACGTTATATTTCATTTACAAAATATGTTGATGGAAGTGACATACATTTTAAATATATAGTTTCATTTAGATTTATGGCTTCATCTCTCGAGAAATTGGCATCATATTTAGAAATTCTTTGTATTACTTCAGTGATTCAGTATTTAAAATAGAAGATGGTTATACTACAGAACAGATAAAATTATTACTTCGAAAAGATGTTTCTCCTTATGATTATGTAAACTTCTTTCAAAAATTAAAAGAAACACAACTTCCATCACAATGAGACTTGTTTAGTAAATTGAACAAGAGTGATATCTCAGATGCGAATTAGAAGCATGCTATGAATGTATGTAAGCGGTTTATCATTCATACACTTGGTAAATATTCTGATGTATACTTAAAAACAGATGTGCTATTACTTGCAGATGTATTTGAAAACTTTCGTAAGACTTGTATGGATGCGTATGGACTTGATCCTGCACATTACTATACTACACCTGGTTTCACATGGGATGCAATGTTAAAATATACGCAAGTGTAGCTCGAATTATTTAGAGACACATATATGTTGCTGTTTGTCAAAAGAGGTGTCAGAGGAGGAATTATTTAATGATGTAATAGATATGCAAAGGCTAATAATAAATATATGAAAATTATAAATATAATGAAGAAGAATCATATCTAACGTAATATGATGCTAATAATTTATATGTATGGGCAATGACACAGAATTTACCTTATGGAGACTGTAAGTGGATTAACTGTATTGATGAACAAGATTTCTTTAATGTACCAGATGACTATGACATTGTCTATATTTTTCGAAGTAGACTTGGAGTATCCCATACAAATTCATGAGTTACATAAAGCTTTACCATTGTCTGCTGAACACCTATCTCCACCTGGTGCCAAGTGTAAGAAGTAGATGACCACATTAAATAATAAGAAACGGTATGTATACACTATCGAGCTCTTAAACAAGCCTGGAAACATGGTTTAATTTTAAAAAGAGATTCACAGAGTTTTAAGGTTTCGACAAAGTACATGGTTAAAGCCCTATGTTTATTTAAACACGAAAAAGAGGCAGAATACAAAAAATGAGTTTGAGAAATTATTTTTCAAGTTATTAATTAATGCTATTTATGGAAAAGCATGAAGAATGAGCAAAAACGAGTTGATGTCAAGCTTGTCAACAAGTGGACTGATAGTTACGGTGCTGAAGCACTCATTGCAAAACCAAAATTCATAGTTGTTCAACTTTTGAAGAGAATCTTGTTGCGATACAACTTACGCGTACAGAAATCACATCCGACTATCCAGAGAATAATCATTTTGAAATACTACGAAGAAACAAGAAAGTAGTAGGATTGATGAAAGATGAGTGTAATGGTCAAATTATGACAGAATTAATTGGATTACGTAGCAAGATGTATAGTACCCTCATCGAGAATTTCGAACCTATAAAGAAAGCGAAAGGTATCAAAGGAAATGTTGTGTAAACAAACATCAGTTGCGATGACTATCAGAAATGTTTATTTAATCAATCAATAGTGAGTAGTCACCAGAATAATATTCGCTCCAGAAATCATATCGTTCACACGGAAAAAGAGTAGAAAATTAATAAAAGTGCACATGATGATAAACGCCATTTGTTCCTGAATACTACCGAAACATTACCATGGAGGCATTACAGCATTCTGAATGAGCAAGATAAGGAACTTTTGAAGATGTTGCTACAGCCAATGAGGGATGAATAGAGGGAAGCTATTCAAGTGGGGGAAACGGTTCAAGTGGGAAAATCAAATGAAGCGGTAGAAAACCATTGACGAAGAACTTTTGCAGATACTGTTACAACCATTGACAGATGATGCTGATAAAGAAGGGTACCTGTTAAAGTGGATGAAGCTAATGAAGAGGTAGAACCCATTGATGAGGAACTTTTGCATATGCTGCTACAATTAATTACGGCTAGAGCTGATGGGAGAGGAAAACTATTCAAGTGGGGGAAGCGGTTCAAGTGGGAAAAGCTAATGAAGCGGTAGAAACCATTGACGAAGAACTTTTGCAGATACTGTTACAACCATTGACAGACGATGCTGATAAAGAAGGGGGAATTGTTAAAGTGAGGGAAGCTGACAAAAAGGGGATAGATCTTAATCAGGGTTGGGTAAGTAGTCTACAGCCACCCATTTTCGAATACTTTTTCATTATTTGAGTTTAAAGCTTAAAAAAACATGTAGACTTACATATTAACATTGTATATGGTATATATATATATATATATGGGGTATTTCACGTGAAGTGGTCCGATCAAAATTTTAAAATGCACCAAATTTTGGGTACACTTTGCAAATGTTTGTCAGAATACAGAAAAAAATTTTTATGTACTGGAATCTATTTGCTCAAAAGTTATTCTAACCTCAAAAAGTGAATTTTTCCATATTTTTTTCAACACCAGCTGGGTTTACCGCTATATAACTCAAAATCTATCAACTTTTACTATAGAACATTATATGTAACATTCGTTGCTAATTATATCTAGAATTTATTCTTTTGGGTTAGAATTTCTAATCTCAAGGTCAATGTTACATAAACTACATGTCAATATTCAACTTAAAAAAAGTGTAACTTCGCCACCTTTGATTTTTTTATCCAAAAGTCTAAAAGAAAGCTTGGAGCAATACCTTTCAAATGGTCTGTACCATTTTTATGGCCTCCAATTCTGTAAAAAGTTATGACAATTTAAAGAAAGACAAAAAATTCACAAAAATTAACATGGTAATTCCCATTTAAATTTTTAAAAAAATTTCGTGTTTAAAATCGAATATCTACGTCCTTAATTGATTTAGAAGGCTATAATTTTGACTCACTTACTTTTTTTTATAGTATAGTAACATACTAAATTTGTAGCCCGATTGGATGACCCCCCCCCCGGACCGATTTTCAAAAAAGTATTGGAATGACCCATATATACATACATAGTAGAACCAAAATTCGATAAATTAATAATTTTTTATCCAGTTTAGGACAAACTCTTCGTATTACTATAGACTTTTAATCTAGCTATATAGGATAAAATTATTTTGTAAACAAAAATTTTGACACAGCTAAATATAAACCATTGTTTTTTAAAATTTTGCACATTTTCTAAATGCTACTCAAATTAACAGATTTTGATATTTTTAAAAAACTCCAACGCGGTTAGATTTGTATTGGTATAAACTTTCTTTCTGTTCCAGGTTTACTATAAAAAGTTAATTTGGCTTAAAATTATGCTTATTGTGACGCTGGTTTATAATTCCATAAATAAGAAAATTATTTAAATAAAATTACTTCCGGATCCAGACATCATCGAAGAAAACAAAATAATAATATTAATTTATTCGTCCTTATTACCCGGTAGACTCACCCAGAGGAAGTTCCGTTGAATAAAATAAATAGTTCCGGATGCCTATTAAACCGCGATAACGAATATTAACACTCGTAACAAAAATGTAGATATATAAAATTATATTACGGGATCTAATAATAGATCCCGTGGCACCACTAACCACGAGAGAGAGAACGTTAATTTAAAATTAATCAAATAAATAATTTAATTTAGTAATAACTCGCACACTGAATTAATTCTTGTTGTCCCCACTAATAATGTTATTAATTATATTAATAATTAAAAATAACTCACGAAAATATAAAGTAATTAATGGAAAAAAAATAATAATCTGATAAAATATATTATAGATATATCTTTGACTATATTTATCTGGTTGATTTTCCCTTTAATTTATATTTATCCTCCTTAATAATCCAAGTATAAATTGAAATCCTCCTTAATAATAGAAAACGTTGAATACTGAAATTGTATGTGATGGATAGAAAAAACACTCTTGTGCGATCGATAGGAATCAGAAAACAATACTCTGTATGTGATAGATACAACACTCCTGGTGCGATCGATAGGATCAGAATGGCGAGGATCCGTTTTCCGAACCACGCCAGATTTCTTCCCCGATTTTCTATCTCCCTCAATCTCCTAATATCCCTATCTGTTCTCTCTCTCGTTACCTGTGAGGGATACGGCAATATTATATTTCTCCAACCCTTCCGTATCCGTCACAGGTGTAATAAAGCTACCCATATTTACCCTACTAAAGATAAAAATGACAACTAATTTGCATAAGTTATCATTGTCCCAACTAGTATTTCGACTTTCCGTATTTAAGGTAATTACAGTCATATAACGTAATATGCTGTTATATTTACCCATACGGAAGTCATATCTCTAATAAAATCATCTATTGATTGGTTCAATAGACCACTAAATTATTCTCTAGTTAACAGCGCAAAATTCAAATATAAATTTATCTCCTTACTATTACACACATGTTCCCCCACTATCCGCGTTCCGAATTCCCTAGACTATACGCGCGCGATCCTCGTATCGATACGAGCGCGGACCGCGTGTTCAGTCTGCGCGCGCTTGAATCTAGATCGATTCAAGATGGCGACAACTGAGCGCGGGCCGGCACGTAAACAACGTGCCTCGCGACCGTTTCCCCGGGTGTGCGCGATCCCCACCGTCGGGAATAGTACCCGGGTACTACCGCGGAGTGGTGCGCGTACGGAGGTGCGCGCACGCACCTACCAAGGCTCCACAGGCGACGCAGCACACGGCGAAACTTCAACATCGCTGTCAACAACCGCTTACGGAGAGGATTTCCCTAAGTATATTATGTATAATCGTAAGTGTTTTTTTTATGACTATTTATTTTCGTAATTAATTATTTTTACTAATCTAACATCTACTTCCCCTTTAACAATCCTCTCTCTCCTTAACACTCCTTACCTTGTTTATTCCCAACTAAACAATATCTATTTATATTTATTTAATTTATTATATATAAACTATTTACATTAATTCCACCTGTTCTTTGTCCCTGTTTAATACTTAATTATTGTAATATTTAATCTCTATTATCTTCTTTTTTCTTTCTCCAATTAATAATCAACAAACCCATTCGTTGTCATTTTCCTCACATCGCCTTACTTATATTATTATTAATATTTATAAATTTCCTATCTATTTCCCCATAATACCTGTCCTTACTATTAATTATATTATTTAGTAAATATACATATTAATATATTTCTCTTTTTCAGATGCAGCGTGCCAAGGAGTACCTGTCACCGAGGGAACCCCGGACACACTGATCAAGATACCACCAGCTGTACCTTCGCATCAACCCATGAAGACAACTAGATAAGTACAACTAATTAATATACTTTATTTATGTAATAATTAATACTAATATTATATATATATATATATATTATTTTCAGGTGGCCTCGGTGATGTACCCACATCACATTATCTAAATTTGACCTAAAATGCAAAAAAACACGTATTTTGGTATTTTCTAATGCTTATAACGTCGGTCTACCTAAACTTTTATTACCAAAATTTAGGTGAAACTCGGTTTTTGTGGGTAGACAATGATCCCGTAGTTATTGCAATGGACATTTGACTTTCGTACACGTTTATTAACGTTAGAAAATATTTTTTTTTTGCATTCTTGCGCAAGACTTATCGGATTATTACAAGGTCTAAGATGTCTTGTATTTTGATTGTTATCACAGATAATATCCATATTATAGGTAACTTTTAAAACTAATAGAAATATAGTTTAAAGAAATTTTTAATTTTATTTTTTTATAACAATTTTTGACCTATTTTCGCTATTTTACTCGTTTTTGTAATTTATCATTACAATTCGTCGAAAAACTTGTCATTTGTACAATAGAAAAAAGGTTTGTGATTGCGTGACAAACATTTTGTGTATTTACGTTTTTTAAATTGGCACAACAGATTTTGGGATTTTTGTACAAAAACTGATTTTATGGAATTGTAAAAAGTGTCGAAGCTTAAACAGATTGCTGCAGGTCTAAAATAAACCTCGTATTTTATAATATCATGTCAATATTACAGGTGACTTTCAAAATTAACACGGTATTATAGTTAAGAGAAATTTTTATTCTTTCTAACAATCAATTAATCATAATTTTGTATCAAGCATTAATTACTGATGTTTTTATAATTATTTATAACTTTTAAATTAAATAATATTTAAAGTATATTGTTTGTACGAATCTTTTACAGTACCAATTTTTAAGCACGTGTCTTCTGTATTATTATTATTATTATTATTATTATTATTATTATTATTATATGTATCCATGATGGTGTGCTTAATATAAAAATGTCAAATAAACAAGCTTTAGGTTAAAATTAATAATTGAGGCTTATATTAATCCAGGCTGATACAGCATTCCGTAAAAGAATTCGATCAAATACTTTTTCGAAAACTTTATATTTAGTATTATTTGATATATATATATATATATATATATATATATGGGTCAATCCATGTCAACCGGATCAGAGCTGCGGCCAAAATTAGGAGTGACCAAAAAAATCGCCCAAGGGCTCATTTTAAAGCTTATACGATTTACTTTAAGATTCCATGTGCGCCTTTGCAAAAATCAACATGGCGGTTCCAATATGGCGGCCGCAAGTCCTCCAGGAAGCGGGTTTCTAATTTAAAAAGCTTGCAAAAATTCCAAATTGCAACTGATTTACTTTGGATCCGCTTTGTTATATTGTACAACCCTCCCACCCCAGGTTTTGAGCGACATATATCAGCTACAATTTAAGTCCAAAATTAAGTAAATCAGTTGCAATTTGAATTTTTGCAAGCTTTTTAAATTAGAAACCCGCTTCCTGGAGGACTTGCGGCCGCCATATTGGAACCGCCAAGTTGAATTTTGCAAAGGCGCACATGGAATCTTAAAGTAAATCGTATAAGCTTTAAAATGAGCGCTTGGGCGATTTTTTTGGTCAATCCAAATTTTGGCCGCAGCTCTGATCCGGTTGACATGGATTGACCCATATATATGTATACCATATACAATGTTGTTATGGAAGGCTATATATTTGATTAAACTTTAAACTCAAATAATGAAAATATATTCGAAAATGGGTGGTTGACGACTATTTACCGAACTCTTTTCTTAATAAGCGAGATCAATCTGCAAGTTGACATATTCATTCGTTCAGCGAATTGAAGAACAGCTACGAATCTCTCACGAAGAAGCAAAAAATTTGAACGTTTTATGTAAGTAGTAGCATATTTCGTGTCTTATATTATATTTTAAAATTTTAATATATAATACATATCTTGTTCTAGAATAGATTTAGCCATATTGAATAAAATTATAGAGTGCTTACCTTCCAAGGAAGAGGCTATCTGACTTAAAGGAGAGAAAATGTTTTCTGATTAGAGTGAAGAGAGTCACCACCAAATATGGATTAAATATTATTGTTTCAGTTGATAAAGAGTGTGACATCTTTCTACCTGATCGAGTGTCCAAGGCAATACTGGCTATTTGATGAATTTACTGAGAAGGCAATAGGAAGCTCTAAACGCAATAGGTCCCACAGTAGAGGCCCCTGAAGTCACTATTACAGGGTATCAGCTTTAATAGTAATTCTCGGTGCTGATTGCACTTTATCGTACACTGGTTTCCGTTAATATGGCCTGATTTTTGGTTGACTGCATGTCTCAGTATCCTAATTCCCTGCTCTAAATGGCCCAAGCCCAAAAATTCGATAGGACTTCAGACGGGCCCCACTAAAAGATGCATAAACGAGTATTATTGTGCGATAGGAGTTTGTCGATACTCTTTTTTAATGTTTATGGAGGCCCAAACCCCCCAAACGCAAGTTTTGTAAATGTATAGCTTAAGTAATCAGACTTTATATTAGTAATGGCATTTAACTCAAGGTTTATTGGGTAGAGTATAAACACGTAGATTTCATTATAACATAGTAATAGAGTAACACAATCAATATTATACAACAATTTCAAAGAGAATTAAAAGTATTAATCAAGCGGAATTCGTATTGATCAAAATAAAAATTCAAAATGTAAAGATATATATATATATGATAAAAAATTAAGTATGTTTGCCGTTTGCATTAGCACTACCCAGAATTTACCATATTAACGGAAACCAGTGTACGATAAAGTGCAATCAGCACCGAGAATTACTATTAGAGCTGATACCCTGTAATAGTGACTTCAGGGGCCCCTACTGTGGGAGCTATTGCTTTTAGAGCTTTGTGCCCATTGAGACTTTTGTTCAGGACGCCAAGACACACAACATATAAAAAATTCAGCGAAATTGACGGAAACCACATTTTCCATAGGCGTGTTACGGGGTCCTTTGTTTTCAAGCTGACTTAAAATTTAAGTATTTTAAATATTGTATATAGGAGATAAAAATTTAGAATGAATATAGGAGAGACTGTCTTTATAAATAGTTTAACAAATATATGATTATCAATTATTAAATATTTATTGAAATCAATCAGTTTTGTGTATGCTATAAAGTATTAAAATTATTTAATTAACTTATTTAAATTGTTAATAGCATGTATAAATTATCATTTAAATCGTTATTCTTAAGTACTATAATAAAATATTTTAAGATATTTGTCATTTCATCTAGTTTAATGATTACAATAACCTTTGATCTTTTGGGAGATAAAAACTTATACTCACTTGCAAAATTGAAATTTTGTTTCACTTCCATTGCACATTACAGTATTAGCAGCCACCCATTTTGGCACTTCAGAAGTTTGCAATCTCCCTTGCCAAACTTCTGCTGCTCCTCTAAAATAAAAAATTAGTTTGTTATAATATTAATATTGAATAATAATGAATAAAAACACATATGTTCTGGTTTGTCACGATGGGTAATACAGATGGGAACACATGCATAAAGAACTTTAAATGCACCTTCTATACCCAAGCTGTTTACAAACAACGTGAGCTTCTTTGAGAGACCATCCATTGTGGGAATCACATACTACACCCCAACCTGGTTGATCCCCTTGAACTTCTACGTATCCTTTGGATGGACTCGCACCACCTCTCAAACGTATTACCTGCAATATATATATTAAAACATTATTATACAAACAATGGAATGTAATTTATACGTAAATATAAATGCTTTACTTGACCAGACAATGGCGTATCTTGACACGACAATTGAGAATTAGCTCTCAGCACCAATGATCTTGGAGGACTGTAATGAACTGGAAATGATGGCTCCACTAAAAACATAGTTAAACTATGATACTTATATCTTTTTATAAAGTATAAAATTACTAATATACGATGCATTTTATTTCAAGTTATATTTACTAACTGCATAAGTAATTACAATGAGATAATCAAATTTTTATTCTTTGTTAATTTACATAAAATTACATGGAAAATTTTACCATTTAAGAAGGGTGTCAATTTAGCAGGTGAGGTGTGATTCAGTTTATTACCATTAATCCGCATTATATTAGATTCATTGTTTTGAGATTTATTTTTAGCATTGTTATGAATGTCAATTTTTGGCCTGTATTCATTTGTTTCTTCAGGATTTGTAAGATCCACTGTAGAATTTCTATTTTCCGACGATATATTCGACATTGGAATACTTTCAAATTTACTTTTTGATGTTTTATAATTCCATCTTGGTTTTTCATTTGATATTGGTAACGATAAATTAGAGTCTTTTTCTAGCTCAATTAAAACTGTAGGTAAGTAATTGGAATCGAACACATTCTCTAAAGGCTATATTTAAATTAAATAAATATAAATATAATATGTGTATACACTGTGAGAAATATAAGGCTAGTATGAGGGTAAATTCTCATGTTGTTGTAGTCTTGGAGCGTTTCAAAGCTTTTAACTGTAAACTCAGGTAATTTTTGCCAGACTATTGGGTTGTATTGACTTGCCCCATTTATGTTATATGCTGACTTCTGTCGGTGAGTGACACAATTTGTTAAGATTTTAAAGATATTTTTTTTCATCACGTAAACGAAAAAACTTTTCTGATAGAATTTCGATTCCTAAAGTTAATGAAAATATTGCATAATGCACTAATTACTTAGCAGTTGATTAAATTCCACTTTTTAAAGTTACCGCTAAGTTTACTTAATCTACTAAGGTAAAATTATCTTTGTAATTAAGGCCGATTTAATATGAAACTTTCTGCTTTGAAATTCAGACCAAAGCTGACGGCGTTTTCGGCCAAGACAACCTTATATTTCTCTCAGTCAAAAAATACATAATGAAAACAGTCAGAATCAACCACTTTTACCATAGTAATATTCTGTTCATCTGGAAATACAGAATTGTGAGACAAATTTTGATGACGCGGCGAACTGTGCGTTTGTGTTGATGGTATCTTCGTAATATTATAACTTTTAGAAAGTTCTTTCTTAAGAGATCTACCACTTTCATTTTTTGTAACAAAACGTCCCTGGTGGATGTCATGATTTGCTGAGGGTATTCTCATAGTATTATAACTTTCAGAAAGGACTTCTTTTTTAGAAGATCTATCATTTTCATTTTTAATAATAGAATGTCTCTGATAGATGTCATGATTTGCATTTGTTACTCCATTATATGCGGGTACCCATTTATTAATATTTGAATTATAAGTATTCGAACGTCTCTCGTCAAATTCATTATTAGTCTGCACTACTGCATTTAATCCTAGGCATAAAATACAAACATATTATTGTGTATAAAAATAGTAATAAATTAGCATTGTAATATATCTATTTTTTTTATTAATTTTGCTGAATCTTTTCCTATGTGACTCATCACAATTTTAATTTAAGATTATTATTATTTATTCCTAAATATATTTTATACTATGTTTTCGATTTAAAATTACTATTTATTTAAATACATTTTTTACTTTAATTTATAATAATACTGTTACGAAGCGAACGCTTCCGCAAAGTTCGCGTACATCCACCTGACACCGCACCCACGCAGCTTTTGACAAATCTGCAACATTGCATCCCCCCGCTTAACTGCCTATTCCAAGTTTTTAAGTAAGGAGACCACGGGTCTCCCCGAGCTTTTTTATTCAATCATTAGTACAGGGCGAGAACTCTCTCTCTCTCTCTCTCTCTCTCTCTCTCCCTCTCTCTCTCTATCTATCTTTTCTCCCTCTCTCTTTTATCTATATCTTATATATCTTTTCAGAATCCACTAATTGAGGAGTTCTATATCTTTCTATATTGTAAACTTGTTAATTTTCGTTTACTATTGGCGGTACCGATGTGCAGAGTATGAACGCTCCCCACTGTCCGCTTTGCGGTGAATTAATAAACCTCGATACCAGTCAATGTACTGAGTGCAGAAATCCACTTCGGTCGCTTGACGCTTTACTTATACGATGTCAAGATACTTATTGTTTGCGTTTCACCAATAAGTTAAATTTATATCTGGATATAAATTCGTTCGAATAGTGAGACGTCTCACCCCACTTTTGCTACTTCATCTAGCAAGCGTAAGACGCCTCCAAATACTCCTAGTTTTTCTCCGACGATCAAAACTCGCTGTATGTAATGTACACCTAATATCGTACATTCCTCGAAGCTCGCACTTCTGAAAGAGAAAAGAGGTATGCTTCATAGTTATATCGTCATGCACCAAGATAATCCTGAAATGGCAGCACCCTCGTGGTCTCTTAAATTCCAACATTTCGACGATATTTCTGTGGAAGTGGCTTCTATTCGCTCGCTCATTAGTGATACCCAAACGACCATTCAAAATGATATTGCTGAATTGCGATCCGATTTAGAAACTATTAATAATGCGCAACCTGTAATCACACCCTGTCAGACTCTTGAGAAATAAAATATCCTCTGGGTTTAGAGCTTTTATCCGAACAAATAGTGCATCGTCTTATCTCCTTTATGGGTCTGGTATCCCTTATTTCGTAAGTGATGGTTGCATGCATACGGAAAGTACACAAAAACAGAACCAACACTGTTGATACCTCTACTACCCAACAGCTGTAAACACCAAGGACTGGTCTATTGTTATTCACCTTACTTCGCCTACTGTTAGAGATTCAATAATATCTAAAACAGCTGTCCTCAGAAACCAGTCAGCTGCCTCTAGTTTTGAAGTGGGTGATAACACCAAGATCTTTGTTTCCCCAATTTAGCCTAGAGACGTCTACTTACTTGAAAAAAAGCAAAACAAGTAGCGAGAGATAATGGTTACTTTAAACCAGTCATGCGCAACCTAGTGGTTTGCATGCGTAAATCAATCAAATAACCTTTATGATATTCTAAGAATCACTGAAACTTTCCTTACTGAAAATGATCTCGATTCTTTGATAAGTCTAAATGGATTTACTCTCCACCGTCTTGCCAGAGTAGGCAAAACTGTCGGTGGCGTTTAAAAGTTGTTTTAATAGTTCCGTCATGTACAACAGCGATCCAGCTTTTAATAATGCCCCTGAATTTATAACTGTAGAAATTAAGTTATTTTGTACTAAACTTCTGGTTACTGTTGTCTATAGAAGACCCCATACTGCCTACCCTGTCCAATTTTTTGATACACTTGAAACCTTCCTTCCCAAATCACTCACATTATAATAACCGGTGACTTTAATATTAACATGGATATTAGAAATACTGATTCTTAATTCATGTACTCTCATTTGAGCTTACTAGCTCTTCATTTGGTGCCTTCAAAACCCATCCGCCATGCAATGTTTCGCGATCGTTCACGTATTACGGATACGTAGCTCGATCTTTTTATTCTTAAGGATATTAATTTTCTTATTGAGTAAGGAAATTCTGAGTCTCCTTTTGCTACTGGCCATGACTTCATTCAACTTGACTATGATATTTAACCTCCTGCAAAATTCGCTAATCCACTGAGCTTTCGTGATCTTAAGCAGATTAATACTCTTGATTTACACAGAGCCATATCTGCTTTCATAAATTTCTTCGAAGACTATCCTACTACTGGTATAGATTTAGTTATAGAGTTAGATATTAATTTAATTAATTGCCTAATCTAGATATATTACTACGACGTATTGAATGCTCCGTTACAAAAACTTTCAACCTGCATGCTCCGGTACGCAATGTCGTCTTTGAACGCAAAAGGAAGACCTGGGATTCGCGTACGCTACGATTTAAAATAAAGGCCCGAGATAGGGTTTTGAAATAGCCAAATATTATTCCAGACGACATAAGAAACTACAAAGAGTTACGTCATGTTGTAAGGGAATCGCCCAAAATAAGAAACCGTTTCCTCTCAATTACTTATCTAATGATGTGCTAAACTCCCACTACGCTACTATCTCTCAGTGCGAAAATTATTGAAATACTGAGAAAATAATCACCACTCTTGCAATGCCATACAATCAGGAGATTCAAACATGTTTTGATTTTAAAGTAATTTCTGAGACCGAGATCTTAACTGTAATTAGGAACTATACTTCCAAATGAATGGGATAGGATAGCATATTCTCAGCCATGCTTAAATTTGTTGCCTCTCCACTAATTACTGAGCTTGCCAATCTATTCAATTCATCGTTATCTTTGGCCACATTTCCTACGGGTTGGAAGTAAGCTCTTTTTCTTGCTAAACTATAGTACCGAATTCAAGTTACGGCGTTGAAGAGAAAAGAAATTAAGAAAACACAGCAAATATTCAGTTATTACTTACAGATAATACAGAGATAAAGGAGGATAAAAAAGAAAAAAATTACAAAATGCCTAAATCTTAAAATAAAGAATACAAAAGAAAGATTAAAATATATAATGAAATTCGTGGATTTAGAAGGAAACAATGAAGAAGAAATCGAACACGTAAGGCAAGTAATAAACGAAGACACATACATATGCGCATTGGAGGAAGAACCTTTGCTAGCAACTACGTTAAGTATGCGCAAAATCCCAACAACAAATAATACACCCATAAGAGTGCAACAATACAGATACCTACCCAAACTAAAAAATAAAATTCAAGCTGAAGTTATTAGAACAAGATATTATTGAATCTTCTACTTCAGGTTATTCACAAATACAAAAAAAATTAAGCAATTTCTCGGATTTGCCGGCTATTCTCGTCGATTGTTACAGCAATTTGCAAAACTAGTATTTCCACTTACGAAACTTTTACGCAAAACGCAAAAATTTAAATGGAAAGAAGAACACACCAAAACTATTGAAAAATTTAAAGAAATACTGTTAAATGCACCAGTATTAATTACATCTGATTTAATTAAGCTTTTTGTCATAACGACCGAAGCATCCGATTATGCAATCAGCGCGGTTCTTAGCCAAGGAAAGCTTGGACAAGAATGCCCTTGCGGATATGCCTCTAAGTGTTTTAAGGGCAGTAAAATTCATTCGATATCCTAAATGCATTAAGAGTTGATAGCAGGCCTATATGCAACAATACAATTTGAATATTACATCTAGGGCCGGGAGTTCCTATGGGTGAATGACCACGAACCGCTGAAACATTTCCATTCGTCTAAAAAACCGAACTTGCGTTTTAATAGACTCAAGGCTACGCGGATATTCTTTCGACGTTGCTTACCGTCCAGGCACACCAAACTTTATCGCTGACGTGCTAAGTCGTAACCCGATAATTCAAGAAGGCGACAAAAACCCCGAACTCCCACGATCGGAATTATACCAATTAGCTGACTGTCAAGAAGGAATAGAAGCCGCAAAAGACAATGATACCTCATCAGCACAAATGTTATTAACTCGCTCTGTAAAAACAACAAAATTCAAGGAAGCGAGTCGATAGGACCAACGCGAAAGAAGAGCTTACATGGAAAAACACCCAACAATATAATAAATGATGACATATTATATTTTAAAAATAAACATTAGCCGTTCATAATACCGAAAACAATTTTTATATTTGTAAGTTAGGAGAAAATATAATCGGAACCGGCAAAACTATTCATATACGTTGGCTATCGCTGAAAGATCCTAATAAACACTTACATTATTTCGATTATCTAAATGAAATGCAGTTCGAATATATATTAACCTTTTAAGGATGGGGATTTTGACGTTGAAATTCGACTTTTTTTTGGAGTGCCTGACAAAATTGGTGGTCGACATATGACCAGTCTCGTCTGGAACGTAAAGTCGAATATTAAAGATTTAATTTGGCGAGTTAGGAGTGCTTATAGACGTATTTGGATGCGCTAAATACGAAAAAAATATTAAAAAATGTGAAGAGATATCCTTGAACTTGAAAATTATATTTCAAGGTCAACTTCATTACTCGTAGTGTTTTAGTCCAAAAATGATATCTAAAAATGACATGCATTACATGCTTTTTTATCACTGATGTATTATGAAAAAATATATTAGTTTTCGCTCTTAGCATGACCCATAATCAACAGCGTGGATGTGATGAAAATTTGATCCCTTTGGGGTGCTTGATCTCCGTGAGTCCCCATGCCCTCAGGTTAGGGTGCTTTATTTCCGTGAGTTCCCTTGCCTCTCCCGTTGGGGTTCTTTATTTCCGTGAGTCCCCTTGCCTCGCACCTCTAAATATTTGTCTTTATGATAATGTCTCTTGCACACGTATTTTGATCGACTAGTAATCTTACGTAAAGCACACAAGTGACACCTTCGACTTGTAGCAAACCTGGGAAAATAACGATCAACTAATCGAGTAGAAGGGCTAAAAAGACGAAAAATGCTATCATTAGTATTATCCAATTACAATAATGATCTAACAACCGATATTCAAAATGAAGGAAAGGGCATTGGTCCTTCATTTTTCGTGGATTTATAATATCCTCATTGGTTTGATAGTGTTTTTTGCCAGTGGTACAGAACTCAGATTCGTGCACACTTGTAAGCATGCAAACACTACGTTTATCTTGCCACTTGATTGTCATCCACAAATTATTATGAGCAACTTGAACTTCACCTCGCTCTAATTTATTTTCCGATTTTGGCATTCCTTTTCTATTTGTTCTTACTGTGCCACACATTCCTGTATGGCGATCATGCAAAAATTCTGCTAATATGGGAGATGTATACCAGTTATCTATGTATGACATGACCCTTGTAAAAATAAAGTTGTAAGAAATGAGCGACAATATCCTCAGTAGCATCCAAATCAAACTTCTGATAATAATTAGTATCAGCGCCAGTGTAGACAATAAAACCCCAAATGAATCTAGTCTCACAGTCTTCAAAAAGTTTGATACAAAACCAATTTCTTTTCAAAGGAAAATACTGCTTGAATCGAAGCCTGCCTTTCCAGAATACTAGGCTTTCATCTATGCACAAATTTTTGCCTGGAATAAGAGCTGCTGAGAATTTACTTTATAAATAGTCTATTGTTGGTTTCATTTTCACTAAAGATGGTAAGCGATTTCCGAGGTATCTTCATTATCATGAAAATGTAAATGGCGTAAGATTGCAAGAACCCTATCACGAGACATTATTTGACCGAAAATTGGAGTATAAAGCAAAGGCTCTTTAGACCAATAGTCTTTCAAGTCACCATTTCGAATATGGCCCATTAAATTTGAAAGGCCAAGGAAACATTCAAATTTATGTTTTGTAAGAGAAGACCAAGTTTTTCGATGGGATTGCCGATCTTGATGATTCTGACTTTCATAGCGATTCGTGTTATCTATAATTCTTTCAATTAGAGGGGAATCAAAAAAGTATTTAAAGTAATTGATTGCTTTATTCCCCGCTATAGAGATGTTAGGATTTATTTTAAAAGTACCTTGAAAATCTTTGATTGATGGATAAAAATACGCGTTTTCAAAAATTGGAGTCTCATCATAATCATTTTCTACCAAATCAACTTCATGAATTTCTCCATTCTCTACTACTCCAAGTTTTAGTATCAGCCATTTTATCAAAAATAGTTGCTTGTATTTTTTTGACAACTTAGTAAATAAAGAGACTGATGAAATAATGAGAATTTTATTAAAAAAAATCTTCCGCAAGAAAGAATAACTATGTGTTGATCTGTCAAGAAACTAATAGTAATAAATAGTTCAAATAATCACTATGAAAATGTGTTTCATCAAACGCAACACTATTTGTTTTGTATTCAAAGCATTAAAATACGTTGGTATACCAATTTTCAAATCGAAATACCGAATAAAAAGTTTGACCTTGAAATCACTATTTCAAGGTCAATTAAACTTTTTAGAATGATAACACTATGTTTCCTGTATTCAACATATAATATTACCCCCAAAACAATTCCAAAATAATATGATACCAAAGTGGTCCATATACCGACCTGTTCCGTCCTGAAAAGGTTAAAAGATTTATGATACTAATCTGCAGGATTACTATTAAAGTGTCAACATTATAATAATTATTATTATTATTATTTTTATTATTCATTAAGACATTATTTGAATTTCACAAACTTGTCACTGTTAATTAGTTATATTACTTATTACAATCACACATCTGATTTATTGATGTATTTTTTGTATTAAATATGTATATACAGTTATTATAATAATAATGTTGATATATTTATAGTAATTCTTCAGATTCGTATCATAATTCTTGTAGTGGTTGTAATATTAAAAATCCAGCAATGATAAAAACTAATTAAAAAAGGATTGATACTGAAAAAAATGGAGATGCTTTTCTTCCACTCTACAGTAACTGCATACATTTTTTTGCAATGATCATGCTAACAGATTCATCGATATAAGGTAACAAATATACATTTCTAGTAATATTTGGGTCACTTTTTCCAGTTATTTTGACCATAAGTGATCGTAATAATTTAGACCCACTCTGGAAATTTATGGGCAGTTTCTGACTATAAAAAAAAACATCTTTTAAACAGAATTAGGTTTTCAGAGTCCGGAGCAGAATTGCTGATTTTCACTATTTAAGATTTAAACGGCTTACAATTGTGGGACAGCATACATTTATGACTTTAGAAGTATTTTTAATGAAAAATTCAGAAAATTTTACAAAAAAAGTTACAGTTATGTTTATAGTGCAAAATGTATCCCCTGGGAGTTACAAATTCATGAAAATGGGCATATAATGAAAAAAGTGCTAAAATGTCAAGTTTGACTCTCTGTAACTTAAAATAATGGCCCCGAAAAAATCTAAAAAAATTCAGGAGAACTACTAGGCACCTCTAAAACATATTTCTACAGTTATAGCAATATTCATTTTTTTCATCTTCGATGTCACAGAGAACCACCCATATATATATATATATATATATATACATATATATATACATATATATATATATATATATGGGTGGTTCTCTGTGACATCGAAGATGAAAAAAATAAATATTGCTATAACTGTAAAAATATGTTTTAGAGGTGCCTAGTAGTTATCCTGAATTTTTTCAGATTTTTTCTGGACCATTATTTTAAGTTACAGAGAGTCAAACTTGACATTTTAGCACTTTTTTGCATTATATGCCCATTTTCATGAATTTTTAGCTCCCAGGGGATGCATTTTTCACTAAAAACATAAGTATGACTTTTTTCGTAAAATTTTCCGAACATTTCATTAAAAATACTTTTAAAGACATAAATGTATGCTGTCACACTCTTGTAAGCCATTTAAACCTTAAATAGTGAAAATCAGCAATTCTGCTTCGGACTCTGGTAACCTAATACTGTCTAAAAGATGTCTTTTTATAGTCAGAAACTGCCTAAAAATTTCCAGAGTGGGTCTAAATCATTAAGATCACTTATGGTCAAAATATCCGGGAAAAGTGCCCGAAATATTAATAGAAATGTATATTTGTTGCCTTATAACGATGAATCTAGTAGCATGATCATTGCAAAAAAATTTATGCACTTACCTTGGAATGGTAGAAAAGTATCTCCACTTGTTTCAGTATCCATCTAGTCCCCTGTAAGCTGCTAAAAATACCATTATTATTATAAAATTATAAAAAATTATTTTTTAAACATTTATAATGCTGGATTTTTAGTTTTACATCCCTTACAAGAATTATAATACTAATCTGAAGGATTACTATAAATATATAAACATCATTATTACAATAAATGAATATACGTATTTAATTCAAAAGATATATAAATAAATCGGATATATAATTATAATGAATAATATGATAACGTCACAGTGACAAATTTGTGAAATCTAAACAATGTGTTGCTGAATAATAATAATAATAAATGTTCATACTTTTATAGTAATCCTTCAGATTAGTATTATAATTCTTGTAAGGGATGTAAAACTAAAAATCCAGCATTATAAATGTTTAAAAAATAATTTTTTATAATTTTATAATAATATTTGTATTTTTAGCAGCTTACAGGGGATTAGATGGATAGTGAAACAAGTGGAGATACTTTTCTACCATTCCAAGGTAAGTGCATAAATTTTTTTGCAATGATCATGCTACTAGATTCATCGTTATAAGGCAACAAATATACATTTCTATTAATATTTCGGGCACTTTTCCCGGATATTTTGACCATAAGTGATCTTAATGATTTAGACCCACTCTGGAAATTTTTAGGCAGTTTCTGACTATAAAAAGACATCTTTTAGACAGTATTAGGTTACCAGAGTCCGGAGCAGAATTGCTGATTTTCACTATTTAACGTTTAAATGGCTTACAAGAGTGTGACAGCATACATTTATGTCTTTAAAAGTATTTTTAATGAAATGTTCGGAAAATTTTACGAAAAAAGTCATACTTATGTTTTTAGTGAAAAATGCATCCCCTGGGAGCTAAAAATTCATGGAAATGGGCATATAATGCAAAAAAGTGCTAAAATGTCAACTTTGACTCTCTGTAACTTAAAATAATGTCCCAGAAAAAATCTGAAAAAATTCAGGAGAACTACTGGATACCTCTAAAACATATTCCCACAGTTATAGCAATATTTATTTTTTTCATCTTCGATGTCACAGAGAACCACCCATATATATATATATATATATATATATATATATATATATATGGGGTATTCCACGTGAAGTGGTAAATAAAATAATTGTGAGTGCATTATGTATGACAAATAACGACGAAGAATACGTGACCAGATCAGGTAGAATTTCAAAAAAACTTATAGCTAATCCGAATTTTTCATTTATAAAAAAACGCAAGAGGATACCGCATAATTGCAACAAAACCATGGTGATCGAACGTGAAAATGCTACGTCGCGAGGTGCGGAACAGCAAAGTCGAGACAACGAGGTAGAAGAGCTAAGACAGGAAGCGGAAGCTCAGCGTCAACAGGCGTATGAAAGTCGAAATGCCATCGCCGAAAGAGACGAGGAAATACGTCGTTTACATGCCGAGTTGCAGGCTACACGTGGCGATTTTGAACGACTCCGAATGCGAGAAACTCCTAATAGAAACGACCCAGCAAACGAACAAGGTACATTACAAGAGTTTACTAATGCGATAAATAAAAAAGTCGGTAATTTTGACGATCGTAGTTCGGAAATAAAAATACCCGAGTTTAGAAATGAAAATCTATGTAATCTATTGGAGTTTTTAGACAGAGTAGAAGCGTTTTTTAAAATTAAATATATTCAAGAGGAAAATAAATTAAATAAAATAGAATTATTTTTATATGATAAAGCAAAGTTTTGGTATGAGTCGCGAGAACCCTTTAATAATTTTGATAATTTTAAGTCGGCTTTTCTAAAGGAATTTTTTGACGTGCCTATTCAGGTTAAAACAAAAAATATTTGGACAAATAAAAATTTCTTTGATGCTAAAACTAATTTACAGACATATTTTTACAATCAATTAAAAGAATCAAATTATTTGCTTCCGAAAATGACAGATTTCGAAAGAAATTATTTAATTGTACAACAATTTCCACAATCGGTACGAAAAAATTTAGCGTCAATAAATTTACAAGATACTAAGGCTATTTCACAAGCTTTAGCAAACTTAGATGAAATTTTTGCTGAAAATAAAAAAAATTCGGAACGCAAACAATTTGATTCAGATAAATATAATGAAAAAGAAAATGTTCGCGTTAGACAATTCAAAATTCATCAAAGAGGAAATAACTATCCTCGAAATTCGAGGTGGGTTGCAAGAAATAATCCGTTCGAGTCGAGAGCGCATTATGAAAACAATACAAGATTTAACCAAAATCGCGAAAATCATTATTCAAGGCCACATTACGTTGCGAATCAAAACATTGGCTATAATAACAATCGAGACAATTATGATCGAAGAAGCGAAAATAAAAACATAAGATTGCCAGATATGAGATTTCCCCCACCACCCATCGATAATCCGAATGCGAATAATACTAATAATTCAGCCGCTTTAAACACGCAATTGACGCGCTGAAATGTGAGTCGTCGGCGCGTCAGATGAATTATGACTTTGTTACTGATTTAACAAATGAAATTATTAAAAGTAACGACTCGCAAATTAATAAATTAAATGAAATTCCGCCGTCACCGAACCTTTTGTGAGAATTTAAAGGGATAAAAAATTGGTCACTTTTAGACACCGGGAGTCAAATAAGTGCAATATCCGAAGATTTTTATAAAGAATTAAGTAAATATAATAAACAATTAGAATTACCCGTGTCAAATATTATAGTTTCAACGGCCATTGGTAAAAAGGCAATAAATATTAAAAAGCAAACTCTTTTACAATTTGAAATTGATAATATAAAAATTGAATTTGTTTTTCTGATTATACCATTTTTATCTAGTAAAGTTATTCTAGGTAATGATTTTAATTTATATACCGGATTAGTTATAGATTATTGGCGGCGGGAAATTAATATAAAAAATAAAAAAATTTCTCGATGTATGACTTTATTTGAGCCAGGTCGTTCAGAGAGATTGCTTCTATCAAAACAAAACGATGTAACTTGTATATACTTAGTTGAAATTGATAAAATGGAAGAAAATTTAAATATAATAAATAAGGTAAAGGAAAATATAAGAGATGAACAAATAAATGAAAATATGTTATTTAAAAAAATCGAAAGTGATGAAAATAAAAATAATAATGAAAACATGAAAAGTTTAAATGATAATGAAAAAACTAAACATGCATTAGAAACAGATGCAATTATTATCGAAGAAATAGAAAGAGAAGTTTTAAACGATAATTATAATATAATAAATATAAATAATAAAAATGACAACGATTTAAACGCAGTATATGTAAAAAATATTGAATGCCGAGGTGAAAGGGAAGTATATCTTTCTGAACAACTTGAATCAATCGCGGGAAACCTAATAAATGTCAATGAAATTGAGAAAAATATTTTTATAAAAATGTTACAACAATTTAAACATTTATTTTCGGATAAACCCGGGTGTGCCATTGGATATGAGCATCATATTCGATTGATAAAGAAAAATCCAGTGATAAACAAGACGTACCCGGTACCTATGGCATTGCGGGAGCCAGTAAGAAGTTGTATCGATGAGATGTTGAAATTAGGAATAATCGAAAGAGCAACAAGTCAGTATTGCAATCCATTAAGGGTGGTGAAAAAGGGCGACGGTAGTGTTAGAATTTGTTTGGACGCGCGAACTTTAAATCAGTTTGTAAAAGACAATCATGAATCGCCTCCCATGATCAATGAAATAATGCAAAAGTTTTATAATTGCAAAATATATTCAAAAATTGATTTGACAATGGGATATTGGCAAATTCTGCTACATAAAGATTCGCGTCCCTTAACAGCTTTTCTTTTCGATACCTCAATGTATCCATTTACACACGTACCTTTTGGGTTAAAGACCGCAGGAAGCGCGTTTATCCGAGCTCTCTCGTTAGCACTAGAAAAAGACGTACCAATAATTGATATTTTTGAAACCGTTGAGTATGATGTAAAAAATAAACGCCAAGAAACAAAACTATGTAATATACAAAATATTATGCGAAGTAAGACATCTATGTATATTGATGATTGCGTGATAGGCACTAACAATTTTAAAGAGCATATTCAAATTTTGCAAATAATATTTTCAAAATTAATGAAAAATAATTTTACTATAAAATTACAGAAATGCGAATTTTTAAAAGAAAAGATATTATTTTTAGGATACAATTTATCATGTAAGGGTATTTTTCCTAATCCAGAGCAAATTCAAATAATTCAAGAATTTGCAAGTCCTTAAAATCAAAAGGAATTACAACATATTTTAGGAGTATGTAATTACTATAGGCGATTTGTAATTAAGCATAGCGATTAGATACATCCATTCCGTAATTTATTAAAAGGTGATGCAAAATGGGAATGGACTAAGGATCATGAGAGAGCATTTTGCGATTTAAAAAATAATTTCATTGAGTCGGTGTGTTTAAGTCATGTGTTACCGAACAAACCGTTTAAAGTCCAAACAGATGCAAGTAACAGGGGTATAGGGGGAGTTCTCTATCAGATTGATGATGAGAATAATCATCGAATCATATCGCTTGTTAGTCGGTGTTTGTCTTGTACAGAAGCGAATTACATGACGACTGAACTCGAATTACTTGCGATAGTATATAGCGTTACTAAATTCCGCGAATTTCTAATAGGCAATCACTTTGAGATTATTACGGACCATCGAAGTCTTATTTTCTTGAGTTCAACTGCATTTCATAGCCGACGTCTAATAAGGTGGAATATGTTACTGTCGCAGTATTCGTATTCAGTCTCATATTGCCGAGGAAAAAATAATATCATGGCAGATTTTTTAAGTAGACACCCCGATAAAAAATTTTACGAAGAAACACAGCAAAATTTGATTGTATCGGGTATACACGAATATAGTTTACCAATAAAAAATGATAATGAAGTTTCATCATTAGTAATATTAGCATTATATAATGATGACGCCTCATTAAAATCAATAGTAAAAAATTTACAACAAAGTCAAAAAGACGATAAATTTATACAGAATATATATACTTTACTCAATAAACAAGATAAAAAAACAATAGAATCATTTCAAATACATGATGAGATAGTTTTCCAGCACGATAAAAAAGCAAATAATTGGCGCGTAGTAGTTCCCATTATTTATAAAATAAGTATAATAAATCAAGTACATACAAAATTAGGCCACCCGGGAGTATTCAAAACCTTTGAGTATATTAAAAAATTTTATTACTGGCGTAATATGAGAAAAGATATTAAAAAACACGTACTTTGTTGTGACTTATATCAACGTGTAAAACATTTAACGATCGCGATGGAGGGCCAATATCAATTCGTTGGATCGGAAAAACCTAGTAGTTTGGTGACTGTAGATTTTTTCGGGCCCCTTCCCCGCGGTCGAGGGGGAGTCGAGTACATATTGGTAGTGCTTGATGCGTTCTCGAAAGTCGTGCGCCTTTATCCAATGCGTAGGGCAACAACTAATATGGCACTGAAAATAATTTTGGAGGAATACATACCTGATTGTGGGAAAATGGACCGAATTTTAAGCGATAATGGATCCCAATTTAGATCAAATAAATGGAAAAATGAATTGCAAAAAATAGGAGTTAAAGTAGTATACAGTTCGGTCCGTCACCCAGAATCAAATCCAACCGAAAGAGTAATGCGGGAGTTGGGGAGAATGTTTCGTACCGATTGTAACGAATCGCATACAGCTTGGCCGAAATATGTAAAAACAGTAGAAGAATTATTAAACATAACCACACATTACAGTACTTCGTGAACACCAAATGAATTACATTTTGGCAGACCGGTGTGCGATGAAATTACAAAGTTGATACATTTTCCAGAAATAAAAAGAATAAATCGTAAATATTTGTTAGCTTTTGCAAAAGAAAAGTTAAAAAGGTCTTTCGCGGCTCGTGGTAAAAAACAAAAAGTATCAAAAATAAAACTTTGTCCAGGTGACCAGGTATTACTTAGAGTAAGGCATTTTTCAAATGCCATAGATAAAGTAACAAAAAAATTTTTTCATTTGTATGAAGGTATTTATATAATTGAGAAAGAAATAAACAAAAACGCTTTTATGTTGATCGATCCTTCCAATGGAAATGCGAGAATAGGTGTGTACAATCGTTCAAATCTACGTAAATATAATCACTTGTAAATAGTAGGTATATAATTAATAAAGTTAAGTAATGTTAAGTATATGTATATAGTAATCAATATCCGCGAACAAGTAAATAAAAATAGATGCGAGCCTTGTATAACGAACTACAAAATCGTAGAGACGAATTAATCATGTTTATGATGACACCTAATATATTAAATATGTGAATAAATAATAATAAGTCTTGTATATATTGTAAATATTGGCACGTGCATTAGGTTAAGTATTGTATAAGACGGGAAGATAAATACAAAAATAAGTATTCATGCATATACATCCACCTGACACATGTTATCATTATATGGGATAAATAAGTTCAACTATTTATTGTATACAAATGATATTAGGATCCATATCATGCGTAATGGTCGATAATATATATATGAAATAAAAAAAAATATATTTGAGTGATATTAAATGCAAATTTAATCTAGTTAATTATAAAAATGTACAAGTTGATCAAGGAGAATTGATAATTCAACATCGTGTTTTAAACGTTAATATATATGTTTTATATTTTAATACTCTCTCAACGCTCCATTAATATAGGGGGAGTGATGTAAGATAAAATTTGAATATTACCGCGAAAAGCCTAATCTCGTAAAATCGGCGATAGAGCGCGACAAGTAGTCTCCCACTCCAGGGCCTCTCACAGGAGGACGGTATGAGCTGCGAAGAGACGCGGTATCGGTCTCTCTCGCCCAGGCGCCTTCAAGCGAATAAGACGGGAAATCTTCCTAGAGAACATACCCTATCTTCCGAGTGGATACGGAGGAAGGATTCGGCGGTCCAAAGCAAGACACCTGTACTCAGCTGGACCGAATAAAAATCAAGAACTCCGATGAGGGTTACTAAGGAAAAAAGGGCCTTTATTCCATGGGCGAGATCGAGCCAACGAATCCATCAGAAAAATAGTATCTCCTCAAGATAAGTATGGACGATGAGAGAGCCGCGACGCGATTGTAGTATATTTTATTTATTCTTGATCGATTTATGTAAATAGCGCAAATACGAATATGTATGTAATAATTACTAATTTATAATAATGCTCACGTTTGAGCAGGCGCCGGGCATTTTACAGTTAATAATATAATTGTCATAGATATCCGAATATAAGATCATATTTATAAAAATTGTATTATGGTGTAAATTTAATATCCTTTCCTATATGTATGTTACAACTTTTTATATAACTGCACAAGAATGTTCTGCTCGATACAGAAAGCTTTATCATCGTGTTTTAAGCTTGCGTCTTGAAACAAAATTCTTTGGTTTATATTAATATATTACATAGAATTTGAAAAGTTAAAAAATTAAAAGAACTTTTTTTCTAACTAATAGAGGAGGTTATGCTCCATACAAAAACGCCATCAGCTTTTTCTAAGCTTGAGTCTTCGAGCAAAACAGTTCTAGATGCGCGGAAGAGAATGCATAAAATTTAATAGTTACAATGTTGGTTGAATTTTTTATGTAACTATATCACTATGTTCTGCTCAATAGGGAAAGTTTTATGATCGTGTTTTAAGTTTATGTCTTCAATAAAAGTAGGTTTGCACATTTGGACTACTATGTTTGAAAGCCCAAGCTTAGAATAATGTAGTAAAGTTTTTTGTATGGAGCATAAACTTTTAAATAGTTAGAAAAACAATTCTTTCCGTATTTTTACCATTAAAGTTTTGTAAAGTAGATTAAATGACTTCTGAGCTACTTTTTCAAAACATAAGCTTAAGACACGGATGCTTTATTTATTTATTTTTTTTTATTATTTTAACGTTGCTCTTTGTATGCTCCCAAATCGGTGCTAATCAGCGACGGAGGTTATACGATGTCTTGGTGAAGAAAGCACTTGTTGAAAATATATTCCCCAGTGGTGCTTGCATCAATCGGCCGGGGCCGGGAATCGAATCTGGGATCTCCAGATTACGAGCCCGACGCCCAACCGACCGAGCCATCGCAGGCCTCACGGATGCTTAATAAAACTTACTCTTAGTTGTAATATTATAAAAATAGCTCTATCGGTATTTTAACTTTTAAATTTTATCCCTTTACTTCTGTGCATTTAGAATTGCTATACTCGAAAACTCAAGTTTAGAATAATCTGATAAACCTTTTTGTATGTAGCACAACCTCCTCCAATAGTTAGAAAAAAAGTTCTTTTAATGTTTCGACTGTTCAAATTTTGTTTAATATTTATCCACTTGAAACATGTTTTGCTTGAAGACACAAGCTTAAAACACAATGAGAAAGCTTCTTGTATGGAGCAGAACATTCTGGTATAGTTATATAAAAAGTTCTAGCAGCATATTGTAACTTTTATATTTTATGCATTTTCTCCTGCGCATCTAGAACTGTTTTGCTCGAAAATTCAAGCTTAAAAGAAGCTGATTAAGCTGTTTGTATGGAGCATAACCTACTCGAATATTCAAAAAAAAATTTCTTTTAAAATTTCAAACTTTCAATTTCTGTGTAATATATTAATCCACTCCAAAGATGTTTTGTTTGAAATCAGAAACTTAAAACACATTGTATTAAATATAAATTTTATTTAAGATGTTAACTTCCTTAGAATAAAATATTTAATGTTTCAATACTAGATTAATTAAATTAAACACAGGATTGACCCTAGTGGATTTATTTATTATACATGATCCTTTACTTTTCGGCTTAGGACTTCTTTTATAATATACATTTTTAAATTATTACATATACAAATATATTACATTACATAAATTAAATATATTTTATTTTTACATATAGTTCTTTTTTAATACCACTATCTTTTTTAATATTTTTAAACCATTCGCGTCTTGATTTAAAAGTATGCTAACGTTGTTTGTTTTACAATTAAATAGTACATAAAAATGTTTTACAATTAAATAGTACATGTTCCAGATTTTCTTTATCGTTTTTACATATCCTCCATAATTTGTCACATTCTTTCAGCTAATACTTATTTTCATTTTCTTCATTACCTAATCTAAACCTTGCCATAATACTAATTTCTTTACCGCTTAGGTTTTTTGTTAAATAAAAAGGTACATTTGTTGTTATTTAAGTCTTATATCGTCTACAACTATTTGATTTATCTATGCTTTCTTTTCTCATCTCTTTTTCTTTATCAGCTAAACTGTTACATAATTCTGTTACTATATTTCCTTGTTCTGATCTTATCCTCTCTTTCTCCTTACTATCTAATTCTGCTTTTTTCCAGCATGCCTTCCTATCGTTTTCCCATTCACCTAATTTGTCGTTACTTTCTTCCCTATCTATTTCACATATGCATTCTTTTATTATTCTTTTTTTTTTTTTTTTTTATTCTTGATTTGTGCTCTCTTTTTCCTGGCACTTCCTACCGTTTATCCCCTGGGAGACTTTAACGGTGTTCACCTACCACCTATGTGTGGGTGCTTTATCCCTGCCTTAAAAACCCCACCATCTCGCATTCGCCCGGGGTTATGCCCGTGGATGAGGGAAACCTGTGAAGCAGGGAAAACCTCACCCGAGATGGCCGGTGTATTCGAAACATTCTTTTTGGGTGTCAAAGTCACATTGCGTAGGCCTTGACACCGAAACCGAATGTTTCACACCTCCCGCTCACGTTGTGAAGTGTGAAAAAACACCTAACCCGCCACGAAAGCCAAACCCATCCAAGTGCGAACCGCACTCAGTGCTGCTTAACTTCCGTGACCGGCCGAGGTGCGTCTCCGCCACTCCGCCACCGTGTCGGTCGCATTCTTTTATTATTACTTTATTAGAATCTTTTGCCTTTTCCTCATATGTTACTGCCCTTTTTGTTGTTTTTAAGCTTGTTAGTATCTGTTTAGATTCTTCTATCACTAAATAATATGCCGTAGTTCTATTCAAACCTAATACCCATTTTAAATACTTTTTCTGCACCACGTCTAATTCTGTTTGTTTTTTCCAACCTCATATTTCCGATCCGTATACTCCTACTGATTCTACTAAGGCTGTAAATATTTTTAATCTCCTATTATAAGATTTTTTGAATAAATATGTTCTCCTATGCTCGATGTATTTCTCATTACTATTTCGGTTTTTCTTTTTAATTCCTTAATATGACTATTATTTCCTCCATTCTTTTGCAATATATAACCTAAATATTTTATTTCTTTAACTTCTTCTATAGTGTTATCACCCCATTTCCAATTTCTCATCTTTTTCCCACCCACTCCTTCTTCAAATACAATTATTTTAGATTTCTCCGTACTTAACTCTATCTCTTTTTTCTTTAAATATGACAAATCTTTTTAGCATATAATCTAGTTCCTCCTGTTTAACTTACACCATTCTTTATATTTTTTCTTTTAACTTAAGTATTGTTCTCTTGTAATATAGCCACCTTTAAATTCTCTTAAGTGTTTTCTTACTAGCCTTTTCTTGTCCTTCCACTCACTATTATGCCATATTTTTTCACCAAATTTCCAAATTTGTATTTGCTTTAATACTGTCTTTTTGACTCATTTATCTTGTCTTTTAATTCTTTCCATATACCAGATTTGTCAGTTTTATTACTCTTCCAATCTTTCATTTTTTCTTTGTACTCTTTTATACCGTTCTCGGTCCAATCTGACTTTTTTATCCAAATTTCATCCTCATTTAGTTTTTTGATCACGTCTTCACTTTCCAATTCTACCAGTAATGGTAAATGAACAGATTCACTTCTCTCTAATATATTTAATCTTAACACATTTTTGCATGTGTTACGTCCCAGGGTAGACGTAACGTAGAAAAATTAAATGGACTGAATTTAAATTAAAAATAGAAGTTCCCCGTTTTAGTACGCGTATAGCGTCAAGGATGGGTGGCAATTCTCCTCGGTATAGCACAGGTCATAGACCCTTCCGAAATTTACGTGCATGGGTAAGCCCGAGGTGTAACAATGAGTGAAGGCGAGGAAAGGAAAACACCCAACCTTATCGGGTGGGAGATCTACGGTTGACCGATGGCTGCAACTGCTCGGCTGTCTTTCTCGCTCTCGTTGATCCTCGATGCAAAGACTCTCTTACAATAGAAATGCGGTATAGACTAATTGGGATTTTAAAGGGAATAGGAAAATGACTGGTGTTTGAAGGTCTAAAGATACTGAACAATGACTTTCGATTTCTTGCTTTATTTCGCGTTAAATTTTGGATACAGGATTTTACTTTACTTGAGAAAGGACTAAAGAGCAAGAGTGCACACCCCGGCGCGACATCCATATTTATATCAAGGGTTTGGGGTGGAGTTTTGGTTCCTCTTGACCAATCAAATATTGTACATTTACTTAATTAATTTATTCTTTGTCATGCGTGTCCTAATTAAGTTATTGGCTAGAATTTTTCAAGGCGGTTCCTGTCTTGACGAGGACATCCTACTTTGAGTATTAAATGTGTGCGCACGTGTGTGCGTATGTGTGTGTGTGCATATGTGTGTATGTATGTGTACGCGCATGTGTGTACGTTGCGTCTATCATGATGTGACACCTCTCCCCTTAGAGAAGTTTAACGCCAGGCGTAAACGTCCACACGTTTGTTGTCTTGTTTTGTTATTTTGGTGGTTGTTTGTTTTTTTTGTTGTTTGATGTTTTTTTTGTTTGTTTGATTGTTTATTTTTTGTTTGTTTTTTTTTCTTAAAAACTAGATATTACAATTATTGCTATATAAATTGGTATATATATATATATATATATATATATATATATATTATTTTATTTTGTTTATAAATACATATATGCATATGAATATTTTTTTTTTATTTTTCTTTCATTTTGTGCATTTATTCTAGTAAATCTAAAAGAGGAAAAAGGAGAGAAATGAGAATAAGCATGAGGAAGGAAAAGCTAAAAGAAAGGAAGAATTCATGCATTGGTTAATATTCTTGTCTAGCTATCCTTCTTTGTCTTCTGAGGAGCTCGTATACTTCCTGCTTGCATGAGTCGCAGACGTGGAGTGATAAGTCTCCGTATTCCCAGATGCACCAACAATTCAATCCTTGGTATCTGGGGATGTCAAATCGGCCAATGAATTCGCATCGCGGGCAATAATGCCGCGTGTTCTTCACCCTTAAACCACATTCCACGCAACGAGCTGGTCGTTCGACTTCTTCCGTGCTGCCGTAATCCAAGAGGGATAATCCTTCTAGGTTTAGATCGCTGTTCCAATGGTTTGTTATTCCTGGCTCCAGTAATCCGTCCATTACCTTTTCCAGAAAACTACGGTACTTCTGCCTATGGTACCGTACTGTATTTGGATCCAAGTCATTGCAGATCCTCTCTCGTATATGTTGCGTATTCCACCATTGGCTGGCTATTCTTTCATCAGCAGTGTATGCTGGATAGTGGTGTCCGGCTATTCCTATTCGGGCACGAGTTGTTCGACGTACTTGACCGTCTCTCATTAGGTATACCCATAAAGAAAAGTATTTTCTTAGAAGCTGCCACAGGACTGTTATTCTTCTTAAAGCACGTCGTTCCGTCATCCACCTCACTGACAAATTGAGTTCTATGTCCATATCCCAGATGTCGTTGCTCATCTTGGTGTGTGAGGGTTGACGTGCGGCCGTGTTGTTGCTACAAGTAACAATAGATTGTCTCTATTTATAGGCTGGTACTGTTGGATTTTATGTTTTCTCCACCCCGTGACTTAAATATGATTCAGGGAAAACCCTGGATTGGATAAAAATAAATAGATAAAATCAAGGTTTTTTTTTATAATCTATATCTTATTCATATACATATATTTACTTATTGCGCAAGTTCGAAAGTTATTATACTTAAACATTGTTACTTGGTTCAGTTTTCTCGGATAAAACTGGCGTGTTCGGAGGTGGTTCTGGTTCATACGTCTTGGGTGGTGTTCTCGAAGTTGCATATACGTGTTTTCGAGGTAAGAAATTCCATTGTATTGTCGGATCAACTAGTCGCATTGGGACGTACTCTACTTTGTCTTTCTTGATTTCCTAATATATTTTGGGAAAATATATCGACATAGTAATAAGCATCCGGCAAAAAGCATTAGTATTATAACCAATCCATGTACGTAAGCATCACTTATTTGATTTTCAATTTTAACATTAATAGTTTTATCCGGTTTTAAATCGCTCGCAAGGTTTTTCCCTGCTCCGATCAACTGCAATGGTGGTAAATAGTACGTGTCCTTTTCACTCACCAGCAGCTCTGAAGCGTAGTAGATGTTATCGTGAACCTTAAAGTGGCAGCCCGCTGAGAGGGAAATCGTTCCTGCTTGTTGAAAAGTGTATGTCTCCTCGAATCCTGGTATTTATGAACAAACATTTATATTTAAATGATAAGCAAGCATACTGTTTACATTATATTTTTTATATTATAATAAGTAATTGTTAATTATAAGTTATTTTTAAGTGCCTTAAACATTGTTACTTGGTTCAGTTTTCTCGGATAAAACTGGCGTGTTCGGAGGTGGTTCTGGTTCATACGTCTTGGGTGGTGTTCTCGAAGTTGCATATACGTGTTTTCGAGGTAAGAAATTCCATTGTATTGTCGGATCAACTAGTCGCATTGGGACGTACTCTACTTTGTCTTTTCTTGATTTCCTAATATATTTTGGGAAAATATATCGACATAGTAATAAGCATCCGGCAAAAAGCATTAGTATTATAACCAATCCATGTACGTAAGCATCACTTATTTGATTTTCAATTTTAACATTAATAGTTTTATCCGGTTTTAAATCGCTCGCAAGGTTTTTCCCTGCTCCGATCAACTGCAATGGTGGTAAATAGTACGTGTCCTTTTCACTCACCAGCAGCTCTGAAGCGTAGTAGATGTTATCGTGAACCTTAAAGTGGCAGCCCGCTGAGAGGGAAATCGTTCCTGCTTGTTGAAAAGTGTATGTCTCCTCGAATCCTGGACAAAATACATTTACGAGTGTAGGCTTTGCGACTGAGTAAACATAGTGTCTTGGATGAGCAGTTTTAATGATGTATAAGTTCTTGCCTTTCATAAAATTAATTCTACATGAACTAAAAGTTGCATAGTCTTGTTCCAGTAATAATTTGCTTTCACACTCTCGTTGGAGATGCACAGGGTTTTCCCTTACGCATATATAATTCCTTTGTAATTTAATGCATCTCGACAGCTGCGTTGTACTTTAAAAGGTGTGTTTTTCCCCGTTGGGAAGAGAGGCTATAAAATCGTCTCTGATGGGTTGAATGTACGCTGCATTATGAATTAAATCCCCTTGTTGGAAAACTGGCACTGGAAGCATTTTGTACAAAGTGTGCGTTTCCTTTTCTACCATTGGCATTATTATTTGCATAATTATGTGATCTTTATAAATTGTTAATTCTCTTGGAGCGAACTCGGCAATTATCGACGCATTTATTTGTTCAATTTTTACCGGACTCTTGGTTTCGGATACTTTTTCTATCATTTTTAAAATTATTCTTAAATTTCTTGTAGCGCCGGAAAACTTTGTTGTTGACAATAAACTTGTTATCGTGTTGGCTATATCCAAGTAACTATCCAAATTTTGTAATGCTAGAGGGATTGTTTCCTCAACTCTTGATTTGTCAATATCTATTACTCCTTCTTCTCCTTGTAGTATTTGCAATATTGCTTCCAGTTGCTTCATTTCTGCAGACATTTTTTATAAAGTCTGCATAATTTCATTATCTATGTATGCCTTTGCTGTACCTCTTCCTAACATTGCTTCTCGAGAGTGATGTCTCATTTGCGTAATAATTGATACTATATCTAGTGATGAATTTTTTGTAAATGCATTATCGTCCCCCCCCCCTTATCTAAAACTTCGTCCCCTAACGAATATGAAGTCGCTGAAGTGATATAAGCGTCTCTTATTCTAGAGAACTCGCACATTTTTTCTTGTAATAAATAAATTCTGCTTATCGTTACTGCGTCCTTTAGCTTTGTATACGTAGCGGATTGTACAATATCTTGTATGATTTTTGTAAAATTTTCTTGGATTCCGAAAACTGTCTGCGTGTCAATTGTAGTTATTATACACCATTCTTCTTTAATAAAGTCTATTTCTTGCAATCGATTAAAAATGATGCCGGGGTTATTTCGCTCTGTTACAATTACCTTATTTTGAGTCGTTGCAATCACAACGTGAATCACGATGAAAAAAGCGCACATAATCTTCTCCATTTTGTCTGTAACATAATAATAAAAAACTTTATTATGTCCAACATATCGTTCCTTTATTTATGTGCGTTTGTATATATATATTTTTTTTAACATATTTTTCCTATGCGTTCCAATTTATCGTATTATGTTAATTACACATATTTTTATGTTTCTCTGAGATTTATTTCAATACACGCTTAATATCATCGGTATACGCATAATTTCTTTCATTCGGCTTTATTTTACCTCTTAAGGGGATGTCGGAGCTATAGCCTCCATCAAAAGCCGCTCGATCTCGCGGCTTCGAATGGCGCTGTAGTCAGGTGTCGATTTCTACGATAAGCGTACTTAAAACATAAATTATAAATTTGACAGCTACATAGAGCTGTTGAAAAATACTTTCCCCCCTAGCTATGACTAAAATAAAGGTAATTGTTATACTACTCTTGGCAGCAAATGTTTATTTTTTTAAAGAAATGTGAAATACGTCTGGTATTCATTGAGTCTATATCTGCCGTAATGCTACATGCAACGTATTTCACATTTCTTTAAAAAAAATAAACATTTGCTGCCAAGAGTAATATTACAATTACCTTAATTTTAGTTATAGCTAGGGGGGAAAGTATCTTTCAACAGCTCTATGTAGCTGCAAAACTTATAATATATGTTTTACGTACGTTTATCGTAGAAATCGACACCTGACTACAGCGCCATTCGAAGCCGCAATATCGAGCGGCTTTTGATGGAGGCTATAGCTCCGACATCCCCTTAAATCTTTGGATTTGTTGATTCTACTCTACTGGTTTCTGTATGTTGGTCGATTCCTTTAGTGCTTTGTTTACATAATACTTTCGTGCTCTCTTCGAATAGAATACTATTTTGTTTATTTACTCGCGCTGGAGTCAAGGAATTCCATTTACGTTGTTCTCGAGGTTGTAATAGCGATGTTATACATTCGTGTAGTCCGCCATTTACGCGCGTTAGTACATGTCCATTGCATTTAACTTCTTGCTCGATAAGACAACTTTTGAAAGGAATTGCGAGTCCGCAATAAAAACATTTTAGATCAGTAAAGTACAAATTAGATCGCGTATCGTTCGAGTAGCACTTAATGAAAACCGAATTTTTTCTATGTGTGATAATTTTGTCGTATAACAATAATGGCACAGGTATGTATTATAAAATAGCAAAGTCGCTCCCAATTTCTTACTAAAACTGACATTTTTGTTTATTAATATAGTATACTTTTTAAACTTATAGAATATTCCTATACTGTCTAAATATAGGTATTATGTATATATATATACTCTATAATATATAAATATTTCGCCGCTGCCGCCGCCGCCGCCGTGTCTAAGAATTCAGAATTCAACATATATATATATGTTTTATATATATGTCATATATATGTTATATATATGGGAGATTCCATCTGAAGTGATCCAGTTAAAAAATAGAATTTTGTTTTAATGTATGGAATCAGTAAAAAACTACTTGAATAGAGTGTAGCTAAATTTTTAGACCTGAATTTCAATTAGTACCAGAGCTGTAGCCAAACAAAAAATCGAATTTTTTGAAAAAATTGACTTTTTGGCCATGTTTATCACTTAATAACTCAAAATCTAACAATTTTTTCGTATATACATTAAATTTGAAAAAGTTTATTCATTTCAAGAAGAATCAGTTCAAATATTGCATTTATTTTATTTTAAAACTTTGAATATAGTTATAATCAATAAAAACCTTTATAGTAAAAAAAAGGGTTGTACGATCAAAAATATTTTATCCATCCAAAAATCTAATTCATCGATGATTAATTACCTTCAAAATAATGCAAAGTTTGAGTGCGGCAGAGCATTTCAGACAAAGTTATGGTGTTTTTATGCAAATTTCATAAAAAAAGAGAGCGAATGCATTTTATGAAGAAAACAGACTAACCGTATAATTGCATTCAAACAACACTATTATTCTTCAATAATACTAAAATATACTATTTATGTTAGTTATTGATACTTTTATTTAGTTGTTATTTAAGTCTGTTACTTTTAGTTATACTGTTATATAATTGGATTTATTGGAATTTTAAAAAATTTCAGGTATTTATCCAATTATATAACAGGTATAACTGCTTATACCTACTGTTTTGTGTTTGTAAGCAACTTAGAGATTAAAATGTATCAGTGACTAACAATAAATAGTATATTTTAGTAATATTGAGGAATAATAGTGGCATATTGTTTGAATGCAAGTATACGGTTACTCTGTTTTCTTCATAAAATGCATTCGCTCTCTTTTTTTATGAAATTTGACTAAAAACACCATAACTTTGTCTGAAATGCTCTGCCGCACTCAAACTTTGCATTATTTTGAAGGTAATTAATCATCGATGAATTAGATTGTTGGATGGATAAAATATTTTTGATCGTACAACCCTTTTTTTTACTATAAAGGTTTTTATTGATTATAACTATATTCAAAGTTTTAAAATAAAATAAATGAAATATTTGAACTGATTCTTCTTGAAATTTATAAACTTTTTCAAATTTAATGTATATAAGAATAAATTGTTAGATTTTGAGTTATTAAGTGATAAAAATGGCCAATAAGTCATTTTTTTAAAAAAATTCGATTTTTTGATTGGTTACAGCTCTGGTACTAATTGAAATTTAGGTCTAAAAATTTAGCTACACTCTATTCAAGTAGTTTTTTTTTTATTCCATACATTAAAACAAAATTCTATTTTTTAACTGGATCACTTCACATGGAATCTCCCATATATGTTTTATATATATGTCATATATATATATATGTTATATATATATGTTATATCTCTCTATAATATATAAACATTTCGCCGCCGCCGCCGCCTCCGCCGTGTCTAAGAATTCAGAATTCAACATATATATATATATATATATATGTTATATATATATGTCATATATATATGTGTGTGTGTGTATGTGTGTGTGTGTGTGTGTGTTTGTGTGTGTGCGTGCGTGTGTGTGCTTGCGTGTGCGTGCGTGAGTGTGTGTGTGCGTGTGCGTGCGTGAGTATGTGCGTGAGTGTGTGTGTGTGAACATACACTTTTCCAAATATCCATATGTGATATAAAATGCTACAGACTATTTGAAAGTGTGTGTGTGTGTGTATGTGTGGGCGTGTGTGTGTATACGTGTTATTTGGTTTTTCAAGAATAGATAATATATGTATTTTTTCATATAACTTGAAAGAATGTGTATTAGTTTACTTATTCCTGATAAAACTCATAAAATAAAAACGGACCTAAAATTTAATGTAATGTTTTTAAAAATATGCACAATTTTACGAAGATAAAATGAATATTAATCAAGTATAACATACACTTTTCAAATATCTATATGTGAAATATACAATAAATTAAAAATTAATACATTAATTATTGCATTTTTAAGATAATTCTATTATAAACAGTAATGGCAAAAGAAAATTCAAATTTTAACAGAGGCAATATAAAATACGAATTACATTTCAAAAATTTTTCGAAAATTATTATTGTAGTAGTATTTAATTTAAATATTATTCAAATCAAAATTTAAAAATTGTATGGATATATAAATAGGTAGATTACGTATATTTTGTAACAGTTTGGTTGCCGCGCGGATGTTTATTTTAATATCGCGGCTGCTCAGCGGTACGGTTAAACTTACCGTATTTAAATAAACATATTTTTCCCGCGATGCGGCGACGGTTACCTGTCCGCTCTACCAAATCTGTTAAGTGTTAGTCTGAAACCGAGTTACTGTTTCAGATAACATCCAGGTAAAATTCAAATCTGAAATTGACCGCGAAACAGGGATATCGCGTCGAGCACTTGTCAACCAGAAATATACGAGCTCTTAGGAATACGGAAGGAATCGTACGTGGGTTAAATTCAATTAATCGCACACCGGATTGAATTCTAATAATAATATGAATTTATTGAAATAAAGATAAAGAAAGATAACAAATAAAATATCTGATTGTCGCCGAGGTCTACGCTTTGAATTACAAGTCGGTAAACGGCCGACTTGTAGAGAGAGGGGAATAAAATATCGCGAACTAAAATAATATATCCAGTCAACGGGACTGGTATAAAGCAACACGATAAAGTGCGAATAAAAACACGATCGCGTGAAGTGGTACCACTTACTTTGTACGCTGCTGTAGTCGTTGGTAAACAACGACCAGCCGATCGGTTGCTTTCTCTCTCTCTCACTCTCGCTGCGGTGTCGGACGGATTGTCCGCTCGCCCGTGCACCGGGGTTGTGTGGCTGCAGGTAGATGCACGGTGTTGCACCACTCACTGCAAATGCAGGATCGGCCTGCAGTCGAAACGCACACAAAACGCACGGCACAAATCACGGCACGGCGAAGCTAAACACGGGACGCGGGGGGATCACACCTGTCACGTAAGAAGGTGGTTATCACTCTCTCGAGTGCCCGCGAATCTCCCCCTTACCTCTCTAATGAGGTGCGTGCGCGAATCTTTCGCGCGCGAAGTCGATCCCGCCCGTGTAGCTACGAAGAACCGAGCCGAGCCGAATCTCGCCGGCTCCATATGTGATATAAAATGCTACAGACTATTTGAAAGTGTGTGTGTGTGTGTTTGTGTGTGTGCGTGCGTGTGTGTGCTTGCGTGTGCGTGCGTGAGTATGTGCGTGAGTGTGTGTGTGTGAACATACACTTTTCCAAATATCCATATGTGATATAAAATGCTACAGACTATTTGAAAGTGTGTGTGTGTGTGTTTGTGTGTGTGCGTGCGTGTGTGTGCTTGCGTGTGCGTGCGTGAGTATGTGCGTGAGTGTGTGTGTGTGAACATACACTTTTCCAAATATCCATATGTGATATAAAATGCTACAGACTATTTGAAAGTGTGTGTGTGTGTATGTGTGTGTGTGTGTGTGTTTGTGTGTGTGCGTGCGTGTGTGTGCTTGCGTGTGCGTGCGTGAGTGTGTGTGTGCGTGTGAATATCCATATGTGATATAAATGCTACAGACTATTTGAAAGTGTGTGTGTGTGTATGTGTGGGCGTGTGTGTGTATACGTGTTATTTGGTTTTTCAAGAATAGATAATATATGTATTTTTTCATATAACTTGAAAGAATGTGTATTAGTTTACTTTATTTCCTGATAAAACTCCATAAAATAAAAACGGACCTAAAATTTAATGTAATGTTTTTAAAATATGCACAATTTTACGAAGATAAATGAATATTAATCAAGTATAACATACACTTTTCAAATATCTATATGTGAAATATACAATAAATTAAAAATTAATACATTAATTATTGCATTTTTAAGATAATTCTATTATAAACAGTAATGGCAAAAGAAAATTCAAATTTTAACAGAGGCAATATAAAATACGAATTACATTTCAAAAATTTTTCGAAAATTATATATTGTAGTAGTATTTAATTTAAATATTATTCAAATCAAAATTTAAAAATTGTATGGATATATAAATAGGTAGATTACGTATATTTTGTAACAGTTTGGTTGCCGCGCGGATGTTTATTTTAATATCGCGGCTGCTCAGCGGTACGGTTAAACTTACCGTATTTAAATAAACATATTTTTCCCGCGATGCGGCGACGGTTACCTGTCCGCTCTACCAAATCTGTTAAGTGTTAGTCTGAAACCGAGTTACTGTTTCAGATAACATCCAGGTAAAATTCAAATCTGAAATTGACCGCGAAACAGGGATATCGCGTCGAGCACTTGTCAACCAGAAATATACGAGCTCTTAGGAATACGGAAGGAATCGTACGTGGGTTAAATTCAATTAATCGCACACCGGATTGAATTCTAATAATAATATGAATTTATTGAAATAAAGATAAAGAAAGATAACAAATAAAATATCTGATTGTCGCCGAGGTCTACGCTTTGAATTACAAGTCGGTAAACGGCCGACTTGTAGAGAGAGGGGAATAAAATATCGCGAACTAAAATAATATATCCAGTCAACGGGACTGGTATAAAGCAACACGATAAAGTGCGAATAAAAACACGATCGCGTGAAGTGGTACCACTTACTTTGTACGCTGCTGTAGTCGTTGGTAAACAACGACCAGCCGATCGGTTGCTTTCTCTCTCTCTCACTCTCGCTGCGGTGTCGGACGGATTGTCCGCTCGCCCGTGCACCGGGGTTGTGTGGCTGCAGGTAGATGCACGGTGTTGCACCACTCACTGCAAATGCAGGATCGGCCTGCAGTCGAAACGCACACAAAACGCACGGCACAAATCACGGCACGGCGAAGCTAAACACGGGACGCGGGGGGATCACACCTGTCACGTAAGAAGGTGGTTATCACTCTCTCGAGTGCCCGCGAATCTCCCCCTTACCTCTCTAATGAGGTGCGTGCGCGAATCTTTCGCGCGCGAAGTCGATCCCGCCCGTGTAGCTACGAAGAACCGAGCCGAGCCGAATCTCGCCGGCTCGAACCGATGCGAACATTATGATACTGTTCGCTCGTCTTGCTCGAATTCGTCAAACGGTGAGGTAAACAGTACCTTACCGTTACAATTTATATAAAACAATATTTTATATAAACAAGTATATATTTATTAGAAACAAAAGATTATTTAAGGAATGCCTTTGTTTATAATAATTAAAATAAATATATGGGCCCTGTAACTAAAGTGAAAAATAAATTGGATATAATTATGGATTAAAACGCAAATTTTGAAAGAGGGTGCCAATTACGAATTACGGGAGAAATGGAAGAAACAGGTTTTTATTTATATACCGCTAAAATTTTATAAATAATTCTTTAAAGCTAATACAAAAATTAATTTAATTAAGAAGAAAGTTTTATTACTCTTAAAGTACAAAATATTAATGACATATAGAACTCTTGGCGATGACTTAAATAAATTAATTTTAGGAGGTAAAGTTCTATTAAATCCGTTTCAAATAATCTAAAATTTTAATAGGTTTTTACTAAATACTACAATTAAGTATATGCACTTTACTATTTTTGGTAAGTTAATTGTTCATTACCATATATATGGGCTATTTCACATCAGTGGTACGATGAAAATTTGAAATCACTCCAAATTTTGTGAACAGACTGGAAATATCTTCCAGAAGATAGAAAAAAAATTTGAGGTGTTAAAAATAATTTGCCTAAGAGTTATTCCACCATGAAAAATGGAAATTTTTCAATTTTTTAGAGAAATTATTATTTTCAAAGCTATTTATCTCAAAATCTATTGATTTTTTTAAAAATACATTATAAACAACTTTTGTTCAAAATAATCTTTAGAACTTATCTACTTGGGTTACAATTCCTAATTTTAAAATCTCGAAGAGATAGAACGCCCGGAAATATTGAATATCAAAAAAAGGCGACCACGCCACAATCGATTTTGATTTAACACCGCTCAAAAGATCACATTTTTTGAACACACAAACACCAAATTTTTTTAAAAATTTAAATGGCAAATACCATGTAAATTTTTGTGAATTTTTTGTTTTTCTTTAAATTATCATAACTTTTTACAGAATTGAAGGCCATAAAAAGCTACAGACTATTTGAAAGGTATTGCTCCAAGCTTTCTTTTAGTCTTTTGGATAAATAAATCAATTGCGGCGCACTTACAGTTTTTTAAGTTGAATATTGACATGTAGTTTATGTAACATTGACCTTAAGATTAGAAATTCTAACCCAGAAGGATAAATTCTACACATAATTAGCAACGAATGTTTGTATAGTAAAAGTTGATAGATTTTGAGTTAAATAGCGATAAACCCAGCTGGTGTTGAAAAAAACTGGATAAAGTTCACTTTTTGAGGTTATGATAACTTTTGAGCTAATAAATTTCAGTACCTAAAAATTTTTTTCTGTATTCTGCAAAAAAATTGGCAAAGTGTACTCAAAATTTGGTGCATTTTAAAATTTTGATCGGACCACTTCACGTGGAATACGCCATATATATTATATATATATTACACCTTTGGTGTAAGTTATGTCCTAAAATGCGTGAAAATTAGAGATTTTATGAGGTTTATGAGGCATAACTTACAACAGCGGTCTTGGCCAATAAGCTAACCCAAGCCATTCGAAAGCTCGCGAAAAATGTGAACTTTTGAGAGGTGTTAGATTAAAATCGATTATGGTGTGGTAGCCTTTTTTTGATATTCAATATGTCCGGGTGTTCTATCTCTTCGAGATTTTAAAATTAAGAAATGTAACCATGGTAGATAAATTCTAAAGATTATTTTGAACAAAAGTTGTTTGTAATGTTTTTTCAAAAAAATCAACAGATTTTGAGATAAATGGCTTTAAAAATAGAAATTTTTCTAAAAAATTAAAAAATTTCCACTTTTCATGGTCGAATAACTCTTAAGCAAATTATTTTTAGCACTTAAATTTTTTTTTGTATGTTCTGGAAGATGTTTCCAGCCTGTTCTCAAATTTTGGAGTGATTTAAAATTTTCATCGTACCACTTGACGTGAAATAGACCATATATATGTATATATATGTATGTATGTATGTGGGTGTGTGTGCGTGCGGCGTAATATTTATATAATATATATATATTTTAAAATTGTTTTTTCAAGAATACATAATATACGTATTTTTTCCGTGCGCAAAAAAAAGTTGTGAACATAACTTGAAAGAATGTGTATTTGTCTACTCATTCTTGATAAAACTTATAAAATTTTTAAACGTATACCCAATAATAATAACGGATCTAAAATGGAATGTAATGCTTTAAATACAGATGCAAAATTGTTTGAAGATTAAATAAATATTAATCAAGTATAACATACACTTTTCCAAATATCCATATGATATATACAATGGGTTAAAAATTAAATATATTAATTATTGCATTTTTAAGATAATACTATTATAAACAGTATAGGCAAAAGAAAATTCAAATTTTAACAGTGGCAATGTAAAATACGAATTACATTTGAATAGATTTTCAAAAACTATTAATTTAGGAGCATTTAATTTAAATATTTTTTAAATTAATATTTCAAAATTGTATGGATATATAAGTGTGTAGATAATTTATATTTATATAACACAATATTTTAAATAAACAAGTACGTATTTATTAAAAATAGAAGGATATTTAAGAAATGAATTTGTTTATAATAATCAAAATAAATATTTGGGCTCTGCATAGTAAAAATAAATTGCGATATAATTATGGATTAAAACGCAAATTTTGAAAGAGAGTGCAAATTACGAATCACGGGAGAAATGGAAGAAACAGGTTTTTATTTATATAGCGCTAAAATTTTATAAATAATTCTTTAAAAATAATACAAAAATTAATTTAATTAAGAAGAAAGTTTTATTACTATTAAAGTACAAAATATTAATGACATAGAACTTTTGGCGATGATCGTTCGTCATTAAATAAATTAATTTTAGAAGGTGAATTTCTATTTATAACGGTTTAAAATAATCCAAAATTTTATAAGTTGTTAACTAAAATACTACAATTTAGTAAGTATATGTACTTTACTATTTTTAGTAAGTTAATTTTTCATTAACATTTATAATTATTAAAATATAAATTTAAGCTTTATAAGAATTCATATAGTTTAAAATTTACAGTTAACATTTAATATGTCTTTATTTTTTTTTAATTATTTTTATTCTGATTTCATTACACTAAATTTTGGTAAACTTTTATTTATAAATTATAATAACTATAGCAATACCACCAACGTGTTGTGTGAATCTGTTTAATTTTTAAGGTGTCCATGGTAGTGAAAAAATAATACAATTTAAAACATTATTTTAAATAAATTAATTACGAAAAACCTTTTTCGAAATTAAAACTAGGGGGTTGGCGCGCGAAGCGCGCAGGGGGGCGAGGCCCCCCTAGTATATATATATATCTTTAATTCTTAATTAAAACTCTATATCGATAGGCAAACCACAAACAGTAGCAAGTAAATAAATAATGAACTATATATATATATATATTACGTCCCTTTTTTTTACGTAATATTAATTTTTATTCCTAAGATTAATTGAGTCTTTTGTCCCTAAAGTACTTAGACAGAGTTGCTAATAATATTTCATTAGTATTTATCGCAAAAGGTTACTATAATCTTGCGTAGAAAAGAACTGGATGCGGCAGAATTGGCCTGTAGCATGAAAGGTTTCGATTTTCCCATCGATCTACACCATCGTTCATTCAATTCTGTATGGATAAAAAAATCGATTATTTATTTTATGTATTTAAATTAATTACTGTAGGATAATCGAACATCGTTTTCTAAACATTCTCAAGTCATCTAAATGATATTGAATGTTGCGCGCATGACAAATTGCATGGTCCAGATTTGTGTAGATTTCCGGTTTACAAATGTATCTTTTGACTTCCGGTCGAAGCCCCTTTAAAAATGCCCTGATTGCTAGATTTTCGCGTTGTAGGCATGAATCGGTTATTTCCCTAAATTCTACTTGTGCTATTTCTCCCAATGCTTTATAATTATGTAACATTCTTTCCATTCGTGCGCCGAATTGGAAAGTGCTTTCGTTTCGTTTTTGCGATGCCCATGTAATTTGAATTCCCAAACTAATCAAAGCGCTCGTATCATTATATCTTTGTACTTCTGCTAATGTATATATTTATTTTCCATTTTACAATTTTTTTATTTTATAAATGACATCTTTTATTTTTTTGTTTAATAAACCTGCAGTTGAAATAGCAAAATTTACACGTTATCGAATTTGCGTTTTCTGCGTGGCGGTAGAGAAGATATATCCGGTTCTATAAATATTTGCGGATATAGATTATTTTGAACTCCGCAACTTACTATTTTACCCCCTCCTGACTCATTGACTCTTACCACAGTAGGTTGTGCCGTGTAGGTGCTAGGTTCGGGCGGGGCGAAAGGTACGTGCGAGTCCGAAAAATGTTCCGCTTGAGTGCCCGCTACTTCCGAAGGCGTAGCTTGTTCTTCCCTCTTTTTGCTTGCGTCACGCATTGGTTTATCCCTTGCGACGTGCAGTAATAATTGAGTGACTGAATTCCCATATAAACTATACAAAGCATAAATATGTAAAATGGTATCAACTAAAAATTTTATTAAACGCCCTATCATAAAAATGCCTATAATAGCTGCGCTAAATGATCCGAAAGTACATAATTGCCCTCAAATTTTCATCCAAGTGTTATTGGCTAATTCTGTCAACGCTTCTTCATCGAATAATCGGGTAATAGACATACCGTTTTTATCTACCTTTTTCCCGGTCATTCCTAATACAATTGTGTTCAACATGGCTGGCCTTTCTACGGGAAACAAAAGGTGTTGTCTTAGTGCTTCGATCTTCGCTTGGGTGTAGATTCCGCTTTTTGCAAGTTCGGTTGGCTCTGTGTAATTCCAGTTATTTTTAGTAGTTGGTTTAAAAATGTCTGGTTTTACTCCCTTAGTTGTTCCTCTTGGTAAAATAGTAAACCAATCTTCCCCTAGTAAGAACATAGGAGGAATCAGAACACTGCAGGCAGCTTCGGTCTCATATTGTTATAAAATATGTGTCCTTGACGTCAAAAAATAATCTTTGCCGTCTTTGGTTACTGGTAACTCTTGGTAACATTTTGTAGTTTCTCTTCGTTGAACGTCAATTTGTACGCACTTCATTAAGTGCACAACTTCTCCGGCTACCAAGCCCATGTAACCACTTTTATTCATGATTTGATATGCAAAAACGTCAGGTGCTGTTGCTGCAATGCTTAATGCATTTGATATAACTCTACTTTCCAATTCGCATTTTTGCAAAATTAAATTGCGATATAATGTTTTTAATTGTCCTTTAATATGTTTTTCTACGTAAACGAATTTAGAGTTTACGTAAGCAAAAATGTCGAGATTTTCTATTGACGGATTTCTTGCGGCTTGGAAAGTTTCTGTTATTGGTCCATCTAGAAAAAATAATTTTGGGTGCTCTGTTCTAATTAATTCATAAGAACACACCGGAATTTGTCCTAAAGTCGTGAAAGCAAAGGTTATCTCGCTCGATTCCATTACATATACCGGATGTTGCTCATTGCCTTGTTCTACAACTTTATTAACATAACCCGCGTATAATTCTGAGTATTTACTGCGTTCGCATGCCTGTACTGGTAACCTATCCCAAAAGGCGTACCCTGCTTCTACGTCAATACAATCATCTTGATTAAACTTACAGCGCGTACCGGATCGTAAAATAACCTCGTTAGCATTTAAGTTTAAGTATAATAGTTGTGAGATAAATGATGGCCAATAGTGTTTTACAACTCATCTGCAACATTAAATAAGTTCATGAAAGCGTTCTTTTTTTTATTTATTTATAGAACCGTTGCAAAAATGCTTAGTTTTATCTTTCCGTTTTTTTTTCTTAAAATTATCAGAATCTATTGACTGATTCTTTATTGATTTCCTTAGCATTTTTGCATTTGTGAAAATACATATCATTGTTAGAGTTTTGCTATATACATGGCTTATTATTTTTTTTATTTACATTCGTCATGCTCTTAAATTTAAATACCAACAAGCTTATTCGATTTAAATATGCGATTTGTGTTCAATATATGAATTGCATTTATTTGAATTTTTACATTCCCATTGTCGGAAATGTCTAGAACTAGAAATGGACCCGAGTATTGATCGTCAAATTTCTTAGGTTTTGGCCCTTTTTGCAGCCATACGTAATCACCGATTTGTAGTGTTAAAACGTTTACCTTACGATCGTAGTAATTCTTGGCTCGGAGTTTTGCCTTTAAAAGATTTTGTTTGCCTATATTTTGTAGACTGTTTAGGCGCTTGACCAAATCTTTAAGATAACCATCGTATGTAGGCGCTAGGTCTTCTGTTTCGACCGGTGTGTTCGAGGGTGTGCGTGCCAGTCGGCCGAACACGAGTTCAAACGGCGTATGCCATGGAGACTCACTAATTCCCGTTTTTAAATTAAAGGTAGCCAAATCCAGATAATCGCCCCAATCTGTTTGATTACTATGTACAAAAAATTTCAAGTATTCAATGAGACTTGAGTGCGATCGTTCAAGTTCACCGTTTGATTGTGGGTGGAACGCCGTGGTTTTAGTTTGTTTAATTCTACATATTTTTGCTATTCTTTTCATTAATTTCTTGGAAGGTTAAAATGTACTCGTTTCCCCGATTGGTTTTGCATAAGGGACCAACAATATCCATACTTATTCGGTCCATAACGTGCGTTCCCGAGTTTGTAATAACCATTGGAGCTCTAGTTTTAACCCTAACCAATTTCTTTAATTGGCAATTCAAACATTTTCTTATAAAATCTTGTACCTCTATCTTTAAATTCTCCCAGTTATAATTTATTTAATACGGTTATAGGTTTTTGTGACACCTCTGTGTCCTCCTATATCCGAACAGTGAGCTTCTTCTATAATCGGAATTCGATCGTCTAGTGTCGGATATCGTCTCAGACCTAAACAAACAATTAATTTTACCGGGCTTTGACTAAAAACTCCTTTTAGTTTTTCTAAAATAAATTCCCACTCTAAATTTTCAATTCTATCGGTTTTCGCTATACTTATTGATTTTATCTGTACTGCATCTAAAGTTAAATATAGATTTTCGCATAATAAATTTAGGTTATTATCAATTCCACTTAGCCCGATTAACGATTCTGTTCGTATCGGTAATGCTATATGAATTTTTGTATTTACATTTATCAAAACCGGTATTCCAACCTGCATTTCCTTGAATCTTGGTAATTTATTCTGTAGATTTAATTGCGAAGCCCCATCGTCGCATGGTTCTCCTGTTGTAGTAACAAAATACATATAATTGTCCTTACGCATAAATAATTTTTCTCTGCATGTAATAATTACTTGTTTATCGTTAATTTGATTAAATTGTTCTTCATAGATCGACGTCTCTTCGCTTATTTGATCAGGACTGAATTGCGGATTGTTTTCAAGCAATGATTCATCAACATGATCAAGATCTTCATGTAAACGTAACCGCGCATTTTCCGAGTGAACGAGGGGTTCCGGCTCGAAAGTTTCCACCTCCGTATCGTCGTGCGTTCCTTCTCCACGGTCGGTGATTGATCGTTCACTCGCCTCTCGTCTTTTCTTCCCCTTTGCGGGCCGTAGAGCCTCTATTGCGTCTAAATATCGCTGGCCTATCTGGCGACCTGCCTTCGCTCTCGTGGTCATACCCCGCGGTGGTTCAACTAGGCTAGACTCGGGCTCATCACCTGCAGCTATTGCCTTGCTTCTCGTAATAACTAGGACCTTGTCTATGGGGTTTCTAGACAGTGCGTCTGCTACATTTAAACGACTCGGTTTGTATTTAATTTCGAAATCGTACTCCGCGAGCGTAAGACGCCATCGCGTAACTCGTGAGTTCGGGTCCTTGTGCGTTTGTAACCATACCAGTGGTTTATGATCTGTTATAAGATAAAATTTTCGTCCAAATAAATACGGTCGGAAATGCTTAATGCAAAATATTATTGCTAGTCCTTCTTTGTTAAACGTGTCCCAGCGTTTTACAACATCCGAAAGAACTCGAGAGACGTATGCAACGGGTTGATCTTTCCCTATCTCACCTTGACTTAAGACTCCAGCAATTGCATTTCCCGAAGCGTCGGTCGTTAGATTGAAAGTAATTTCGAAATTTGGAAAAATTAATACTGGTTTCTCGCATAAACTAATGCGTAATGTCTCAAATGCCTTTTCTGTTTCTTCTGACCATTTAAATTGAACGTCCTTTTTTAATAAATCCGTTAAAGGTTTTGCAATTTTTGAAAATTGATAAATAAATCTTCTATAGTAGCCCGCTAAACCCAAAAATTGCTTGATATTTTTAGCATTTTCAGAGCGTGGAAATTTTCGTACAGCTTCAATTTTCCGCGAATCTGGTTTAATTCCTTCTGCGCTAATAACATGACCTAAATATGTGACTGTTTTTTAAAAAAATTCACATTTCTCTGGTTGTAATTTTAAAACCGCTTTTCGCAATCTAATAAATAAATTCTCTAATCTCTTAAGGGGATGTCGGAGCTATAGCCTCCATCAAAAGCCGCTCGATCTCGCGGCTTCGAATGGCGCTGTAGTCAGGTGTCGATGTCTGCGATAAACGTGCTTAAAATATAAATTACAAATTTCGCAGCTACATAGAGCTGTTGAAAGATACTTTCCCCCCTAGCTATAACTAAAATTAAGGTAATTGTAATATTACTCTTGGCAGCAAATGTTTATTTTTTTAAAGAAATGTGAAATATGTTGCATGTAGCATTACGGCAGATATAGATTCATTGAATATGAGACGTATTTCTCATTTCTTTAAAAACATAAACATTTGCTGCCAAGAGTAATATTACAATTACCTTAATTTTAGCTATAGCTAGGGGGGAAAGTATCTTTCAACAGCTCTATGTAGCTGCGAAATTTGTAATTTATATTTTAAGCACGTTTATCGCAGACATCGACACCTGACTACAGCGCCATTCGAAGCCGCGAGATCGAGCGGCTTTTGATGGAGGCTATAGCTCCGACATCCCCTTAATATGCTCTTGCAGAGTCTCCGAAAAACATATAATATCATCAATAAAGCAAAAAAGTTCTTTATTGATAAGTCCAGCGAGTGCAATGGAAAGTGCTCTTGAGAATGTAGCCGGCATTGTTCGTAGTCCGAAGCTTCCTCGGTTAAAATGGTACAAATCACCATTTGTAACAAACGCGGTTATGTGACGGTCTCGTTCCTCAATTTCTATTTGACGATACAAAGCCTTAAGATCAAAAGTTGAGAATTTTTTTGATCCGCCCAATTGGTCTATTATTTCAGTTATATTTGGTAGCGGATATTGGTCATCTAAGGTTTTCGCATTTAATTTGCGATAGTCGATCACCATTCTGTATTGCTTGCGTCCTTGTATGTCCTCTTTCTTAGGAACTAGAAAACAAGGGCTCGAGTACGATGAGGTAGATGGTTCGATAATGCCGTCCTCTAATAAGTCTTGCACTTGTCTTGCTATTTCTTCTTTATGTATCGGAGGTAATCGGCATTGTTTTGAAGTTATTGGTACATCGTCCGTTGTTGGAATTGTTAGTGTTAAAATATGTGTTGCTGTTAATTTTTCACCCGGAAGGTAAAAGATGTCGCTAGATTTCTCAATTAATTTTTCTATTTCTTCTCTTTCATCAGCAGCCAAATTGTCAACTCGTAGTAATGATTTAATTTTTCCGCTCTCCCTTTTGGTATGACGCATGCTAAGCGATAAAATTTATGACTTCCTTTTAGTTTCTTTCCGCCTTTTCCTTTTAAATTAATTCTTAATTTAAGTAAACCCTCCAATGTATCTTTATTACCATTTCTCTGAGATTCTCCCCCAAAGGCATGTAGTTTTACATAATTTCCTAACTTATTTAGATTTTGTCTTAATTCCATTGAGTTATATGTTGAGTTGTCATGATACGTTATTTCCATTAGTAGATTACTTATTAACATTTCCATGTATTGGTTATTATTCCACAGAATTCCATTATTCATTAAATCTTCCTCTAGAATTTTTTGTAACATGCGTGTCGAAATTAACAACCTTTCTTCATCGAATTCGTTTCCGTCTACATTTTCATTTTGTGCTAATGTCTTTTTATTTTTTGTATTATTATCGAGACCTTCCATATCTTTTCTCTTTGTCTCAAAATTAGAATATTTTTCATTACTAATTTCGTTCTCGTTTCTTGGATTTGGGTGCGCGCTTGATTTATTAGTTGGCTTATCACTTTCGAGTTCATTTAAGAGATTATTTTTTTTATTTGAGGAGTGCTTTTGCAATCTTTCTTTGTTAATTTCATGATTAAAGTATTCTTCATCGTTCTCCCTTATTACTGGGTTCGATTTGGTATTTGTTTCTATTCCTTAATCATTTTAATTTCTTGACTTGTCTCTTCGTTTCCTTGTTCGATTAATTTACATACATTAGGCTTACATACTGCCTTCGTACGTAAGACTTGACTTAGGCGTGGAATTTCATTTAGACTTCGCTATTGAGTTACCTTAGAACTCGATTATAGATTTTGAATTTCATTTGAACTTGAATTTTGATTTAGAATTTGATTTTGAATTTCATATGAACTTGAATTATGATTTTGATTTTGAATTTCATTTCAACTTGAATTTTGATTTAAAATTTGATTAAGAATTTCACTTGAATTTGAATTTTGGTTTAGAATTTGATATTGAATTTCATTAGAACTTGAATTATGGTTTTGAATTTCATTTGAACTTGAATTATGATTTTGATGTTGAATTTGATTTCAACTTGAATTTTGATTTAGAATTTGATTTTGAATTTCATTTGAATTTGAATTTTGATTTAGAATTTGAATTTGTATTTCATTTGAACTCGAATTTTGATTTAGAATTTGATTTTGAATTTCATTTGAACTTGAATTTTGATTTAGAATTTGATTTTGAATTTCATTTGAACTTGTATTATGATTTTGAATTTCATTTGAACTTGAATTTTGATTTTGAATTTCATTTGAACTTGTATTATGATTTTGAATATCATTTGAACTTGAATTTTGATTTAGAATTTGATTTTCAATTTCATTTGCATTTGAATTTTGATTTAGAATTTGACTTTGAATTTCATTTGAACTTGAATTTTGATTTAGAATTTGATTTTGAATTTCATTTGGTTTTGAATTTGATTTTGAATTTCATTTAACTTGAATTTTGATTTAGAATTTGATTTTATTTTCATTTGCATTTGAATTTTGATTTTGAATTTGATTTTGAATTTCATTTGAACTCGAATTTTGATTTAGAATTAGATTGTGTATTTCATTTGAATTCGAATTCTGATTAAGAATTTGATTTTGAATTTCATTTGAACTTGTATTATGATTTTGAATTTCATTTGAACTTGAATTTTGATTTAGAATTTGATTTTCAATTTCATTTGAACTTGAATTTTGATTTAGAATTTGATTTTGATATTCATTTGAATTTGAATTTTGATTTTGAATTTCAGTTAACTTGAATTTTGAATTAGAATTTGATTTTCAATTTCATTTGAATTTGAATTTTGATTTAGAATTTGATTTTGAATTTCATTTGAACTCGAATTTCGATTTTGAATTTGAATTTGTATTTCATTTGAACTCGAATTTTGATTTAGAATTTGATTTTGAATTTCATTTGAACTCGAATTTTGATTTAGAATTTGATTTTGAATTTCATTTGATTTTGAATTTGATTTCGAATTTCATTTAACTTGAATTTTGATTTAGATTTTGAGTTTAATTTCATTTGAACTTTAATTATGATTTTGATTTTGAATTTCATTTGCATTTGAATTTTGATTTAGAATTTGATTTTGATATTCATTTGAATTTGAATTTTGATTTAGAATTCGATTTTGAATTTTTATTTGAACTCGAATTTTGATTTAAAATTTGATTTTGAATTTCATTTGATCTCGAATTTTGATTTAGAATTTGAATTTGTATTTCATTTGAACTCGAATTTTGATTTAGAATTTGATTTTGAATTTCATTTGAACTTGAATTTTGATTTAGAATTTGATTTTGAATTTCATTTGAACTTGAATTTTGATTTAGAATTTGATTTTGAATTTCATTTGAACTTGTATTATGATTTTGAATTTCATTTGAACTTGAATTTTGATTTTGAATTTGATATTGAATATCATTTGAATTTGAATTTTGATTTAGAATTTGATTTTGAATTTCATTTGAACTTGAATTTGATTTAGAATTTCATTTTGATTTTCATTTGAATTTGAATTTTGATTTTGTATTTCATTTAACTTGAATTTTGAATTAGAATTTGATTTTAATTTCATTTGAACTCGAATTTTGATTTAGAATTTGATTTTCAATTTCATTTGCATTTGAATTTTGAATTAGAATTTGATTTTGAATTTCATTTGATTTAGAATTAGATTTTGGATTCATTTGAATTTTAATTTTGATTTAGAATTAGATTGTGTATTTCATTTGAACTCGAATTTTGATGTAGAATTTGATTTTGAATTTCATTTGAACTCGAATTTTGATTTTGAATTTCATTGAATTTGAATTTTGATTTTGAATTTGATTTTGAATATCATTTGAACTCAAATTTTGATTTAGAATTTGATTTTCAATATCATTTGCATTTGAATTTTGATTTAGAATTTGATTTCGATATTCATTTGAATTTGATTTTTGATTTTGAATTTAAGTTAACTGAAATTTTGTTTTAGAATTTGATTTTCAATTTCATTTGCATTTGAATTTTGATTTTGAATTTGATTTTTAATTTCATTTGAACTCGAATTTTGATTTAGAATTTGAATTTGTATTTCATTAGAACTCGAATTTTAATTTAGAATTTGATTTTGAATTTCATTTGAATTTGCATTTTGAATTTCGTTTGAGCTAGAATTTGATTTAGAATTTGATTTTGATTTTCATTTGAATTTGAATTTCGATTTAGAATTTCATTTAACTTGAATTTTGATTTAGAATTTGATTTTAATTTCATTTGAACTTGAATTATGATATTTATTTTGAATTTCATTTAAACTTGAATTTTGATTTATAATTTGATTTTCAATTTCATTTGCATTTGAATTTTGATTTAGAATTTGATTTTGAATTTCATTTGATTTAGAATTTGATTTTGAATTTCATTTGATTTAGAATTTGATTTTGAATTTCATTTGATTTTGAATTTTGATTTAGAATTTGATTTTGAATTTCATTTGAACTCGAATTTTGATGTAGAATTTGATTTTGAATTTCATTTGAACTCGAATTTTGATTTAGAATTTGATTTTGAATTTCATTTGAACTTGAATTATGATTTTGATTTTGAATTTCATTTAAACTTCAATTTTGATTTAGAATTTGATTTTCAATTTCATTTGCATTTGAATTTTGATTTAGAATTTGATTTTAATTTCATTTGAACTTGAATTATGATTTTGATTTTGAATTTAATTTAAACTTGAATTTTGATTTAGAATTTGATTTTCAATTTCATTTGCATTTTAATTTTGATTTAGAATTTGATTATGAATTTCATGTAAACTCTAATTTTGATTTAGAATTAGATTGTGTATTTCATTTGAATTCGAATTTTGATTTAGAATTTGATTTTGAATTTCATTTGAACTTGTATTATGATTTTGAATATCATTTGAACTTGAATTTTGATTTAGAATTTGATTTTCAATTTCATTTGCATTTGAATTTTGATTTAGAATTTGACTTTGAATTTCATTTGAACTTGAATTTTGATTTAGAATTTGATTTTAATTTCATTTGAACTTGAATTATGATTTTGATTTTGAATTTCATTTAAACTTGAATTTTGATTTAGAATTTGATTTTCAATTTCATTTGCATTTGAATTTTGATTTAGAATTTGACTTTGAATTTCATTTGAACTTGAATTTTGATTTAGAATTTGATTTTGAATTTCATTTGATTTTGAATTTGATTTTGAATTTCATTTAACTTGAATTTTGATTTAGAATTTGATTTTAATTTCATTTGCATTTGAATTTTGATTTTGAATTTGATTTTGAATTTCATTTGAACTCGAATTTTGATTTAGAATTAGATTGTGTATTTCATTTGAATTCGAATTCTGATTAAGAATTTGATTTTGAATTTCATTTGAACTTGTATTATGATTTTGAATTTCATTTGAACTTGAATTTTGATTTAGAATTTGATTTTCAATTTCATTTGAACTCGAATTTTGATTTAGAATTTGATTTTCAATTTCATTTGCATTTGAATTTTGATTTAGAATTTGATTTTGAATTTCATTTGATTTAGAATTTGATTTTGAATTTCATTTGATTTAGAATTTGATTTTGAATTTCATTTGATTTTGAATTTTGATTTAGAATTTGATTTTGAATTTCATTTGAACTCGAATTTTGATGTAGAATTTGATTTTGAATTTCATTTGAACTCGAATTTTGATTTAGAATTTGATTTTGAATTTCATTTGAATTTGCATTTTGAATTTCGTTTGAGCTAGAATTTGATTTAGAATTTGATTTTGATTTTCATTTGAATTTGAATTTCGATTTAGAATTTCATTTAACTTGAATTTTGATTTAGAATTTGATTTTACTTTCATTTGAACTTGAATTATGATATTTATTTTGAATTTCATTTAAACTTGAATTTTGATTTATAATTTGATTTTCAATTTCATTTGCATTTGAATTTTGATTTAGAATTTGATTTTGAATTTCATTTGATTTAGAATTTGATTTTGAATTTTTAATTGAACTCGAATTTTGATATAGACTTTGATTTTTAATTTCATTTGAACTCGAATTTTGATTTAGAATTTGAATTTGTATTTCATTAGAACTCGAATTTTGATTTAGAATTTGATTTTGAATTTCATTTGAATTTGCATTTTGAATTTCGTTTGAGCTAGAATTTGATTAAGAATTTGATTTTGATTTTCATTTGAATTTGAATTTCGATTTAGAATTTCATTTAACTTGAATTTTGATTTAGAATTTGATTTTAATTTCATTTGAACTTGAATTATGATATTTATTTTGAATTTCATTTAAACTTGAATTTTGATTTATAATTTGATTTTCAATTTCATTTGCATTTGAATTTTGATTTAGAATTTGATTTTGAATTTCATTTGATTTAGAATTTGATTTTGAATTTCATTTGATTTAGAATTTGATTTTGAATTTCATTTGATTTTGAATTTTGATTTAGAATTTGATTTTGAATTTCATTTGAACTCGAATTTTGATGTAGAATTTGATTTTGAATTTCATTTGAACTCGAATTTTGATTTAGAATTTGATTTTGAATTTCATTTGAACTTGAATTATGATTTTGATTTTGAATTTCATTTAAACTTCAATTTTGATTTAGAATTTGATTTTCAATTTCATTTGCATTTGAATTTTGATTTAGAATTTGATTTTAATTTCATTTGAACTTGAATTATGATTTTGATTTTGAATTTAATTTAAACTTGAATTTTGATTTAGAATTTGATTTTCAATTTCATTTGCATTTGAATTTTGATTTAGAATTTGACTTTGAATTTCATTTGAACTTCATGTAAACTCTAATTTTGATTTAGAATTAGATTGTGTATTTCATTTGAATTCGAATTTTGATTTAGAATTTGATTTTGAATTTCATTTGAACTTGTATTATGATTTTGAATATCATTTGAACTTGAATTTTGATTTAGAATTTGATTTTCAATTTCATTTGCATTTGAATTTTGATTTAGAATTTGACTTTGAATTTCATTTGAACTTGAATTTTGATTTAGAATTTGATTTTAATTTCATTTGAACTTGAATTATGATTTTGATTTTGAATTTCATTTAAACTTGAATTTTGATTTAGAATTTGATTTTCAATTTCATTTGCATTTGAATTTTGATTTAGAATTTGACTTTGAATTTCATTTGAACTTGAATTTTGATTTAGAATTTGATTTTGAATTTCATTTGATTTTGAATTTGATTTTGAATTTCATTTAACTTGAATTTTGATTTAGAATTTGATTTTAATTTCATTTGCATTTGAATTTTGATTTTGAATTTGATTTTGAATTTCATTTGAACTCGAATTTTGATTTAGAATTAGATTGTGTATTTCATTTGAATTCGAATTCTGATTAAGAATTTGATTTTGAATTTCATTTGAACTTGTATTATGATTTTGAATTTCATTTGAACTTGAATTTTGATTTAGAATTTGATTTTCAATTTCATTTGAACTCGAATTTTGATTTAGAATTTGATTTTCAATTTCATTTGCATTTGAATTTTGATTTAGAATTTGATTTTGAATTTCATTTGATTTAGAATTTGATTTTGAATTTCATTTGATTTAGAATTTGATTTTGAATTTCATTTGATTTTGAATTTTGATTTAGAATTTGATTTTGAATTTCATTTGAACTCGAATTTTGATGTAGAATTTGATTTTGAATTTCATTTGAACTCGAATTTTGATTTAGAATTTGATTTTGAATTTCATTTGAATTTGCATTTTGAATTTCGTTTGAGCTAGAATTTGATTTAGAATTTGATTTTGATTTTCATTTGAATTTGAATTTCGATTTAGAATTTCATTTAACTTGAATTTTGATTTAGAATTTGATTTTAATTTCATTTGAACTTGAATTATGATATTTATTTTGAATTTCATTTAAACTTGAATTTTCATTTATAATTTGATTTTCAATTTCATTTGAATTTGAATTTTGATTTAGAATTTGATTTTGAATTTCATTTGATTTAGAATTTGATTTTGAATTTCATTTGATTTAGAATTTGATTTTGAATTTTTAATTGAACTCGAATTTTGATATAGACTTTGATTTTTAATTTCATTTGAACTCGAATTTTGATTTAGAATTTGAATTTGTATTTCATTAGAACTCGAATTTTGATTTAGAATTTGATTTTGTATTTCATTTGAATTTGCATTTTGAATTTCGTTTGAGCTAGAATTTGATTTAGAATTTGATTTTGATTTTCATTTGAATTTGAATTTCGATTTAGAATTTCATTTAACTTGAATTTTGATTTAGAATTTGATTTTAATTTCATTTGAACTTGAATTATGATATTTATTTTGAATTTCATTTAAACTTGAATTTTGATTTATAATTTGATTTTCAATTTCATTTGCATTTGAATTTTGATTTAGAATTTGATTTTGAATTTCATTTGATTTAGAATTTGATTTTGAATTTCATTTGATTTAGAATTTGATTTTGAATTTCATTTGATTTTGAATTTTGATTTAGAATTTGATTTTGAATTTCATTTGAACTCGAATTTTTATTTTGAATTTGATTTTGATATTCATTTGAATTTGAATTTTGATTTTGAATTTCAGTTAACTTGAATTGTGAATTAGAATTTGATTTTCAATTTCATTTGAATTTGAATTTTGATTTAGAATTTGATTTTGAATTTTTATTTGACCTCGAATTTTGATTTAGAATTTGATTTTGAATTTCATTTGAACTCGAATTTCGATTTTGAATTTGAATTTGTATTTCATTTGAACTCGAATTTTGATTTAGAATTTGATTTTGAATTTCATTTGAACTCGAATTTTGATTTAGAATTTGATTTTGAATTTCATTTGAACTTGAATTTTGATTTAGAATTTGATTTTGAATTTCTTTTGATTTTGAATTTGATTTCGAATTTCATTTAACTTGAATTTTGATTTAGATTTTGAGTTTAATTTCATTTGAACTTTAATTATGATTTTGATTTTGAATTTCATTTGCATTTGAATTTTGATTTAGAATTTGATTTTGATATTCATTTGAATTTGAATTTTGATTTAGAATTTGATTTTGAATTTCATTTGAACTCGAATTTTGATTTAGAATTTGATTTTGAATTTCATTTGAACTTGAATTTTGATTTAGAATTTGATTTTGAATTTCATTTGATTTTGAATTTGATTTCGAATTTCATTTAACTTGAATTTTGATTTAGATTTTGAGTTTAATTTCATTTGAACTTTAATTATGATTTTGATTTTGAATTTCATTTGCATTTGAATTTTGATTTAGAATTTGATTTTGATATTCATTTGAATTTGAATTTTGATTTAGAATTCGATTTTGAATTTTTATTTGAACTCGAATTTTGATTTAAAATTTGATTTTGAATTTCATTTGATCTCGAATTTTGATTTAGAATTTGAATTTGTATTTCATTTGAACTCGAATTTTGATTTAGAATTTGATTTTGAATTTCATTTGAACTTGAATTTTGATTTAGGATTTGATTTTGAATTTCATTTGAACTTGTATTATGATTTGAATTTCATTTGAACTTGAATTTTGATTTTGAATTTCATTTGAACTTGTATTATGATTTTGAATATCATTTGAACTTGAATTTTGATTTAGAATTTGATTTTCGATTTCATTTGCATTTGAATTTTGATTTAGAATTTGACTTTGAATTTCATTTGAACTTGAATTTTGATTTAGAATTTGATTTTGAATTTCATTTGATTTTGAATTTGATTTTGAATTTCATTTAACTTGAATTTTGATTTAGAATTTGATTTTATTTTCATTTGCATTTGAATTTTGATTTTGAATTTGATTTTGAATTTCATTTGAACTCGAATTTTGATTTAGAATTAGATTGTGTATTTTATTTGAATTCGAATTCTGATTAAGAATTTGATTTTGAATTTCATTTGAACTTGTATTATGATTTTGAATTTCATTTGTACTTGAATTTTGATTTAGAATTTGATTTTCAATTTCATTCGAACTTGAATTTTGATTTAGAATTTGATTTTGAATTTCAGTTAACTTGAATTTTGAATTAGAATTTGATTTTCAATTTCATTTGAATTTGAATTTTGATTTAGAATTTGATTTTGAATTTTTATTTGACCTCGAATTTTGATTTAGAATTTGATTTTGAATTTCATTTGAACTCGAATTTCGATTTTGAATTTGAATTTGTTTTTCATTTGAACTCGAATTTTGATTTAGAATTTGATTTTGAATTTCATTTGAACTCGAATTTTGATTTAGAATTTGATTTTGAATTTCATTTGATTTTGAATTTGATTTCGAATTTCATTTAACTTGAATTTTGATTTAGATTTTGTGTTTAATTTCATTTGAACTTTAATTATGATTTTGATTTTGAATTTCATTTGCATTTGAATTTTGATTTAGAATTTGATTTTGATATTCATTTGAATTTGAATTTTGATTTAGAATTCGATTTTGAATTTTTATTTGAACTCGAATTTTGATTTAAAATTTGATTTTGAATTTCATTTGATCTCGAATTTTGATTTAGAATTTGAATTTGTATTTCATTTGAACTCGAATTTTGATTTAGAATTTGATTTTGAATTTCATTTGAACTTGAATTTTGATTTAGAATTTGATTTTGAATTTCATTTGAACTTGAATTTGATTTAGAATTTCATTTTGATTTTCTTTTGAATTTGAATTTTGATTTTGTATTTCATTTAACTTGAATTTTGAATTAGAATTTGATTTTAATTTCATTTGAACTTGAATTATGATATTTATTTTTAATTTCATTTAAACTTGAATTTTGATTTATAATTTGATTTTCAATTTCATTTGCATTTGAATTTTGATTTAGAATTTGATTTTGAATTTCATTTGATTTAGAATTTGATTTTGAATTTCATATTGAATTTCATTTGATTTTGAATTTTGATTTAGAATTTGATTTTGAATTTCATTTGAACTCGAATTTTTATTTTGAATTTGATTTTGATATTCATTTGAATTTGAATTTTGATTTTGAATTTCAGTTAACTTGAATTTTGAATTAGAATTTGATTTTCAATTTCATTTGAATTTGAATTTTGATTTAGAATTTGATTTTGAATTTTTATTTGACCTCGAATTTTGATTTAGAATTTGATTTTGAATTTCATTTGAACTCGAATTTCGATTTTGAATTTGAATTTGTATTTCATTTGAACTCGAATTTTGATTTAGAATTTGATTTTGAATTTCATTTGAACTCGAATTTTGATTTAGAATTTGATTTTGAATTTCATTTGAACTTGAATTTTGATTTAGAATTTGATTTTGAATTTCATTTGATTTTGAATTTGATTTCGAATTTCATTTAACTTGAATTTTGATTTAGATTTTGAGTTTAATTTCATTTGAACTTTAATTATGATTTTGATTTTGAATTTCATTTGCATTTGAATTTTGATTTAGAATTTGATTTTGATATTCATTTGAATTTGAATTTTGATTTAGAATTTGATTTTGAATTTCATTTGAACTCGAATTTTGATTTAGAATTTGATTTTGAATTTCATTTGAACTTGAATTTTGATTTAGAATTTGATTTTGAATTTCATTTGATTTTGAATTTGATTTCGAATTTCATTTAACTTGAATTTTGATTTAGATTTTGAGTTTAATTTCATTTGAACTTTAATTATGATTTTGATTTTGAATTTCATTTGCATTTGAATTTTGATTTAGAATTTGATTTTGATATTCATTTGAATTTGAATTTTGATTTAGAATTCGATTTTGAATTTTTATTTGAACTCGAATTTTGATTTAAAATTTGATTTTGAATTTCATTTGATCTCGAATTTTGATTTAGAATTTGAATTTGTATTTCATTTGAACTCGAATTTTGATTTAGAATTTGATTTTGAATTTCATTTGAACTTGAATTTTGATTTAGAATTTGATTTTGAATTTCATTTGAACTTGTATTATGATTTTGAATTTCATTTGAACTTGAATTTTGATTTTGAATTTCATTTGAACTTGTATTATGATTTTGAATATCATTTGAACTTGAATTTTGATTTAGAATTTGATTTTCGATTTCATTTGCATTTGAATTTTGATTTAGAATTTGACTTTGAATTTCATTTGAACTTGAATTTTGATTTAGAATTTGATTTTGAATTTCATTTGATTTTGAATTTGATTTTGAATTTCATTTAACTTGAATTTTGATTTAGAATTTGATTTTATTTTCATTTGCATTTGAATTTTGATTTTGAATTTGATTTTGAATTTCATTTGAACTCGAATTTTGATTTAGAATTAGATTGTGTATTTTATTTGAATTCGAATTCTGATTAAGAATTTGATTTTGAATTTCATTTGAACTTGTATTATGATTTTGAATTTCATTTGTACTTGAATTTTGATTTAGAATTTGATTTTCAATTTCATTTGAACTTGAATTTTGATTTAGAATTTGATTTTGAATTTCAGTTAACTTGAATTTTGAATTAGAATTTGATTTTCAATTTCATTTGAATTTGAATTTTGATTTAGAATTTGATTTTGAATTTTTATTTGACCTCGAATTTTGATTTAGAATTTGATTTTGAATTTCATTTGAACTCGAATTTCGATTTGAATTTGAATTTGTTTTTCATTTGAACTCGAATTTTGATTTAGAATTTGATTTTGAATTTCATTTGAACTCGAATTTTGATTTAGAATTTGATTTTGAATTTCATTTGATTTTGAATTTGATTTCGAATTTCATTTAACTTGAATTTTGATTTAGATTTTGTGTTTAATTTCATTTGAACTTTAATTATGATTTTGATTTTGAATTTCATTTGCATTTGAATTTTGATTTAGAATTTGATTTTGATATTCATTTGAATTTGAATTTTAATTTAGAATTCGATTTTGAATTTTTATTTGAACTCGAATTTTGATTTAAAATTTGATTTTGAATTTCATTTGATCTCGAATTTTGATTTAGAATTTGAATTTGTATTTCATTTGAACTCGAATTTTGATTTAGAATTTGATTTTGAATTTCATTTGAACTTGAATTTTGATTTAGAATTTGATTTTGAATTTCATTTGAACTTGTATTATGATTTTGAATTTCATTTGAACTTGAATTTTGATTTTGAATTTGATATTGAATATCATTTGAATTTGAATTTTGATTTAGATTTGATTTTGAATTTCATTTGAACTTGAATTTGATTTAGAATTTCATTTTGATTTTCATTTGAATTTGAATTTTGATTTTGTATTTCATTTAACTTGATTTTTGAATTAGAATTGATTTTAATTTCATTTGAACTCGAATTTTGATTTAGAATTTGATTTTCAATTTCATTTGCATTTGAATTTTGAATTAGAGTTTGATTTTGAATTTCATTTGATTTAGAATTTGATTTTGAATTTCATTGATTTTGAATTTTGATTTAGAATTTGATTTTGAATTTCATTTGAACTCGAATTTTGATGTAGAATTTGATTTGAATTTCATTTGAACTCGAATTTTGATTTAGAATTTGATTTTGAATTCATTGAATTTGCATTTTGAATTTCGTTTGAGCTAAAATTTGATTTAGAATTTGATTTTGATTTTCATTTGAATTTGAATTTCGATTAGAATTTCATTTAACTTGAATTTGATTTAGAATTTGATTTTAATTTCATTGAACTTGAATTATGATATTTATTTTGATTTCATTTAAACTTGAATTTGATTTATAATTTGGTTTTCAAATTCATTTTGCATTTGAATTTTGATTTATTTGATTTAGAATCGATTTTGAATTTTTATTTGAACTCGAATTTTGATTTAAAATTGATTTTGAATTTCATTTGATCCGAATTTGATTTAGAATTTGAATTTGTATTTTCATTTGAACTCGAATTTTGATTTAGAATTTGATTTGAATTTCATTTGAACTTGAATTTTGATTTAGAATTTGATTTTGAATTTCATTTGAACTTGTATTATGTTTTGAATTTCATTTGAACTTGAATTTTGATTTTGAATTTTCATTTGAACTTGTATTATGATTTTGAATATCATTTGAACTTGAATTTTGATTTAGAATTTGATTTTCGATTTCATTTTGCATTTGAATTTTGATTTAGAATTTGACTTTGAATTTCATTTGAACTTGAATTTTTGATTTAGAATTTGATTTTGAATTTCATTTGATTTTGAATTTGATTTTATTTCATTTAACTGAATTTTGATTTAGAATTTGATTGTTATTTTAATTCATTTGAATTTTGATTTTGAATTTGATTTGAATTTCATTTGAACTCGAATTTGATTTAGAATTAGATTGTGTATTTTATTTGAATTCGAATTCTGATTAAGAATTGATTTTGAATTTCATTTGAACTTGTATTATGATTTTGAATTTCATTTGTACTTGAATTTTGATTTAGAATTTGATTTCAATTTCATTTGAACTTGAATTTTGATTTAGAATTTGATTTTGAATTTCAGTTAACTTGAATTTTGAATTAGAATTTGATTTTCAATTTCATTTGAATTTGAATTTTGATTTAGAATTTGATTTTGAATTTTTATTTGACCTCGAATTTTGATTTAGAATTTGATTTTGAATTTCATTTGAACTCGAATTTCGATTTTGAATTTGAATTTGTTTTTCATTTGAACTCGAATTTTGATTTAGAATTTGATTTTGAATTTCATTGAACTCGAATTTTGATTTAGAATTTGATTTTGAATTTCATTTGATTTTGAATTTGATTTCGAATTTCATTTAACTTGAATTTTGATTTAGATTTTGTGTTTAATTTCATTTGAACTTTAATTATGATTTTGATTTTGAATTTCATTTGCATTTGAATTTTGATTTAGAATTTGATTTTGATATTCATTTGAATTTGAATTTTAATTTAGAATTCGATTTTGAATTTTTATTTGAACTCGAATTTTGATTTAAAATTTGATTTTGAATTTCATTTGATCTCGAATTTTGATTTAGAATTTGAATTTGTATTTCATTTGAACTCGAATTTTGATTTAGAATTTGATTTTGAATTTCATTTGAACTTGAATTTTGATTTAGAATTTGATTTTGAATTTCATTTGAACTTGTATTATGATTTTGAATTTCATTTGAACTTGAATTTTGATTTTGAATTTGATATTGAATATCATTTGAATTTGAATTTTGATTTAGAATTTGATTTTGAATTTCATTTGAACTTGAATTTGATTTAGAATTTCATTTTGATTTTCATTTGAATTTGAATTTTGATTTTGTATTTCATTTAACTTGAATTTTGAATTAGAATTTGATTTTAATTTCATTTGAACTCGAATTTTGATTTAGAATTTGATTTTCAATTTCATTTGCATTTGAATTTTGAATTAGAGTTTGATTTTGAATTTCATTTGATTTAGAATTTGATTTTGAATTTCATTTGATTTTGAATTTTGATTTAGAATTTGATTTTGAATTTCATTTGAACTCGAATTTTGATGTAGAATTTGATTTTGAATTTCATTTGAACTCGAATTTTGATTTAGAATTTGATTTTGAATTTCATTTGAATTTGCATTTTGAATTTCGTTTGAGCTAAAATTTGATTTAGAATTTGATTTTGATTTTCATTTGAATTTGAATTTCGATTTAGAATTTCATTTAACTTGAATTTTGATTTAGAATTTGATTTTAATTTCATTTGAACTTGAATTATGATATTTATTTTGAATTTCATTTAAACTTGAATTTTGATTTATAATTTGGTTTTCAAATTCATTTGCATTTGAATTTTGATTTAGAATTTGATTTTGAATTTCATTTGATTTTGAATTTCATTTGATTTAGAATTTGATTTTGAATTTCATTTGATTTTGAATTTTGATTTAGAATTTGATTTTCAATTTCATTTGAACTCGAATTTTGATGTAGAATTTGATTTTGAATTTCATTTGAACTCGAATTTTGATTTAGAATTTGATTTTGAATTTCATTTGAACTTGAATTATGATTTTGATTTTGAATTTCATTTAAACTTCAATTTTGATTTAGAATTTGATTTTCAATTTCATTTGCATTTGAATTTTGATTTAGAATTTGATTTTAATTTCATTTGAACTTGAATTATGATTTTGATTTTGAATTTAATTTAAACTTGAATTTTGATTTAGAATTTGATTTTCAATTTCATTTGCATTTGAATTTTGATTTAGAATTTGATTTTGAATTTCATTTGAACTCGAATTTTGATTTAGAATTAGATTGTGTATTTCATTTGAATTCGAATTTTGATTTAGAATTTGATTTTGAATTTCATTTGAACTTGTATTATGATTTTGAATATCATTTGAACTTGAATTTTGATTTAGAATTTGATTTTCAATTTCATTTGCATTTAAATTTTGATTTAGAATTTGACTTTGAATTTCATTTGAACTTGAATAATTTTGATTTAGAATTTGAATTTAATTTCATTTGAACGTGATTATGATTTTGATTTTGAATTTCATTTAAACTGAATATTGATTTAGAATTTGATTTTCAATTTCATTTGCATTTGAATTTTGATTTGAATTTGACTTGAATTTCATTGAACTCGAATTTCGATTTGAATTTGAATGTTTTTCATTTTTTTGAACTCGAATTTGATTTAGAATTTGATTTGAATTTCATTTGAACTCGAATTTTGATTTAGAATTTGATTTGAATTTCATTTGATTTTGAATTTGATTCGAATTTCATTTAACTTGAATTTTGATTAGATTTTGATTTTGAATTTCAGTTAACTTGAATTTTGAATTAGAATTTGATTTTCAATTTCATTTGAATTGAATTTTGATTTAGAATTTGATTTTGAATTTTTATTTGACCTCGGAATTTGATTTAGAATTTGATTTGAATTCATTTGAACTCGAATTTCGATTTTGAATTTGAATTTGTTTTCATTTGAACTCGAATTTTGATTTAGAATTTGATTGAATTTCATTTGAACTCGAATTTTGATTTAGAATTTGATTTTGATTTCATTTGATTTTGAATTTGATTTCGAATTTCATTTAACTTGAATTTGATTTAGATTTTGTGTTTAATTTTTTGAACTTTAATTATGATTTTGATTTTGAATTTCATTTGCATTTGAATTTTGTTAGAATTGTTTTGTAATTTGAATTTGAATTTTAATTTAGAATTCGATTTGATTTTTATTTGAACTCGAATTTTGATTTAAAATTTGATTTTTGAATGTCATTTGATCTCGAATTTTGATTTAGAATTTGAATTTGTATTTCATTTGAACTCGAATTTTGATTTAGAATTTGATTTTGAATTCATTTGAACTTGAATTTTGATTTAGAATTTGATTTTGAATTTCATTTGAACTTGTATTATGATTTTGAATTTCATTTGAACTTGAATTTTGATTTTGAATTTGATATTGAATATCATTTGAATTTGAATTTTGAATTTAGAATTTGATTTTGAATTTTCATTGAACTTGAATTTGATTTAGCATTTCATTTTGATTTTCATTTGAATTTGAATTTTGATTTTGTATTTCATTTAACTTGAATTTTGAATTAGAATTTGATTTTAATTTCATTTGAACTCGAATTTTGATTTAGAATTTGATTTTCAATTTCATTTGCATTTGAATTTTGAATTAGAGTTTGATTTTGAATTCATTTGATTTAGAATTTGATTTTGAATTTCATTTGATTTTGAATTTTGATTTAGAATTTGATTTTGAATTTCATTTGAACTCGAATTTTGATTGTAGAATTTGATTTTGAATTTCATTGAACTCGAATTTGATTTAGAATTTGATTTTTGAATTTCATTTGAATTTGCATTTTGAATTTCGTTTGAGCTAAAATTTGATTTAGAATTTGATTTTGATTTTCATTTGAATTTGAATTTCGCTTTAGAATTTCATTTAACTTGAATTTGATTTAGAATTTGATTTAATTTCATTTGAACTTGAATTATGATATTTATTTTGAATTTCATTTAAACTTGAATTTTGATTTATAATTTGGTTTTCAATTCATTTGCATTTGAATTTTGATTTAGAATTTGATTTTGAATTTCATTTGATTTTGAATTTTCATTTGATTTAGAATTTGATTTTGAATTTCATTGATTTTGAATTTTGATTTAGAATTTGATTTTCAATTTCATTTGAACTCGAATTTGATGTAGAATTTGATTTTGAATTTCATTTGAACTCGAATTTTGATTTAGAATTTGATTTTGAATTTCATTTGAACTTGAATTATGATTTTGATTTTGAATTTCATTTAAACTTCAATTTTGATTTAGAATTTGATTTTCAATTTCATTTGCATTTGAATTTTGATTTTAGAATTTTGATTTTAATTTCATTTGAACTTGAATTGATGATTTTGATTTTGAATTTAATTTAAAACTGAATTTTGATTTAGAATTTGTTTTTCAATTTCATTTGCATTTGAATTTGATTTAGAAATTGATTTTGAATTTCATTTGAACTGAATTGATTAGAATTAGATTGTGTATTTCATTGAATTCGAATTTTGATTAGAATTTGATTTTGAATTTCATTTGAACGTGTATTATGATTTTGAATATCATTTGAACTGAATTTTGATTTAGAATTTGATTTCAATTTCATTTGCATTTAAATTTTGATTTAGATTTGACTTTGAATTCATTTGAACTTGAATTTTGATTTAGAATTTATTTTAATTTCATTTGAACTTGAATTATGATTTGATTTTGAATTTCATTTAAACTTGAATATTGATTTAGAATTTGATTTTCATTTCATGTGCATTGAATTTTGATTTAGAATTTGACTTTGAATTTCATTTGAACTTGAATTTTGATTTGGAATTTGATTTTGAATTTCATTTGATTTTGAATTTGATTTTGAATTTCATTTAACTTGAATTTTGATTTAGAATTTGATTTTAATTTCATTTGCATTTGAATTTTGATTTTGAATTTGATTTTGAATTTCATTTGAACTCGAATTTTGATTTAGAATTAGATTGTGTATTTCATTTGAATTCGAATTCTGATTAAGAATTTGATTTTGAATTTCATTTGAACTTGTATTATGATTTTGAATTTCATTTGAACTTGAATTTTGATTTAGAATTTGATTTTCAATTTCATTTGAACTTGAATTTTGATTTAGAATTTGATTTTAATTTCATTTGAACTTGAATTATGATTTTGATTTTGAATTTCATTTAAACTTGAATTTTGTTTTAGAATTTGATTTTCAATTTCATTTGAATTTGAATTTTGATTTAGAATTTGATGTTGAATTTTTAATTGAACTCGAATTTTGATATAGACTTTGATTTTTAATTTCATTTGAACTCGAATTTTGATTTAGAATTTGAATTTGTATTTCATTAGAACTCGAATTTTGATTTAGAATTTGATTTTGAATTTCATTTGAATTTGCATTTTGAATTTCGTTTGTGCTAGAATTTGATTTAGAATTTGATTTTGAATTTCATTTGAATTTGAATTTCGATTTAGAATTTCATTTAACTTGAATTTTGATTTAGAATTTGATTTTAATTTCATTTGAACTTGAATTATGATATTTATTTTGAATTTCATTTAAACTTGAATTTTGATTTATAATTTGATTTTCAATTTCATTTGCATTAGAATTTTGATTTAGAATTTGATTTTGAATTTCATTTGATTTAGAATTTGATTTTGAATTTCATTTGATTTAGAATTTGATTTTGAATTTCATTTGATTTTGAATTTTGATTTAGAATTTGATTTTGAATTTCATTTGAACTCGAATTTTTATTTTGAATTTGATTTTGATATTCATTTGAATTTGAATTTTGATTTTGAATTTCAGTTAACTTGAATTTTGAATTAGAATTTGATTTTCAATTTCATTTGAATTAGAATTTTGATTTAGAATTTGATTTTGAATTTTTATTTGACCTCGAATTTTGATTTAGAATTTGATTTTGAATTTCATTTGAACTCGAATTTCGATTTTGAATTTGAATTTGTATTTCATTTGAACTCGAATTTTGATTTAGAATTTGATTTTGAATTTCATTTGAACTCGAATTTTGATTTAGAATTTGATTTTGAATTTCATTTGAACTTGAATTTTGATTTAGAATTTGATTTTGAATTTCATTTGATTTTGAATTTGATTTCGAATTTCATTTAACTTGAATTTTGATTTAGATTTTGAGTTTAATTTCATTTGAACTTTAATTATGATTTTGATTTTGAATTTCATTTGCATTTGAATTTTGATTTAGAATTTGATTTTGATATTCATTTGAATTTGAATTTTGATTTAGAATTCGATTTTGAATTTTTATTTGAACTCGAATTTTGATTTAAAATTTGATTTTGAATTTCATTTGATCTCGAATTTTGATTTAGAATTTGAATTTGTATTTCATTTGAACTCGAATTTTGATTTAGAATTTGATTTTGAATTTCATTTGAACTTGAATTTTGATTTAGAATTTGATTTTGAATTTCATTTGAACTTGTATTATGATTTTGAATTTCATTTGAACTTGAATTTTGATTTTGAATTTCATTTGAACTTGTATTATGATTTTGAATATCATTTGAACTTGAATTTTGATTTAGAATTTGATTTTCGATTTCATTTGCATTTGAATTTTGATTTAGAATTTGACTTTGAATTTCATTTGAACTTGAATTTTGATTTAGAATTTGATTTTGAATTTCATTTGATTTTGAATTTGATTTTGAATTTCATTTAACTTGAATTTTGATTTAGAATTTGATTTTATTTTCATTTGCATTTGAATTTTGATTTTGAATTTGATTTTGAATTTCATTTGAACTCGAATTTTGATTTAGAATTAGATTGTGTATTTTATTTGAATTCGAATTCTGATTAAGAATTTGATTTTGAATTTCATTTGAACTTGTATTATGATTTTGAATTTCATTTGAACTTGAATTTTGATTTTGAATTTCATTTGAACTTGTATTATGATTTTGAATATCATTTGAACTTGAATTTTGATTTAGAATTTGATTTTCGATTTCATTTGCATTTGAATTTTGATTTAGAATTTGACTTTGAATTTCATTTGAACTTGAATTTTGATTTAGAATTTGATTTTGAATTTCATTTGATTTTGAATTTGATTTTGAATTTCATTTAACTTGAATTTTGATTTAGAATTTGATTTTATTTTCATTTGCATTTGAATTTTGATTTAGAATTTGATTTTCAATTTCATTTGAACTTGAATTTTGATTTAGAATTTGATTTTGAATTTCAGTTAACTTGAATTTTGAATTAGAATTTGATTTTCAATTTCATTTGAATTTGAATTTTGATTTAGAATTTGATTTTGAATTTTTATTTGACCTCGAATTTTGATTTAGAATTTGATTTTGAATTTCATTTGAACTCGAATTTTGATTTAGAATTTGATTTTGAATTTCATTTGAACTCGAATTTTGATTTAGAATTTGATTTTGAATTTCATTTGATTTTGAATTTGATTTCGAATTTCATTTAACTTGAATTTTGATTTAGATTTTGTGTTTAATTTCATTTGAACTTTAATTATGATTTTGATTTTGAATTTCATTTGCATTTGAATTTTGATTTAGAATTTGATTTTGATATTCATTTGAATTTGAATTTTGATTTAGAATTCGATTTTGAATTTTTATTTGAACTCGAATTTTGATTTAAAATTTGATTTTGAATTTCATTTGATCTCGAATTTTGATTTAGAATTTGAATTTGTATTTCATTTGAACTCGAATTTTGATTTAGAAATTGATTATGAATTTCATTTGAACTTGAATTTTGATTTAGAATTTGATTTTGAATTTCATTTGAACTTGTATTATGATTTTGAATTTCATTTGAACTTGAATTTTGATTTTGAATTTGATATTGAATATCATTTGAATTTGAAATTTGATTTAGAATTTGATTTTGAATTTCATTTGAACTTGAATTTGATTTAGAATTTCATTTTGATTTTCATTTGAATTTGAATTTTGATTTTGTATTTCATTTAAATTGAATTTTGAATTAGAATTTGATTTTAATTTCATTTGAACTCGAATTTTGATTTAGAATTTGATTTTCAATTTCATTTGCATTTGAATTTTGAATTAGAGTTTGATTTTGAATTTCATTTGATTTATAATTAGATTTTGAATTTCATTTGAATTTTAATTTTGATTTAGAATTAGATTGTGTATTTCATTTGAACTCGAATTTTGATGTAGAATTTAATTTTGAATTTCATTTGAACTCGAATTTTGATTTTGAATTTCATTGAATTTGAATTTTGATTTTGAATTTGATTTTGAATATCATTTGAACTCAAATTTTGATTTAGAATTTGATTTTCAATATCATTTGCATTTGAATTTTGATTTAGAATTTGATTTCGATATTCATTTGAATTTGATTTTTGATTTTGAATTTAAGTTAACTGGAATTTTGTTTTAGAATTTGATTTTCAATTTCATTTGAATTTGAATTTTGATTTAGAATTTGATTTTGAATTTTTAATTGAACTCGAATTTTGGTATAGACTTTGATTTTTAATTTCATTTGAACTCGAATTTTGATTTAGAATTTGAATTTGTATTTCATTAGAACTCGAATTTTGATTTAGAATTTGATTTTGAATTTCATTTGAATTTGCATTTTGAATTTCGTTTGAGCTAGAATTTGATTTAGAATTTAATTTTGATTTTCATTTGAATTTGAATTTCGATTTAGAATTTCATTTAACTTGAATTTTGATTTAGAATTTGATTTTAATTTCATTTGAACTTGAATTATGATATTTATTTTGAATTTCATTTAAACTTGAATTTTGATTTATAATTTGATTTTCAATTTCATTTGCATTTGAATTTTGATTTAGAATTTGATTTTGAATTTCATTTGATTTAGAATTTGATTTTGAATTGCATTTGATTTAGAATTTGATTTTGAATTTCATTTGAACTCGAATTTTGATTTAGAATTAGATTGTGTATTTCATTTGAATTCGAATTTTGATTTAGAATTTGATTTTGAATTTCATTTGAACTTGTATTATGATTTTGAATATCATTTGAACTTGAATTTTGATTTAGAATTTGATTTTCAATTTCATTTGCATTTGAATTTTGATTTAGAATTTGACTTTGAATTTCATTTGAACTTGAATTTTGATTTAGAATTTGATTTTAATTTCATTTGAACTCGAATTTTGATTTAGAAGTAGATTGTGTATTTCATTTGAATTCGAATTTTGATTAAGAATTTGATTTTGAATTTCATTTGAACTTATGTTATGATTTTGAATTTCATTTGAACTTGAATTTTGATTTAGAATTTGATTTTCAATTTCATTTGCATTTGAATTTTGATTTAGAATGTGATTTTGATATTCATTTGAATTTGAATTTTGATTTTGGATTTCAGTTAACTTGATTTTGATTTAGAATTTGATTTTCAATTTCATTTGAATTTGAATTTTGATTTAGAATTTGATTTTGAATTTTGATTTAGAATTTGATTTTGAATTTTTATTTGACCTCGAATTTTGATTTAGAATTTGATTTTGTATTGCATTTGAATTCGAATTTTGATTTAGAATTTGATTTTGAATTTCATTTGAATTTGAATTTTGATTTAGAATTTGATTTTGAATTTTGATTTAGAATTTGATTTTGAATTTTTATTTGACCTCGAATTTTGATTTAGAATTTGATTTTGTATTGCATTTGAACTCGAATTTTGATTTTGATTTTGAATTTCCTTTAAACTTGAATTTTGATTTAGAATTTGATTTTCAATTTCATTTGCATTTGAATTTTGATTTTGAATTTGATTTTGAATTTCATTTGAACTCGAATTTTGATTTAGAAGTAGATTGTGTATTTCATTTGAATTCGAATTTTGATTTAGAATTTGATTTTGAATTTCATTTGAACTTGTATTATGATTTTGAATATCATTTGAACTTGAATTTTGATTTAGAATTTGATTTTCAATTTCATTTGCATTTGAATTTTGATTTAGAATTTGACTTTGAATTTCATTTGAACTTGAATTTTGATTTAGAATTTGATTTTGAATTTCATTTGATTTTGAATTTGATTTCGAATTTCATTTAACTTGAATTTTGATTTAGAATTTGATTTTAATTTCTTTTGAACTTGAATTATGATTTTGATTTTGAATTTCATTTAAACTTGAATTTTGATTTAGAATTTTATTTTCAATTTCATTTGCATTTGAATTTTGATTTTGAATTTGATTATAATTTCATTTGAACTCGAATTTTGATTTTGAATTTGAATTTGTATTTCATTTGAACTCGAATTTTGATTTAGAATTTGATTTTGAATTTCATTTGAACTTGAATTTTGATTTAGAATTTGATTTTGAATTTCATTTGATTTTGAATTTGATTTCGAATTTCATTTAACTTGAATTTTGATTTAGAATTTGAGTTTAATTTCATTTGAACTTTAATTATGATTTTGATTTTGAATTTTAATTTAGAATTTGATTTTGATATTCATTCGAATTTGAATTTTGATTTAGAATTCGATTTTGAATTTTTATTTGAACTCGAATTTTGATTTAAAATTTTATTTTGAATTTCATTTGATCTCGAATTTTGATTTAGAATTTGAATTTGTATTTCATTTGAACTCGAATTTTGATTTAGAATTTGATTTTGAATTTCATTTGAACTTGAATTTTGATTTAGAATTTGATTTTGAATTTCGTTTGAACTTGTATTATGATTTTGAATTTCATTTGAACTTGAATTTTGATTTAGAATTTGATTTTCAATTTCATTTGCATTTGAATTTTGATTTGGAATTTGACTTTGAATTTCATTTGAACTTGAATTTTGATTTAGAATTTGATTTTGAATTTCATTTGATTTTGAATTTGATTTTGAATTTCATTTAAACTTGAATTTTGATTTAGAATTTGATTTTAATTTCATTTTCATTTGAATTTTGATTTAGAATTTGATTTTCAATTTCATTTGCATTTGAATTTTGATTTAGAATGTGATTTTGATATTCATTTGAATTTGAATTTTGATTTTGGATTTCAGTTAACTTGATTTTGATTTAGAATTTGATTTTCAATTTCATTTGAATTTGAATTTTGATTTAGAATTTGATTTTGAATTTTGATTTAGAATTTGATTTTGAATTTTTATTTGACCTCGAATTTTGATTTAGAATTTGATTTTGTATTGCATTTGAATTCGAATTTTGATTTAGAATTTGATTTTGAATTTCATTTGAATTTGAATTTTGATTTAGAATTTGATTTTGAATTTTGATTTAGAATTTGATTTTGAATTTTTATTTGACCTCGAATTTTGATTTAGAATTTGATTTTGAATTTCATTTGAACTCGAATTTTGATTTTGAATTTGAATTTGTATTTCATTTGAACTCGAATTTTGATTTAGAATTTGATTTTGAATTTCATTTGAACTCGAATTTTGATTTAGAATTTGATTTTGAATTTCATTTGATTTTGAATTTGATTTCGATTTCATTTAACTTGAATTTTGATTTAGAATTTGAGTTTAATTTCATTTGAACTTTAATTATGATTTTGATTTTGAATTTCATTTGCATTGAATTTTGATTTAGAATTTGATTTTGATATTCATTCGAATTTTGATTTAGAATTCGATTTTGAATTTTTATTTGAACTCGAATTTTGATTTAGAATTTGATTTTGAATTTCATTTGATCTCGAATTTTGATTTAGAATTTGAATTTGTATTCATTTGAACTCGAATTTTGATTTAGAATTTGATTTTGAATTTCATTTGAACTTGAATTTTGATTTAGAATTTGATTTTGAATTTCGTTTGAACTTGTATTATGATTTTGAATTTCATTTGAACTTGAATTTTGATTTAGAATTTGATTTTCAATTTCATTTGCATTTGAATTTTGATTTAGAATTTGACTTTGAATTTCATTTGAACTTGAATTTTGATTTAGAATTTGATTTTGAATTTCATTTGATTTTGAATTTGATTTTGAATTTCATTTAAACTTGAATTTTGATTTAGAATTTGATTTTAATTTCATTTGCATTTGAATTTTGATTTTGAATTTGATTTTGAATTTCATTTGAACTCGAATTTTGATTTAGAAGTAGATTGTGTATTTCATTTGAATTCGAATTTTGATTTAGAATTTGATTTTGAATTTCATTTGAACTTGTATTATGATTTTGAATATCATTTGAACTTGAATTTTGATTTAGAATTTGATTTTCAATTTCATTTGAACTTGAATTTTGATTTAGAATTTGATTTTGATATTCATTTGAATTTGAATTTTGATTTGAATTTCAGTTTAACTTGAATTTTGAATTAGAATTTGATTTTCAATTTCATTTGAATTTGAATTTTGATTTAGAATTTGATTTTGAAATTTTATTTGACCTCGAATTTGATTTAGAATTTGATTTTGAATTTCATTTGAACTCGAATTTCGATTTTGAATTTGAATTTGTATTTCATTTGAACTCGAATTTTGATTTAGAATTTGATTTTGAATTTCATTTGAACTCGAATTTTGATTTAGAATTTGATTTTGAATTTCATTTGATTTTGAATTTGATTTCGGATTTCATTTAACTTGAATTTTGATTTAGATTTTGAGTTTAATTTCATTTGAACTTTAATTATGATTTTGATTTTGAATTTCATTTGCATTTGAATTTTGATTTAGAATTTGATTTTGATATTCATTCGAATTTTGATTTAGAATTCGATTTTGAATTTTTATTTGAACTCGAATTTTGATTTAAAATTTGATTTTGAATTTCATTTGATCTCGAATTTTGATTTAGAATTTGAATTTGTATTCATTTGAACTCGAATTTGATTTAGAATTTGATTTTGAATTTCATTTGAACTTGAATTTTGATTTAGAATTTGATTTTGAATTTCATTTGAACTTGTATTATGATTTTGAATTTCATTTGAACTTGAATTTTGATTTTGAATTTGATATTGAATATCATTTGAATTTGAATTTTGATTTAGAATTTGATTTGAATTTCATTTGAACTTGAATTTGATTAGAATTTCATTTTGATTTTCATTTGAATTTGAATTTTGATTTGTATTTCATTTAACTTGAATTTTGAATTAGAATTGATTTTAATTTCATTTGAACTCGAATTTGGATTTAGAATTGATTTTCAATTTCATTTGCATTTGAATTTTGAATTAGAATTTGATTTTGAATTAGATTGTGTATTTCATTTGAACTCGAATTTTGATGTAGAATTTGATTTTGAATTTCATTTGAACTCGAATTTTGATTTTGAATTTCATTGAATTTGAATTTTGATTTTGAATTTGATTTTGAATATCATTTGAACTCAAATTTGATTTAGAATTTGATTTTCAATATCATTTGCATTTGAATTTTGATTTAGAATTTGATTTCGATATTCATTTGAATTTGATTTTGATTTTGAATTTAAGTTAACTGGAATTTTGTTTTAGAATTTGATTTTCAATTTCATTTGAATTTGAATTTTGATTTAGAATTGGATTTTGAATTTTTAATTGAACTCGAATTTTGATTTAGACTTTGATTTTGAATTTCATTTGAACTCGAATTTTGATTTAGAATTTGAATTTGTATTTCATTAGAACTCGAATTTTGATTTAGAATTTGATTTTGAATTTCATTTGAATTTGCATTTTGAATTTCATTTGAGCTTGAATTTGATTTAGAATTTGATTTTGATTTTCATTTGAATTTGAATTTCGATTTTGAATTTCATTTAACTTGAATTTTGATTTAGAATTTGATTTTAATTTCATTTGAACTTGAATTATGATATTGATTTTGAATTTCATTTAAACTTGAATTTTGATTTATAATTTGATTTTCAATTTCATTTGCATTTGAATTTTGATTTAGAATTTGATTTTGAATTTCATTTGATTTAGAATTTGATTTTGAATTTCATTTGAACTCGAATTTTGATGTAGAATTTGATTTTGAATTTCATTTGAACTCGAATTTTGATTTAGAATTTGATTTTGAATTTCATTTGAACTTGAATTATGATTTTGATTTTGAATTTCATTTAAACTTCAATTTTGATATAGAATTTGATTTTCAATTTCATTTGCATTGGAATTTTGATTTAGAATTTGATTTTAATTTCATTTGAACTTGAATTATGATTTTGATTTTGAATTTAATTTAAACTTGAATTTAGATTTAGAATTTGATTTTCAATTTCATTTGCATTTGAATTTTGATTTAGAATTTGATTATGAATTTCATGTGAACTCTAATTTTGATTTAGAATTAGAGTGTGTAATTCATTTGAATTCGAATTTTGATTTAGAATTTGATTTTGAATTTCATTTGAACTTGTATTATGATTTTGAATATCATTTGAACTTGAGTTTTGATTTAGAATTTGATTTTCAATTTCATTTGCATTTGAATTTTGATTTAGAATTTGACTTTGAATTTCATTTGAACTTGAATTTTGATTTAGAATTTGATTTTAATTTCATTTGAACTTGAATTATGATTTTGATTTTGAATTTCCTTTAAACTTGAATTTTGATTTAGAATTTGATTTTCAATTTCATTTGCATTTGAATTTTGATTTTGAATTTGATTTTGAATTTCATTTGAACTCGAATTTTGATTTAGAAGTAGATTGTGTATTTCATTTGAATTCGAATTTTGATTTAGAATTTGATTTTGAATTTCATTTGAACTTGTATTATGATTTTGAATATCATTTGAACTTGAATTTTGATTTAGAATTTGATTTTCAATTTCATTTGCATTTGAATTTTGATTTAGAATTTGACTTTGAATTTCATTTGAACTTGAATTTTGATTTAGAATTTGATTTTAATTTCATTTGAACTTGAATTATGATTTTGATTTTGAATTTCATTTAAACTTGAATTTTGATTTAGAATTTGATTTTCAATTTCATTTGCATTTGAATTTTGATTAAGAATTTGATTTTGAATTTCATTTGAACTTGTGTTATGATTTTGAATTTCATTTGAACTTGAATTTTGATTTAGAATTTGATTTTCAATTTCATTTGCATTTGAATTTTGATTTAGAATGTGATTTTGATATTCATTTGAATTTGAATTTTGATTTTGAATTTCAGTTAACTTGAATTTTGATTTAGAATTTGATTTTCAATTTCATTTGAATTTGAATTTTGATTTAGAATTTGATTTTGAATTTTGATTTAGAATTTGATTTTGAATTTTGATTTAGAATTTGATTTTGAATTTTTATTTGACCTCGAATTTTGATTTAGAATTTGATTTTGTATTGCATTTGAACTCGAATTTTGATTTAGAATTTGATTTTGAATTTCATTTGAACTTGAATTTTGATTTAGAATTTGATTTTGAATTTCATTTGATTTTGAATTTGATTTCGAATTTCATTTAACTTGAATTTTGATTTAGAATTTGATTTTAATTTCTTTTGAACTTGAATTATGATTTTGATTTTGAATTTCATTTAAACTTGAATTTGATTTAGAATTTTATTTCAATTTCATTTGCATTTGAATTTTGATTTGAATTTGATTATAATTTCATTTGAACTCGAATTTTGATTTTGAATTTGAATTTGTATTTCATTTGAACTCGAATTTTGATTTAGAATTTGATTTTGAATTTCATTTGAACTTGAATTTTGATTTAGAATTTGATTTTGAATTTCATTTGATTTAGAATTTGATTTTCAATTCATTTGCATTTGAATTTTGATTTAGAATTTGATTTTAATTTCATTTGAACTTGAATTATGATTTTGATTTTGAATTTAATTTGAAACTCGAATTTTGATTTAGAATTTGATTTGAATTTCATTTGAACTTGAATTATGATTTTGATTTTGAATTTCATTTAAACTTCAATTTTGATTAGAATTTGATTTTCAATTTCATTTGCATTGAATTTTGATTTAGAATTTGATTTTAATTTCATTTGAACTTGAATTATGATTTTGATTTTGAATTTAATTTAAACTTGAATTTAGATTTAGAATTTGATTTTCAATTTCATTTGCATTTGAATTTTGATTTAGAATTTGATTATGAATTTCAAGTGAACTCTAATTTTGATTTAGAATTAGATTGTGTATTTCATTTGAATTCGAATTTTGATTTAGAATTTGATTTTGAATTTTATTTGAACTTGTATTATGATTTTGAATATCATTTGAACTTGAGTTTTGATTTAGAATTTGATTTTCAATTTCATTTGCATTTGAATTTTGATTTAGAATTTGACTTTGAATTTCATTTGAACTTGAATTTTGATTTAGAATTTGATTTTAATTTCATTTGAACTTGAATTATGATTTTGATTTTGAATTTCATTTAAACTTGAATTTTGATTTAGAATTTGATTTTCAATTTCATTTGCATTTGAATTTTGATTTTAGAATTTGATTTATGAATTTCAATTTGAACTCGAATTTTGATTTAGAAGTAGATTGTGTATTTCATTTGAATTCGAATTTTGATTTAGAATTTGATTTTGAATTTCATTTGAACTTGTATTATGATTTTGAATATCATTTGAACTTGAGTTTTGATTTAGAATTTGATTTTCAATTTCATTTGCATTTGAATTTTGATTTAGAATTTGACTTTGAATTTCATTTGAACTTGAATTTTGATTTAGAATTTGATTTTAATTTCATTTGAACTTGAATTATGATTTTGATTTTGAATTTCATTTAAACTTGAATTTTGATTAGAATTGATTTTCAATTTCATTTGCATTTGAATTTTGATTTTGAATTTGATTTTGAATTTCATTTGAACTCGAATTTTGATTTAGAAGTAGATTGTGTATTTCATTTGAATTCGAATTTTGATTTAGAATTTGATTTTGAATTTCATTTGAACTTGTATTATGATTTTGAATATCATTTGAACTTGAATTTTGATTTAGAATTTGATTTTCAATTTCATTTGCATTTGAATTTTGATTTAGAATTTGATTTTGATATTCATTTGAATTTGAATTTTGATTTTGAATTTCAGTTAACTTGAATTTTGAATTAGAATTTGATTTTCAATTTCATTTGAATTTGAATTTTGATTTAGAATTTGATTTTGAAATTTTATTTGACCTCGAATTTTGATTTAGAATTTGATTTTGAATTTCATTTGAACTCGAATTTCGATTTTGAATTTGAATTTGTATTTCATTTGAACTCGAATTTTGATTTAGAATTTGATTTTGAATTTCATTTGAACTCGAATTTTGATTTAGAATTTGATTTTGAATTTCATTTGATTTTGAATTTGATTTCGGATTTCATTTAACTTGAATTTTGATTTAGATTTTGAGTTTAATTTCATTTGAACTTTAATTATGATTTTGATTTTGAATTTCATTTGCATTTGAATTTTGATTTAGAATTTGATTTTGATATTCATTCGAATTTTGATTTAGAATTCGATTTTGAATTTTTATTTGAACTCGAATTTTGATTTAAAATTTGATTTTGAATTTCATTTGATCTCGAATTTTGATTTAGAATTTGAATTTGTATTCATTTGAACTCGAATTTGATTTAGAATTTGATTTTAAATTTCATTTGAACTTGAATTTTGATTTAGAATTTGATTTTGAATTTCATTTGAACTTGTATTATGATTTTGAATTTCATTTGAACTTGAATTTTGATTTTGAATTTGATATTGAATATCATTTGAATTTGAATTTTGATTTAGAATTTGATTTTGAATTTCATTTGAACTTGAATTTGATTTAGAATTTCATTTTGATTTTCATTTGAATTTGAATTTTGATTTTGTATTTCATTTAACTTGAATTTTGAATTAGAATTTGATTTTAATTTCATTTGAACTCGAATTTGGATTTAGAATTTGATTTTCAATTTCATTTGCATTTGAATTTTGAATTAGAATTTGATTTTGAATTAGATTGTGTATTTCATTTGAACTCGAATTTTGATGTAGAATTTGATTTTGAATTTCATTTGAACTCGAATTTTGATTTTGAATTTCATTGAATTTGAATTTTGATTTTGAATTTGATTTTGAATATCATTTGAACTCAAATTTTGATTTAGAATTTGATTTTCAATATCATTTGCATTTGAATTTTGATTTAGAATTTGATTTCGATATTCATTTGAATTTGATTTTTGATTTTGAATTTAAGTTAACTGGAATTTTGTTTTAGAATTTGATTTTCAATTTCATTTGAATTTGAATTTTGATTTAGAATTGGATTTTGAATTTTTAATTGAACTCGAATTTTGATTTAGACTTTGATTTTGAATTTCATTTGAACTCGAATTTTGATTTAGAATTTGAATTTGTATTTCATTAGAACTCGAATTTTGATTTAGAATTTGATTTTGAATTTCATTTGAATTTGCATTTGAATTTCATTTGAGCTTGAATTTGATTTAGAATTTGATTTTGATTTTCATTTGAATTTGAATTTCGATTTTGAATTTCATTTAACTTGAATTTGATTTAGAATTTGATTTTAATTTCATTTGAACTTGAATTATGATATTGATTTTGAATTTCATTTAAACTTGAATTTTGATTTATAATTTGATTTTCAATTTCATTTGCATTTGAATTTTGATTTAGAATTTGATTTTGAATTTCATTTGATTTAGAATTTGATTTTGAATTTCATTTGAACTCGAATTTTGATGTAGAATTTGATTTTGAATTTCATTTGAACTCGAATTTTGATTTAGAATTTGATTTTGAATTTCATTTGAACTTGAATTATGATTTTGATTTTGAATTTCATTTAAACTTCAATTTTGATTTAGAATTTGATTTTCAATTTCATTTGCATTGGAATTTTGATTTAGAATTTGATTTTAATTTCATTTGAACTTGAATTATGATTTTGATTTGAATTTAATTTAAACTTGAATTTAGATTTAGAATTTGATTTTCAATTTCATTTGCATTTGAATTTTGATTTAGAATTTGATTATGAATTTCATGTGAACTCTAATTTTGATTTAGAATTAGAGTGTGTAATTCATTTGAATTCGAATTTTGATTTAGAATTTGATTTTGAATTTCATTTGAACTTGTATTATGATTTTGAATATCATTTGAACTTGAGTTTTGATTTAGAATTTGATTTTCAATTTCATTTTCATTTGAATTTTGATTTAGAATTTGACTTTGAATTTCATTTGAACTTGAATTTTGATTTAGAATTTGATTTTAATTTCATTTGAACTTCAATTATGATTTTGATTTTGAATTTCCTTTAAACTTGAATTTTGATTTAGAATTTGATTTTCAATTTCATTTGCATTTGAATTTTGATTTTGAATTTGATTTTGAATTTCATTTGAACTCGAATTTTGATTTAGAAGTAGATTGTGTATTTCATTTGAATTCGAATTTTGATTTAGAATTTGATTTTGAATTTCATTTGAACTTGTATTATGATTTTGAATATCATTTGAACTTGAATTTTGATTTAGAATTTGATTTTCAATTTCATTTGAATTTGAATTTTGATTTAGAATTTGACTTTGAATTTCATTTGAACTTGAATTTTGATTTAGAATTTGATTTTAATTTCATTTGAACTTGAATTATGATTTTGATTTTGAATTTCATTTAAACTTGAATTTTGATTTAGAATTTGATTTTCAATTTCATTTGCATTTGAATTTTGATTAAGAATTTGATTTTGAATTTCATTTGAACTTGAATTTTGATTTAGAATTTGATTTTCAATTTCATTTGCATTTGAATTTTGATTTAGAATGTGATTTTGATATTCATTTGAATTTGAATTTTGATTTTGAATTTCAGTTAACTTGAATTTTGATTTAGAATTTGATTTTCAATTTCATTTGAATTTGAATTTTGATTTAGAATTTGATTTTGAATTTTGATTTAGAATTTGATTTTGAATTTTGATTTAGAATTTGATTTTGAATTTTGATTTAGAATTTGATTTTGAATTTTTATTTGACCTCGAATTTTGATTTAGAATTTGATTTTGTATTGCATTTGAACTCGAATTTTGATTTAGAATTTGATTTTGAATTTCATTTGAACTTGAATTTTGATTTAGAATTTGATTTTGAATTTCATTTGATTTTGAATTTGATTTCGAATTTCATTTAACTTGAATTTTGATTTAGAATTTGATTTTAATTTCTTTTGAACTTGAATTATGATTTTGATTTTGAATTTCATTTAAACTTGAATTTTGATTTAGAATTTTATTTTCAATTTCATTTGCATTTGAATTTTGATTTTGAATTTGATTATAATTTCATTTGAACTCGAATTTTGATTTTGAATTTGAATTTGTATTTCATTTGAACTCGAATTTTGATTTAGAATTTGATTTTGAATTTCATTTGAACTTGAATTTTGATTTAGAATTTGATTTTGAATTTCATTTGATTTTGAATTTGATTTTCAATTTCATTTGCATTTGAATTTTGATTTAGAATTTGATTTTAATTTCATTTTAACTTGAATTATGATTTTGATTTTGAATTTAATTTAAACTTGAATTTTGATTTAGAATTTGATTTTGAATTTCATTTGAACTTGAATTATGATTTTGATTTTGAATTTCATTTAAACTTCAATTTTGATTTAGAATTTGATTTTCAATTTCATTTGCATTTGAATTTTGATTTAGAATTTGATTTTAATTTCATTTGAACTTGAATTATGATTTTGATTTTGAATTTAATTTAAACTTGAATTTTGATTTAGAATTTGATTTTCAATTTCATTTGCATTTGAATTTTGATTTAGAATTTGATTATGAATTTCAAGTGAACTCTAATTTTGATTTAGAATTAGATTGTGTATTTCATTTGAATTCGAATTTTGATTTAGAATTTGATTTTGAATTTCATTTGAACTTGTATTATGATTTTGAATATCATTTGAACTTGAGTTTTGATTTAGAATTTGATTTTAAATTTCATTTGCATTTGAATTTTGATTTAGAATTTGACTTTGAATTTCATTTGAACTTGAATTTTGATTTAGAATTTGATTTTAATTTCATTTGAACTTGAATTATGATTTTGATTTTGAATTTCATTTAAACTTGAATTTTGATTTAGAATTTGATTTTCAATTTCATTTGCATTTGAATTTTGATTTTGAATTTGATTTTGAATTTCATTTGAACTCGAATTTTGATTTAGAAGTAGATTGTGTATTTCATTTGAATTCGAATTTTGATTTAGAATTTGATTCTGAATTTCATTTGAACTTGTATTATGATTTTGAATATCATTTGAACTTGAATTTTGATTTAGAATTTGATTTTCAATTTCATTTGCATTTGAATTTTGATTTAGAATTTGACTTTGAATTTCATTTGAACTTGAATTTTGATTTAGAATTTAATTTTAATTTCATTTGAACTTGAATTATGATTTTGATTTTGAATTTCATTTAAACTTGAATTTTGATTTAGAATTTGATTTTCAATTTCATTTGCATTTGAATTTTGATTAAGAATTTGATTTTGAATTTCATTTGAACTTGTGTTATGTTTTTGAATTTCATTTGAACTTGAATTTTGATTTAGAATTTGATTTTCAATTTCATTTGCATTTGAATTTTGATTTAGAATGTGATTTTGATATTCATTTGAATTTGAATTTTGATTTTGAATTTCAGTTAACTTGAATTTTGATTTAGAATTTGATTTTCAATTTCATTTGAATTTGAATTTTGATTTAGAATTTGATTTTGAATTTTGATTTAGAATTTGATTTTGAATTTTTATTTGACCTCGAATTTTGATTTAGAATTTGATTTTGTATTGCATTTGAACTCGAATTTTGATTTAGAATTTGATTTTGAATTTCATTTGAACTTGAATTTTGATTTAGAATTTGATTTTGAATTTCATTTGATTTTGAATTTGATTTCGAATTTCATTTAACTTGAATTTTGATTTAGAATTTGATTTTAATTTCTTTTGAACTTGAATTATGATTTTGATTTTGAATTTCATTTAAACTTGAATTTTGATTTAGAATTTTATTTTCAATTTCATTTGCATTTGAATTTTGATTTTGAATTTGATTATAATTTCATTTGAACTCGAATTTTGATTTTGAATTTGAATTTGTATTTCATTTGAACTCGAATTTTGATTTAGAATTTGATTTTGAATTTCATTTGAACTTGAATTTTGATTTAGAATTTGATTTTGAATTTCATTTGATTTTGAATTTGATTTCGAATTTCATTTAACTTGAATTTTGATTTAGAATTTGAGTTTAATTTCATTTGAACTTTAATTATGATTTTGATTTTGAATTTCATTTGCATTTGAATTTTAATTTAGAATTTGATTTTGATATTCATTCGAATTTGCATTTTGATTTAGAATTCGATTTTGAATTTTTATTTGAACTCGAATTTTGATTTAAAATTTTATTTTGAATTTCATTTGATCTCGAATTTTGATTTAGAATTTGAATTTGTATTTCATTTGAACTCGAATTTTGATTTAGAATTTGATTTTGAATTTCATTTGAACTTGAATTTTGATTTAGAATTTGATTTTGAATTTCATTTGAACTTGTAATATGATTTTGAATTTCATTTGAACTTGAATTTTGATTTTGAATTTGATTTTGAATATCATTTGAACTCGAATTTTGATTTAGAATTTGATTTTCAATTTCATTTGCATTTGAATTTTGATTTAGAATTTGATTTTGAATTTCTTTTGATTTAGAATTAGATTTTGAATTTCATTTGAATTTTAATTTTGATTTAGAATTTGATTTTGAATTTCATTTGAACTCGAATTTTGATGTAGAATATTATTTTGTATTTCATTTGAACTCGAATTTTGATTTAGAATTTGATTTTGATTTAGAATTTGATTTTGAATTTCATTTGATCTTGAATTATGATTTTGAAGTTCATTTGAATTTGAGTTTTGATTTAGAATTAGATTGTGTATTTTATTTGAACTCGAATTTTGATTTAGAATTTGATTTTGAATTTCATTTGAATTTGAATTTTGATTTTGAATTTGATTTTGAATTTCATTTAACTTGAATTTTGATTTAGAATTTGATTTTCAATTTCATTTGCATTTGAATTTTGATTTAGAATTTGATTTTGAATTTTTATTTGAACTCGTATTTTGATTTAGAATTTGAATTTGTATTTCATTTGAACTCGAATTTTGATTTAGAGTTTGATTTTGAATTTCATTTGAACTTGAATTTTGATTTTGAATATGATTTCGAATTTCATTTGAACTTGAATTTTGAATTAGATTTTAATTTTTAATTTCATTTGAATTTGCCTTTTGAATTTCATTTGAACACGAATTTTGATTTAGAATTAGATTGTGTATTTCATTTGAACTCGAATTTTGATTTAGAATTTGATTTTGAATTTCATTTGAACTTGAATTATGATTTTGAATTTCATTTGAATTTGAATTTTGATTTAGAATTTGATTTTCAATTTCATTTGAACTTGAATTTTGATTTAGAATTTGATTTTGATATTCATTTGAATTTGAATTTCAGTTAACTTGAATTTTGAATTAGAATTTGATTTTCAATTTCATTTGAATTTGAATTTTGATTTAGAATTTGATTTTGAATTTTTATTTGACCTCGAATTTTGATTTAGAATTTGATTTTGAATTTCATTTGAACTCGAATTTCGATTTTGAATTTGAATTTGTATTTCATTTGAACTCGAATTTTGATTTAGAATTTGATTTTGAATTTCATTTGAACTCGAATTTTGATTTAGAATTTGATTTTGAATTTCATTAGATTTTGAATTTGATTTCGAATTTCATTTAACTTGAATTTTGATTTAGATTTTGAGTTTAATTTCATTTGAACTTTAATTATGATTTTGATTTTGAATTTCATTTGCATTTGAATTTTGATTTAGAATTTGATTTTGATATTCATTTGAATTTGAATTTTGATTTAGAATTCGATTTTGAATTTTTATTTGAACTCGAATTTTGATTTAAAATTTGATTTTGAATTTCATTTGATCTCGAATTTTGATTTAGAATTTGAATTTGTATTTCATTTGAACTCGAATTTTGATTTAGAATTTGATTTTGAATTTCATTTGATTTAGAATTAGATTTTGAATTTCATTTGAATTTTAATTTTGATTTAGAATTTGATTGTGTATTTCATTTGAACTCGAATTTTGATGTAGAATTTGATTTTCAATATCATTTGCATTTGAATTTTGATTTAGAATTTGATTTCGATATTCATTTGAATTTGATTTTTGATTTTGAATTTAAGTTAACTGGAATTTTGTTTTAGAATATGATTTTCAATTTCATTTGAATTTGAATTTTGATTTAGAATTTGATTTTGAATTTTTAATTGAACTCGAATTTTGATTTAGACTTTGATTTTGAATTTCATTTGAACTCGAATTTTGATTTAGAATTTGAATTTGTATTTCATTAGAACTCGAATTTTGATTTAGAATTTGTTTTTGAATTTCATTTGAATTTGCATTTTGAATTTCATTTGAGCTAGAATTTGATTTAGAATTTGATTTTGATTTTCATTTGAATTTGAATTTCGATTTTGAATTTCATTTAACTTGAAGTTTGATTTAGAATTTGATTTTAATTTCATTTGAACTTGAATTATGATATTGATTTTGAATTTCATTTAAACTTGAATTTTGATTTATAATTTGATTTTCAATTTCATTTGCATTTGAATTTTGATTTAGAATTTGATTTTGAATTTCATTTGATTTAGAATTTGATTTTGAATTTCATTTGATTTTGAATTTTGATTTAGAATTTGATTTTGAATTTCATTTGAACTCGAATTTTGATGTAGAATTTGATTTTGAATTTCATTTGAACTCGAATTTTGATTTAGAATTTGATTTTGAATTTCATTTGAACTTGAATTATGATTTTGATTTTGAATTTAATTTAAACTTGAATTTTGATTTAGAATTTGATTTTCAATTTCATTTGCATTTGAATTTTGATTTAGAATTTGATTATGAATTTCATGTGAACTCTAATTTTGATTTAGAATTAGATTGTGTATTTCATTTGAATTCGAATTTTGATTTAGAATTTGATTTTGAATTTCATTTGAACTTGTATTATGATTTTGAATATCATTTGAACTTGAATTTTGATTTAGAATTTGATTTTCAATTTCATTTGCATTTGAATTTTGATTTAGAATTTGACTTTGAATTTCATTTGAACTTGAATTTTGATTTAGAATTTGAATTTGAATTTCATTTGATTTAGAATTTGATTTTGAATTTCATTTGATTTTGAATTTTGATTTAGAATTAGATTGTGTATTTCATTTGAATTCGAATTCTGATTAAGAAATTGATTTTGAATTTCATTTGAACTTGTATTATGATTTTGAATTTCACTTGAACTTGAATTTTGATTTAGAATTTGATTTTCAATTTCATTTGAACTTGAATTTTGATTTAGAATTTGATTTTGATATTCATTTGAATTTGAATTTTGATTTTGAATTTCAGTTAACTTGAATTTTGAATTAGAATTTGATTTTCAATTTCATTTGAATTTGAATTTTGATTTAGAATTTGATTTTGAATTTTTATTTGACCTCGAATTTTGATTTAGAATTTGATTTTGAATTTCATTTGAACTCGAATTTCGATTTTGAATTTGAATTTGTATTTCATTTGAACTCGAATTTTGATTTAGAATTTGATTTTGAATTTCATTTGAACTCGAATTTTGATTTAGAATTTGATTTTGAATTTCATTTGATTTTGAATTTGATTTCGAATTTCATTTAACTTGAATTTTGATTTAGATTTTGAGTTTAATTTCATTTGAACTTTAATTATGATTTTGATTTTGAATTTCATTTGCATTTGAATTTTGATTTAGAATTTGATTTTGATATTCATTTGAATTTGAATTTTGATTTAGAATTCGATTTTGAATTTTTATTTGAACTCGAATTTTGATTTAAAATTTGATTTTGAATTTCATTTGAACTCGAATTTTGATTTAGAATTTGAATTTGTATTTCATTAGAACTCGAATTTTGATTTAGAATTTGATTTTGAATTTCATTTGAATTTGCATTTTGAATTTCATTTGAGCTAGAATTTGATTTAGAATTTGATTTTGATTTTCATTTGAATTTGAATTTCGATTTTGAATTTCATTTAACTTGAATTTTGATTTAGAATTTGATTTTAATTTCATTTGAACTTGAATTATGATTTAGAATTTGATTTTGAATTTCATTTGAACTTGAATTATGATTTTGATTTTGAGTTTAATTTAAACTTGAATTTTGATTTAGAATTTGATTTTCAATTTCATTTGCATTTGAATTTTGATTTAGAATTTGATTTTGTATTTCATTTGATTTAGAATTTGATTTTGAATTTCATTTGATTTTGAATTTTGATTTAGAATTTGATTTTGAATTTCATTTGAACTCGAATTTTGATGTAGAATTTGATTTTGAATTTCATTTGAACTCGAATTTTGATTTAGAATTTGATTTTGAATTTCATTTGAACTTGAATTATGATTTTGATTTTGAGTTTAATTTAAACTTGAATTTTGATTTAGAATTTGATTTTCAATTTCATTTGCATTTGAATTTTGATTTAGAATTTGATTATGAATTTCATGTGAACTCTAATTTTGATTTAGAATTAGATTGTGTATTTCATTTGAATTCGAATTTTGATTTAGAATTTGATTTTGAATTTCATTTGAACTTGTATTATGATTTTGAATATCATTTGAACTTGAATTTTGATTTAGAATTTGATTCTCAATTTCATTTGCATTTGAATTTTGATTTAGAATTTGATTTTGAATTTCATTTGAATTTGCATTTTGAATTTCATTTGAGCTAGAATTTGATTTAGAATTTGATTTTGATTTTCATTTGATTTTGAATTTGATTTCGAATTTCATTTAACTTGAATTTTGATTTAGATTTTGAGTTTAATTTCATTTGAACTTTAATTATGATTTTGATTTTGAATTTCATATGCATTTGAATTTTGATTTAGAATTTGATTTTGATATTCATTTGAATTTGAATTTTGATTTAGAATTCGATTTTGAATTTTTATTTGAACTCGAATTTTGATTTAAAATTTGATTTTGAATTTCATTTGATCTCGAATTTTGATTTAGAATTTGAATTTGTATTTCATTTGAACTCGAATTTTGATTTAGAATTTGATTTTGAATTTCATTTGAACTTGAATTTTGATATAGAATTTGATTTTGAATTTCATTTGCATTTGAATTTTGATTTAGAATTTGATTTTGAATTTCATTTGAATTTGCATTTTGAATTTCATTTGAGCTAGAATTTGATTTAGAATTTGATTTTGATTTTCATTTGATTTTGAATTTGATTTCGAATTTCATTTAACTTGAATTTTGATTTAGATTTTGAGTTTAATTTCATTTGAACTTTAATTATGATTTTGATTTTGAATTTCATTTGCATTTGAATTTTGATTTAGAATTTGATTTTGATATTCATTTAACTTGAATTTTGATTTAGATTTTGAGTTTAATTTCATTTGAACTTTAATTATGATTTTGATTTTGAATTTCATTTGCATTTGAATTTTGATTTAGAATTTGATTTTGATATTCATTTGAATTTGAATTTTGATTTAGAATTCGATTTTGAATTTTTATTTGAACTCGAATTTTGATTTAAAATTTGATTTTGAATTTCATTTGATCTCGAATTTTGATTTAGAATTTGAATTTGTATTTCATTTGAACTCGAATTTTGATTTAGAATTTGATTTTGAATTTTATTTGAACTTGAATTTTGATATAGAATTTGATTTTGAATTTCATTTGCATTTGAATTTTGATTTAGAATTTGATTTTGAATTTCATTTGAATTTGCATTTTGAATTTCATTTGAGCTAGAATTTGATTTAGAATTTGATATTGAATATCATTTGAATTTGAATTTTGATTTAGAATTTGATTTTGAATTTCATTTGAACTTGAATTTGATTTAGAATTTCATTTTGATTTTCATTTGAATTTGAATTTTGATTTTGTATTTCATTTAACTGGAATTTTGAATTAGAATTTGATTTTAATTTCATTTGAACTCGAACTTTGATTTAGAATTTGATTTTCAATTTCATTTGCATTTGAATTTTGAATTAGAATTTGATTTTGAATTTCATTTGATTTAGAATTAGATTTTGAATTTCATTTGAATTTTAATTTTGATTTAGAATTAGATTGTGTATTTCATTTGAACTCGAATTTTGATGTAGAATTTGATTTTGAATTTCATTTGAACTCGAATTTTGATTTAGAATTTGATTTTCAATTTCATTTGCATTTGAATTTTGATTTAGAATTTGATTATGAATTTCATGTGAACTCTAATTTTGATTTATAATTAGATTGTGTATTTTATTTGAATTTGAATTTTGATTTAGAATTTGATTTTGAATTTCATTTGAACTTGTATTATGATTTTGAATTTCATTTGAACTTGAATTTTGATTTAGAATTTGATTTTGAATTTCATTTGATTTTGAATTTGATTTCGAATTTCATTTAACTTGAATTTTGATTTAGATTTTGAGTTTAATTTCATTTGAACTTTAATTATGATTTTGATTTTGAATTTCATTTGCATTTGAATTTTGATTTAGAATTTGATTTTGATATTCATTTGAATTTGAATTTTGATTTAGAATTCGATTTTGAATTTTATTTGAACTCGAATTTTGATTTAAAATTTGATTTTGAATTTCATTTGATCTCGAATTTTGATTTAGAATTTGAATTTGTATTTCATTTAAACTCGAATTTTGATTTAGAATTTGATTTTGAATTTCATTTGAACTTGAATTTTGATTTAGAATTTGATTTTGAATTTCATTTGAACTTGTATTATGATTTTGAATTTCATTTGAACTTGAATTTTGATTTTGAATTTCATTTGAACTTGTATTATGATTTTGAATATCATTTGAACTTGAATTTTGATTTAGAATTTGATTTTCAATTTCATTTGCATTTGAATTTTGATTTAGAATTTGACTTTGAATTTCATTTGAACTTGAATTTTGATTTAGAATTTGATTTTGAATTTCATTTGATTTTGAATTTGATTTTATTTTCATTTGCATTTGAATTTTGATTTTGAATTTGATTTTGAATTTCATTTGAACTCGAATTTTGATTTAGAATTAGATTGTGTATTTCATTTGAATTCGAATTCTGATTAAGAATTTGATTTTGAATTTCATTTGAACTTGTATTATGATTTTTAATTTCATTTGAACTTGAATTTTGATTTAGAATTTGATTTTCAATTTCATTTGAACTTGAATTTTGATTTAGAATTTGATTTTGATATTCATTTGAATTTGAATTTTGATTTTCAATTTCAGTTAACTTGAATTTTGAATTAGAATTTGATTTTCAATTTCATTTGAATTTGAATTTTGATTTAGAATTTGATTTTGAATTTTTATTTGACCTCGAATTTTGATTTTGAATTTGATTTTGTATTTCATTTGAACTCGAATTTTGATTTAGAATTTGATTTTGAATTTCATTTGAACTTGAATTTTGATTTAGAATTTGGTTTTGAATTTCATTTGAATTTGTATTATGATTTTGAATTTCATTTGAACTTGAATTTTGATTTAGAATTTGATTTTGAATTTCATTTGAACTTTAATTATGATTTTGATTTTGAATTTCATTTGCATTTGAATTTTGATTTAGAATTTGATTTTGATATTCATTTGAATTTGAATTTTGATTTAGAATTCGATTTTGAATTTTTATTTGAACTCGAATTTTGATTTAAAATTTGATTTTGAATTTCATTTGATCTCGAATTTTGATTTAGAATTTGAATTTGTATTTCATTTGAACTCGAATTTTGATTTAGAATTTGATTTTGAATTTCATTTGAACTTGAATTTTGATTTAGAATTTGATTTTGAATTTCATTTGAACTTGTATTATGATTTTGAATTTCATTTGAACTTGAATTTTGATTTTGAATTTGATATTGAATATCATTTGAATTTGAATTTTGATTTAGAATTTGATTTTGAATTTCATTTGAACTTGAATTTGATGTAGAATTTCATTTTGATTTTCATTTGAATTTGAATTTTGATTTTGTATTTCATTTAACTGGAATTTTGAATTAGAATTTGATTTTAATTTCATTTGAACTCGAATTTTGATTTAGAATTTGATTTTCAATTTCATTTGCATTTGAATTTTGAATTAGAATTTGATTTTGAATTTCATTTGATTTAGAATTAGATTTTGAATTTCATTTGAATTTTAATTTTGATTTAGAATTAGATTGTGTATTTCATTTGAACTCGAATTTTGATGTAGAATTTGATTTTGAATTTCATTTGAACTCGAATTTTGATTTTGAATTTCATTAAATTTGAATTTTGATTTTGAATTTGATTTTGAATATCATTTGAACTCAAATTTTGATTTAGAATTTGATTTTCAATATCATTTGCATTTGAATTTTGATTTAGAATTTGATTTCGATATTCATTTGAATTTGATTTTTGATTTTGAATTTAAGTTAACTGGAATTTTGTTTTAGAATTTGATTTTCAATTTCATTTGAATTTGAATTTTGATTTAGAATTTGATTTTGAATTTTTAATTGAACTCGAATTTTGATTTAGACTTTGATTTTGAATTTCATTTGAACTCGAATTTTGATTTAGAATTTGAATTTGTATTTCATTAGAACTCGAATTTTAATTTAGAATTTGATTTTGAATTTCATTTGAATTTGCATTTTGAATTTCATTTGAGCTAGAATTTGATTTAGAATTTGATTTTGATTTTCATTTGAATTTGAATTTCGATTTTGAATTTCATTTAACTTGAATTTTGATTTAGAATTTGATTTTAATTTCATTTGAACTTGAATTATGATATTGATTTTGAATTTCATTTAAACTTGAATTTTGATTTATAATTTGATTTTCAATTTCATTTGCATTTGAATTTTGATTTAGAATTTGATTTTGAATTTCATTTGAACTTGAATTTTGATTTAGAATTTGATTTTAATTTCATTTGAACTTGAATTATGATTTTGATTTTGAATTTCATTTAAACTTGAATTATGATTTTGATCTTGAATTTCATTTCAACTTCAATTTTGATTTAGAATTTGATTTTCAATTTCATTTGCATTTGAATTTTGATTTAGAATTTGATTTTAATTTCATTTGAACTTGAATTATGATTTTGATTTTGAATTTCATTTAAACTTGAATTTTGATTTAGAATTTGATTTTCAATTTCATTTGCATTTGAATTTTGATTTAGAATTTGATTATAAATTTCATGTGAACTCTAATTTTGATTTAGATTTAGATTGTGTATTTCATTTGAATTCGAATTTTGATTTAGAATTTGATTTTATATTTCATTTGAACTTGTATTATGATTTTGAATATCATTTGAACTTGAATTTTGATTTAGAATTTGATTTTCAATTTTATTTACATTTGAATTTTGATTTAGTATTTGACTTTGAATTTCATTTGAACTTGAATTTTGATTTAGAATTTGATTTTAATTTCATTTGAACTTGAATTATGATTTTGATTTTGAATTTCATTTAAACTTGAATTTTGATTTAGAATTTGATTTTCAATTTCATTTGCATTTGAATTTTGATTTTGAATTTGATTTTGAATTTCATTTGAACTCGAATTTTGATTTAGAAGTAGATTGTGTATTTCATTTGAATTCGAATTTTAATTAAGAATTTGATTTTGAATTTCATTTGAACTTGTGTTATGATTTTGAATTTCATATGAACTTGAATTTTGATTTAGAATTTGATTTTCAATTTCATTTGCATTTGAATTTTGATTTAGAATGTGATTTTGATATTCATTTGAATTTGAATTTTGATTTTGAATTTCAGTTAACTTGAATTTTGATTTAGAATTTGATTTTCAATTTCATTTGAATTTGAATTTTGATTTAGAATTTGATTTTGAATTTTGATTTAGAATTTGATTTTGAATTTTTATTTGACCTCGAATTTTGATTTAGAATTTGATTTTCTATTGCATTTGAACTCGAATTTTGATTTAGAATTTGATTTTGAATTTCATTTGAACTTGAATTTTGATTTAGAATTTGATTGTGAATTTCATTTGATTTTGAATTTGATTTCGAATTTCATTTAACTAGAATTTTGATTTAGAATTTGATTTTAATTTCTTTTGAACTTGAATTATGATTTTGATTTGGAATTTCATTTAAACTTGAATTTTGATTTAGAATTTTATTTTCAATTTCATTTGCATTTGAATTTTGATTTTGAATTTGATTATAATTTCATTTGAACTCGAATTTTGATTTTGAATTTGAATTTGTATTTCATTTGAACTCGAATTTTGATTTAGAATTTGATTTTGAATTTCATTTGAACTTGAATTTTGATTTAGAATTTGATTTTGAATTTCATTTGATTTTGAATTTGATTTCGAATTTCATTTAACTTGAATTTTGATTTAGAATTTGAGTTTAATTTCATTTGAACTTTAATTATGATTTTGATTTTGAATTTCATTTGCATTTGAATTTTAATTTAGAATTTGATTTTGATATTCATTCGAATTTGAATTTTGATTTAGAATTTGAATTTGTATTTCATTTGAACTCGAATTTTGATTTAGAATTTGATTTTGAATTTCATTTGAACTTGAATTTTGATTTAGAATTTGATTTTGATTTCATTTGAATTTGTATTATGATTTTGAATTACATTTGAACTTGAATTTTGATTTTGAATTTCATTTGAACTTGTATTATGATTTTGAATATCATTTGAACTTGAATTTTGATTTAGAGTTTGATTTTCAATTTCATTAGCATTTGAATTTTGATTTAGAATTTGACTTTGAATTTCATTTGAACTTGAATTTTGATTTAGAATTTGATTTTGAATTTCATTTGATTTTGAATTTGATTTAGAATTTCATTTAACTTGAATTTTGATTTAGAATTTGATTTTAATTTCATTTGCATTTGAATTTTGATTTTGAATTTGATTTTGAATTTCATTTGAACTTGAATTTTGATTTAGAATTAGATTGTGTATTTCATTTGAATTCGAATTCTGATTAAGAAATTGATTTTGAATTTCATTTGAACTTGTATTATGATTTTGAATTTCACTTGAACTTGAATTTTGATTTAGAATTTGATTTTCAATTTCATTTGAACTTGAATTTTGATTTAGAATTTGATTTTGATATTCATTTGAATTTGAATTTTGATTTTGAATTTCAGTTAACTTGAATTTTGAATTAGAATTTGATTTTCAATTTCATTTGAATTTGAATTTTGATTTAGAATTTGATTTTGAATTTTTATTTGACCTCGAATTTTGATTTAGAATTTGATTTTGAATTTCATTTGAACTCGAATTTCGATTTTGAATTTGAATTTGTATTTCATTTGAACTCGAATTTTGATTTAGAATTTGATTTTGAATTTCATTTGAACTCGAATTTTGATTTAGAATTTGATTTTGAATTTCATTTGATTTTGAATTTGATTTCGAATTTCATTTAACTTGAATTTTGATTTAGATTTTGAGTTTAATTTCATTTGAACTTTAATTATGATTTTGATTTTGAATTTCATTTGCATTTAAATTTTGATTTAGAATTTGATTTTGATATTCATTTGAATTTGAATTTTGATTTAGAATTCGATTTTGAATTTTTATTTGAACTCGAATTTTGATTTAAAATTTGATTTTGAATTTCATTTGATCTCGAATTTTGATTTAGAATTTGAATTTGTATTTCATTTGAACTCGAATTTTGATTTAGAATTTGATTTTGAATTTCATTCGAACTTGAATTTTAATTTAGATTTTGATTTTGAATTTCATTTGAACTTGTATTATGATTTTGAATTTCATTTGAACTTGAATTTTGATTTTGAATTTGATATTGAATATCATTTGAATTTGAATTTTGATTTAGAATTTGATTTTGAATTTCATTTGAACTTGAATTTGATTTAGAATTTCATTTTGATTTTCATTTGAATTTGAATTTTGATTTTGTATTTCATTTAACTTGAATTTTGAATTAGAATTTGATTTTAATTTCATTTGAATTTGAATTTTGATTTAGAATTTGATTTTGAATTTTTAATTGAACTCGAATTTTGATTTAGACTTTGATTTTGAATTTCATTTGAACTTGAATTTTGATTTAGAATTTTAATTTGTATTTCATTAGAACTCGAATTTTGATTTAGAATTTGATTTTCAATTTCATTTGCATTTGAATTTTGAATTAGAATTTGATTTTGAATTTCATTTGATTTAGAATTAGATTTTGAATTTCATTTGAATTTTAATTTTGATTTAGAATTAGATTGTGTATTTCATTTGAACTCGAATTTTGATGTAGAATTAGATTTTGAATTTCATTTGAACTCGAATTTTGATTTTGAATTTCATTGAATTTGAATTTTGATTTTGAATTTGATTTTGAATATCATTTGAACTCAAATTTTGATTTAGAATTTGATTTTCAATATCATTTGCATTTGAATTTTGATTTAGAATTTGATTTCGATATTCATTTGAATTTGATTTTTGATTTTGAATTTAAGTTAACTGGAATTTTGTTTTAGAATATGATTTTCAATTTCATTTGAATTTGAATTTTGATTTAGAATTTGATTTTGAATTTTTAATTGAACTCGAATTTAGATTTAGACTTTGATTTTGAATTTCATTTGAACTCGAATTTTGATTTAGAATTTGAATTTGTATTTCATTAGAACTCGAATTTTGATTTAGAATTTGATTTTGAATTTCATTTGAATTTGCATTTTGAATTTCATTTGAGCTAGAATTTGATTTAGAATTTGATTTTGATTCACATTTGAATTTGAATTTCGATTTTGAATTTCATTTAACTTGAATTTTGATTTAGAATTTGATTTTAATTTTATTTGAACTTGAATTATGATATTGATTTTGAATTTCATTTAAACTTGAATTTTGATTTATAATTTGATTTTCAATTTCATTTGCATTTGAAATTTGATTTAGAATTTGATTTTGAATTTCATTTGATTTAGAATTTGATTTTGAATTTCATTTGATTTTGAATTTTGATTTAGAATTTGATTTTGAATTTCATTTGAACTCGAATTTTGATGTAGAATTTGATTTTGAATTTCATTTGAACTCGAATTTTGATTTAGAATTTGATTTTGAATTTCATTTGAACTTGAATTATGATTTTGATTTTGAATTTCATTTAAACTTCAATTTTGATTTAGAATTTGATTTTCAATTTCATTTGCATTTGAATTTTGATTTAGAATTTGATTTTAATTTCATTTGAACTTGAATTATGATTTTGATTTTGAATTTAATTTAAACTTGAATTTTGATTTAGAATTTGATTTTGAATTTCATTTGCATTTGAATTTTGATTTAGAATTTGATTATGAATTTCATGTGAACTCTAATTTTGATTTAGAATTAGATTGTGTATTTCATTTGCATTTGAATTTTGATTTAGAATTTGACTTTGAATTTCATTTGAACTTGAATTTTGATTTAGAATTTGAATTTAATTTCATTTGAACTCGAATTTTGATTTTGAATTTGAATTTGTATTTCATTTGAACTCGAATTTTGATTTAGAATTTTATTTTCAATTTCATTTGCATTTGAATTTTGATTTTGAATTTGATTATAATTTCATTTGAACTCGAATTTTGATTTTGAATTTGATTTTGAATTTCATTTGAACTTGAATTTTGATTATAATTTGATTTTGAATTTCATTTGATTTTGAATTTGATTTCGAATTTCATTTAACTTGAATTTTGATTTAGAATTTGAGTTTAATTTCATTTGAACTTTAATTATGATTTTGATTTTGAATTTCATTTGCATTTGAATTTTAATTTAGAATTTGATTTTGATATTCATTCGAATTTGAATTTTGATTTAGAATTCGATTTTGAATTTTTATTTGAACTCGAATTTTGATTTAAAATTTTATTTTGAATTTCATTTGAACTCGAATTTTGATTTAGAATTTGATTTTGAATTTCATTTGAACTTGAATTTTAATTTTGAATATGATTTTGAATATCATTTGAATTTGAATTTTGATTTAGAATTTGATTTTGAATTTCATTTGAACTTGAATTTGATTTAGAATTTCATTTTGATTTTCATTTGAATTTGAATTTTGATTTTGTATTTCATTTAACTTGAATTTTGAAATAGAATTTGATTTTAATTTCATTTGAACTCGAATTTTGATTTAGAATTTGATTTTCAATTTCATTTGCATTTGAATTTTGATTTAGAATTTGATTTTGAATTTATTTTGATTTAGAATTAGATTTTGAATTTCAATTGAATTTTAATTTTGATTTAGAATTTGATTTTGAATTTCATTTGAACTCGAATTTTGATGTAGAATATGATTTTGTATTTCATTTGAACTCGAATTTTGATTTAGAATTTGATTTTGATTTAGAATTTGATTTTGAATTTATATTTGAACTCGAATTTTGATTTAAAATTTTATTTTGAATTTCATTTGATCTCGAATTTTGATTTTGAATTTGAATTTGTATTTCATTTGAACTTGAATTTTGATTCAGAATTTGATTTTGAATTTCATTTGAACTTGTATTATGATTTTGAATTTCATTTGAACTTGAATTTTGATTTTGAATTTGATTTTGAATATCATTTGAATTTGAATTTTGATTTAGAATTTGATTTTGAATTTCATTTGAACTTGAATTTGATTTAGAATTTCATTTTGATTTTCATTTGAATTTGAATTTTGATTTTGTATTTCATTTAACTTGAATTTTGAATTAGAATTTGATTTTAATTTCATTTGAACTCGAATTTTGATTTAGAATTTGATTTTCAATTTCATTTGCATTTGAATTTTGATTTTGAATTTGATTATAATTTCATTTGAACTCGAATTTTGATTTTGAATTTGAATTTGTATTTCATTTGAACTCGAATTTTGATTAAGAATTTGATTTTGAATATCATTTGAACTTGAATTTTGATTTAGAATTTGATTTTCAATTTCATTTGCATTTGAATTTTGATTTAGAATTTGACTTTGAATTTCATTTGAACTTGAATTTTGATTTAGAATTTGATTTTAATTTCATTTGAACTTGAATTATGATTTTGATTTTGAATTTCATTTAAACTTGAATTTTGATTTAGAATTTGATTTTCAATTTCATTTGCATTTGAATTATGATTTTGAATTTGATTTTGAATTTCATTTGAACTCGAATTTTGATTTAGAAGTAGATTGTGTATTTCATTTGAATTCGAATTTTGATTAAGAATTTGATTTTGAATTTCATTTGAATTTGAATTTTGATTTTGAATTTCAGTTAACTTGAATTTTGATTTAGAATTTGATTTTCAATTTCATTTGAATTTGAATTTTGATTTAGAATTTGATTTTGAATTTTGATTTAGAATTTGATTTTGAATTTTGATTTAGAATTTGATTTTGAATTTTGATTTAGAATTTGATTTTGAATTTTTATTTGAACTCGAATTTTGATTTAGAATTTGTTTTTGAATTTCATTTGAAATTGAATTTTGATTTTGAATTTCATTTTGTATTGCATTTGTACTCGAATTTTGATTTAGAATTTGATTTTGAATTTCATTTGAACTTGAATTTTGATTTAGAATTTGATTTTGAATTTGATTTCGAATTTCATTTAACTTGAATTTTGATTTAGAATTTGATTTTAATTTCTTTTGAACTTGAATTATGATTTTGATTTTGAATTTCTTTTAAACTTGAATTTTGATTTAGAATTTCATTTTCAATTTCATTTGCATTTGAATTTTGATTTTGAATTTGATTATAATTTCATTTGAACTCGAATTTTGATTTTGAATTTGAATTTGTATTTCATTTGAACTCGAATTTTGATTTAGAATTTGATTTTGAATTTCATTTGAACTTGAATTTTGATTTAGAATTTGATTTTGAATTTCATTTGATTTTGAATTTGATTTCGAATTTCATTTAACTTGAATTTTGATTTAGAATTTGAGTTTAATTTCATTTGAACTTTAATTATGATTTTGATTTTGAATTTCATTTGCATTTGAATTTTAATTTAGAATTTGATTTTGATATTCATTCGAATTTGAATTTTGATTTAGAATTTGAATTTGTATTTCATTTGAACTCGAATTTTGATTTAGAATTTGATTTTGAATTTCATTTGAACTTGAATTTTGATTTAGAATTTGATTTTGAATTTCATTTGAATTTGTATTATGATTTTGAATTTCATTTGAACTTGAATTTTGATTTAGAATTTGATTTTGAATTTCATTTGATTTTGAATTTGATTTTGAATTTCATTTAACTTGAATTTTGATTTAGAATTTGATTTTAATTTCATTTGCATTTGAATTTTGATTTTGAATTTGATTTTGAATTTCATTTGAACTTGAATTTTGATTTAGAATTAGATTGTGTATTTCATTTAATTTCGAATTCTGATTAAGAATTTGATTTTGAATTTCATTTGAACTTGTATTATGATTTTTAATTTCATTTGAACTTGAATTTTGATTTAGAATTTGATTTTCAATTTCATTTGAACTTGAATTTTGATTTAGAATTTGATTTTGATATTCATTTGAATTTGAATTTTGATTTTGAATTTCAGTTAACTTGAATTTTGAATTAGAATTTGATTTTCAATTTCATTTGAATTTGAATTTTGATTTAGAATTTGATTTTGAATTTTTATTTGACCTCGAATTTTGATTTAGAATTTGATTTTGAATTTCATTTGAACTCGAATTTCGATTTTGAATTTGAATTTGTATTTCATTTGAACTCGAATTTTGATTTAGAATTTGATTTTGAATTTCATTTGAACTCGAATTTTGATTTAGAATTTGATTTTGAATTTCATTTGATTTTGAATTTGATTTCGAATTTCATTTAACTTGAATTTTGATTTAGATTTTGAGTTTAATTTCATTTGAACTTTAATTATGATTTTGATTTTGAATTACATTTGCATTTGAATTTTGATTTAGAATTTGATTTTGATATTCATTTGAATTTGAATTTTGATTTAGAATTCGATTTTGAATTTTTATTTGAACTCGAATTTTGATTTAAAATTTGATTTTGAATTTCATTTGATCTCGAATTTTGATTTAGAATTTGAATTTGTATTTCATTTGAACTCGAATTTTGATTTAGAATTTGATTTTGAATTTCATTTGAACTTGAATTTTAATTTAGATTTTGATTTTGAATTTCATTTGAACTTGAATTTGATTTAGAATTTCATTTTGATTTTCATTTGAATTTGAATTTTGATTTTGTATTTCATTTAACTTGAATTTTGAATTAGAATTTGATTTTAATTTCATTTGAACTCGAATTTTGATTTAGAATTTGATTTTCAATTTCATTTGCATTTGAATTTTGAATTAGAATTTGATTTTGAATTTCATTTGATTTAGAATTAGATTTTGAATTTCATTTGAATTTTAATTTTGATTTAGAATTAGATTGTGTATTTCATTTGAACTCGAATTTTGATGTAGAATTAGATTTTGAATTTCATTTGAACTCGAATTTTGATTTAGAATTTGATTTTGAATTTCATTAGATTTTGAATTTGATTTCGAATTTCATTTAACTTGAATTTTGATTTAGATTTTGAGTTTAATTTCATTTGAACTTTAATTATGATTTTGATTTTGAATTTCATTTGCATTTGAATTTTGATTTAGAATTTGATTTTGATATTCATTTGAATTTGAATTTTGATTTAGAATTCGATTTTGAATTTTTATTTGAACTCGAATTTTGATTTAAAATTTGATTTTGAATTTCATTTGATCTCGAATTTTGATTTAGAATTTGAATTTGTATTTCATTTGAACTCGAATTTTGATTTAGAATTTGATTTTGAATTTCATTTGATTTAGAATTAGATTTTGAATTTCATTTGAATTTTAATTTTGATTTAGAATTAGATTGTGTATTTCATTTGAACTCGAATTTTGATGTAGAATTTGATTTTCAATATCATTTGCATTTGAATTTTGATTTAGAATTTGATTTCGATATTCATTTGAATTTGATTTTTGATTTTGAATTTAAGTTAACTGGAATTTTGTTTTAGAATATGATTTTCAATTTCATTTGAATTTGAATTTTGATTTAGAATTTGATTTTGAATTTTTAATTGAACTCGAATTTTGATTTAGCCTTTGATTTTGAATTTCATTTGAACTCGAATTTTGATTTAGAATTTGAATTTGTATTTCATTAGAACTCGAATTTTGATTTAGAATTTGATTTTGAATTTCATTTGAATTTGCATTTTGAATTTCATTTGAGCTAGAATTTGATTTAGAATTTGATTTTGATTTTCATTTGAATTTGAATTTCGATTTGAATTTCATTTAACTTGAATTTTGATTTAGAATTTGATTTTAATTTCATTTGAACTTGAATTATGATATTGATTTTGAATTTCATTTAAACTTGAATTTTGATTTATAATTTGATTTTCAATTTCATTTGCATTTGAATTTTGATTTAGAATTTGATTTTGAATTTCATTTGATTTAGAATTTGATTTTGAATTTCATTTGATTTTGAATTTTGATTTAGAATTTGATTTTGAATTTCATTTGAACTCGAATTTTGATGTAGAATTTGATTTTGAATTTCATTTGAACTCGAATTTTGATTTAGAATTTGATTTTGAATTACGTTTGAACTTGAATTATGATTTTGATTTTGAATTTAATTTAAACTTGAATTTTGATTTAGAATTTGATTTTCAATTTCATTTGCATTTGAATTTGATTTTGAATTTCATTTGAACTCGAATTTTGATGTAGAATTTGATTTTGAATTTCATTTGAACTCGAATTTTGATTTAGAATTTGATTTTGAATTACGTTTGAACTTGAATTATGATTTTGATTTTGAATTTAATTTAAACTTGAATTTTGATTTAGAATTTGATTTTCAATTTCATTTGCATTTGAATTTTGATTTAGAATTTGATTATGAATTTCATGTGAACTCTAATTTTGATTTAGAATTAGATTGTGTATTTCATTTGAATTCGAATTTTGATTTAGAATTTGATTTTGAATTTCATTTGAACTTGTATTATGATTTTGAATATCATTTGAACTTGAATTTTGATTTAGAATTTGATTTTCAATTTCATTTGCATTTGAATTTTGATTTAGAATTTGACTTTGAATTTCATTTGAACTTGAATTTTGATTTAGAATTTGAATTTGAATTTCATTTGATTTAGAATTTGATTTTGAATTTCATTTGATTTTGAATTTTGATTTAGAATTAGATTGTGTATTTCATTTGAATTCGAATTCTGATTAAGAAATTGATTTTGAATTTCATTTGAACTTGTATTATGATTTTGAATTTCACTTGAACTTGAATTTTGATTTAGAATTTGATTTTCAATTTCATTTGAACTTGAATTTTGATTTAGAATTTGATTTTGATATTCATTTGAATTTGAATTTTGATTTTGAATTTCAGTTAACTTGAATTTTGAATTAGAATTTGATTTTCAATTTCATTTGAATTTGAATTTTGATTTAGAATTTGATTTTGAATTTTTATTTGACCTCGAATTTTGATTTAGAATTTGATTTTGAATTTCATTTGAACTCGAATTTCGATTTTGAATTTGAATTTGTATTTCATTTGAACTCGAATTTTGATTTAGAATTTGATTTTGAATTTCATTTGAACTCGAATTTTGATTTAGAATTTGATTTTGAATTTCATTTGATTTTGAATTTGATTTCGAATTTCATTTAACTTGAATTTTGATTTAGATTTTGAGTTTAATTTCATTTGAACTTTAATTATGATTTTGATTTTGAATTTCATTTGCATTTGAATTTTGATTTAGAATTTGATTTTGATATTCATTTGAATTTGAATTTTGATTTAGAATTCGATTTTGAATTTTTATTTGAACTCGAATTTTGATTTAAAATTTGATTTTGAATTTCATTTGAACTCGAATTTTGATATAGAATTTGAATTTGTATTTCATTAGAACTCGAATTTTGATTTAGAATTTGATTTTGAATTTCATTTGAATTTGCATTTTGAATTTCATTTGAGCTAGAATTTGATTTAGAATTTGATTTTGATTTTCATTTGAATTTGAATTTCGATTTTGAATTTCATTTAACTTGAATTTTGATTTAGAATTTGATTTTAATTTCATTTGAACTTGAATTATGATATTGATTTTGAATTTCATTTAAACTTGAATTTTGATTTATAATTTGATTTTCAATTTCATTTGCATTTGAATTTTGATTTAGAATTTGATTTTGAATTTCATTTGATTTAGAATTTGATTTTGAATTTCATTTGATTTTGAATTTTGATTTAGAATTTGATTTTGAATTTCATTTGAACTCGAATTTTGATGTAGAATTTGATTTTGAATTTCATTTGAACTCGAATTTTGATTTAGAATTTGATTTTGAATTTCATTTGAACTTGAATTATGATTTTGATTTTGAGTTTAATTTAAACTTGAATTTTGATTTAGAATTTGATTTTCAATTTCATTTGCATTTGAATTTTGATTTAGAATTTGATTATGAATTTCATGTGAACTCTAATTTTGATTTAGAATTAGATTGTGTATTTCATTTGAATTCGAATTTTGATTTAGAATTTGATTTTGAATTTCATTTGAACTTGTATTATGATTTTGAATATCATTTGAACTTGAATTTTGATTTAGAATTTGATTCTCAATTTCATTTGCATTTGAATTTTGATTTAGAATTTGATTTTGAATTTCATTTGAATTTGCATTTTGAATTTCATTTGAGCTAGAATTTGATTTTGATTTTCATTTGATTTTGAATTTGATTTCGAATTTCATTTAACTTGAATTTTGATTTAGATTTTGAGTTTAATTTCATTTGAACTTTAATTATGATTTTGATTTTGAATTTCATTTGCATTTGAATTTTGATTTAGAATTTGATTTTGATATTCATTTGAATTTGAATTTTGATTTAGAATTCGATTTTGAATTTTTATTTGAACTCGAATTTTGATTTAAAATTTGATTTTGAATTTCATTTGATCTCGAATTTTGATTTAGAATTTGAATTTGTATTTCATTTGAACTCGAATTTTGATTTAGAATTTGATTTTGAATTTCATTTGAACTTGAATTTTGATATAGAATTTGATTTTGAATTTCATTTGCATTTGAATTTTGATTTAGAATTTGATTTTGAATTTCATTTGAACTTGTATTATGATTTTGAATATCATTTGAACTTGAATTTTGATTTAGAATTTGATTCTCAATTTCATTTGCATTTGAATTTTGATTTAGAATTTGATTTTGAATTTCATTTGAATTTGCATTTTGAATTTCATTTGAGCTAGAATTTGATTTAGAATTTGATTTTGATTTTCATTTGATTTTGAATTTGATTTCGAATTTCATTTAACTTGAATTTTGATTTAGATTTTGAGTTTAATTTCATTTGAACTTTAATTATGATTTTGATTTTGAATTTCATTTGCATTTGAATTTTGATTTAGAATTTGATTTTGATATTCATTTGAATTTGAATTTTGATTTAGAATTCGATTTTGAATTTTTATTTGAACTCGAATTTTGATTTAAAATTTGATTTTGAATTTCATTTGATCTCGAATTTTGATTTAGAATTTGAATTTGTATTTCATTTGAACTCGAATTTTGATTTAGAATTTGATTTTGAATTTCATTTGAACTTGAATTTTGATATAGAATTTGATTTTGAATTTCATTTGAACTTGTATTATGATTTTGAATTTCATTTGAACTTGAATTTTGATTTTGAATTTGATATTGAATATCATTTGAATTTGAATTTTGATTTAGAATTTGATTTTGAATTTCATTTGAACTTGAATTTGATTTAGAATTTCATTTTGATTTTCATTTGAATTTGAATTTTGATTTTGTATTTCATTTAACTGGAATTTTGAATTAGAATTTGATTTTAATTTCATTTGAACTCGAATTTTGATTTAGAATTTGATTTTCAATTTCATTTGCATTTGAATTTTGAATTAGAATTTGATTTTGAATTTCATTTGATTTAGAATTAGATTTTGAATTTCATTTGAATTTTAATTTTGATTTAGAATTAGATTGTGTATTTCATTTGAACTCGAATTTTGATGTAGAATTTGATTTTGAATTTCATTTGAACTCGAATTTTGATTTAGAATTTGATTTTCAATTTCATTTGCATTTGAATTTTGATTTAGAATTTGATTATGAATTTCATGTGAACTCTAATTTTGATTTATAATTAGATTGTGTATTTTATTTGAATTTGAATTTTGATTTAGAATTTGATTTTGAATTTCATTTGAACTTGTATTATGATTTTGAATTTCATTTGAACTTGAATTTTGATTTAGAATTTGATTTTGAATTTCATTTGATTTTGAATTTGATTTCGAATTTCATTTAACTTGAATTTTGATTTAGATTTTGAGTTTAATTTCATTTGAACTTTAATTATGATTTTGATTTTGAATTTCATTTGCATTTGAATTTTGATTTAGAATTTGATTTTGATATTCATTTGAATTTGAATTTTGATTTAGAATTCGATTTTGAATTTTTATTTGAACTCGAATTTTGATTTAAAATTTGATTTTGAATTTCATTTGATCTCGAATTTTGATTTAGAATTTGAATTTGTATTTCATTTAAACTCGAATTTTGATTTAGAATTTGATTTTGAATTTCATTTGAACTTGAATTTTGATTTAGAATTTGATTTGAATTTCATTTGAACTTGTATTATGATTTTGAATTTCATTTGAACTTGAATTTTGATTTTGAATTTCATTTGAACTTGTATTATGATTTTGAATATCATTTGAACTTGAATTTTGATTTAGAATTTGATTTTCAATTTCATTTGCATTTGAATTTTGATTTAGAATTTGACTTTGAATTTCATTTGAACTTGAATTTTGATTTAGAATTTGATTTTGAATTTCATTTGATTTTGAATTTGATTTTATTTTCATTTGCATTTAAATTTTGATTTTGAATTTGATTTTGAATTTCATTTGAACTCGAATTTTGATTTAGAATTAGATTGTGTATTTCATTTGAATTCGAATTCTGATTAAGAATTTGATTTTGAATTTCATTTGAACTTGTATTATGATTTTTAATTTCATTTGAACTTGAATTTTGATTTAGAATTTGATTTTCAATTTCATTTGAACTTGAATTTTGATTTAGAATTTGATTTTGATATTCATTTGAATTTGAATTTTGATTTTCAATTTCAGTTAACTTGAATTTTGAATTAGAATTTGATTTTCAATTTCATTTGAATTTGAATTTTGATTTAGAATTTGATTTTGAATTTTTATTTGACCTCGAATTTTGATTTAGAATTTGATTTTGTATTTCATTTGAACTCGAATTTTGATTTAGAATTTGATTTTGAATTTCATTTGAACTCGAATTTTGATTTAGAATTTGATTTTGAATTTCATTTGATTTTGAATTTGATTTCGAATTTCATTTAACTTGAATTTTGATTTAGATTTTGAGTTTAATTTCATTTGAACTTTAATTATGATTTTGATTTTGAATTTCATTTGCATTTGAATTTTGATTTAGAATTTGATTTTGATATTCATTTGAATTTGAATTTTGATTTAGAATTCGATTTTGAATTTTTATTTGAACTCGAATTTTGATTTAAAATTTGATTTTGAATTTCATTTGATCTCGAATTTTGATTTAGAATTTGAATTTGTATTTCATTTGAACTCGAATTTTGATTTAGAATTTGATTTTGAATTTCATTTCAACTTGAATTTTGATTTAGAATTTGATTTTGAATTTCATTTGAACTTGTATTATGATTTTGAATTTCATTTGAACTTGAATTTTGATTTTGAATTTGATATTGAATATCTTTTGAATTTGAATTTTGATTTAGAATTTGATTTTGAATTTCATTTGAACTTGAATTTGATTTAGAATTTCATTTTGATTTTCATTTGAATTTGAATTTTGATTTTGTATTTCATTTAACTGGAATTTTGAATTAGAATTTGATTTTAATTTCATTTGAACTCGAATTTTGATTTAGAATTTGATTTTCAATTTCATTTGCATTTGAATTTTGAATTAGAATTTGATTTTGAATTTCATTTGATTTAGAATTAGATTTTGAATTTCATTTGAATTTTAATTTTGATTTAGAATTAGATTGTGTATTTCATTTGAACTCGAATTTTGATGTAGAATTTGATTTTGAATTTCATTTGAACTCGAATTTTGATTTTGAATTTCATTGAATTTGAATTTTGATTTTGAATTTGATTTTGAATATCATTTGAACTCAAATTTTGATTTAGAATTTGATTTTCAATATCATTTGCATTTGAATTTTGATTTAGAATTTGATTTCGATATTCATTTGAATTTGATTTTTGATTTTGAATTTAAGTTAACTGGAATTTTGTTTTAGAATTTGATTTTCAATTTCATTTGAATTTGAATTTTGATTTAGAATTTGATTTTGAATTTTTAATTGAACTCGAATTTTGATTTAGACTTTGATTTTGAATTTCATTTGAACTCGAATTTTGATTTAGAATTTGAATTTGTATTTCATTAGAACTCGAATTTTAATTTAGAATTTGAATTTCATTTAAACTTGAATTATGATTTTGATCTTGAATTTCATTTCAACTTCAATTTTGATTTAGAATTTGATTTTCAATTTCATTTGCATTTGAATTTTGATTTAGAATTTGATTTTAATTTCATTTGAACTTGAATTATGATTTTGATTTTGAATTTCATTTAAACTTGAATTTTGATTTAGAATTTGATTTTCAATTTCATTTGCATTTGAATTTTGATTTAGAATTTGATTATAAATTTCATGTGAACTCTAATTTTGATTTAGATTTAGATTGTGTATTTCATTTGAATTCGAATTTTGATTTAGAATTTGATTTTATATTTCATTTGAACTTGTATTATGATTTTGAATATCATTTGAACTTGAATTTTGATTTAGAATTTGATTTTCAATTTTATTTACATTTGAATTTTGATTTAGTATTTGACTTTGAATTTCATTTGAACTTGAATTTTGATTTAGAATTTGATTTTAATTTCATTTGAACTTGAATTATGATTTTGATTTTGAATTTCATTTAAACTTGAATTTTGATTTAGAATTTGATTTTCAATTTCATTTGCATTTGAATTTTGATTTTGAATTTGATTTTGAATTTCATTTGAACTCGAATTTTGATTTAGAAGTAGATTGTGTATTTCATTTGAATTCGAATTTTAATTAAGAATTTGATTTTGAATTTCATTTGAACTTGTGTTATGATTTTGAATTTCATTTGAACTTGAATTTTGATTTAGAATTTGATTTTCAATTTCATTTGCATTTGAATTTTGATTTAGAATGTGATTTTGATATTCATTTGAATTTGAATTTTGATTTTGAATTTCAGTTAACTTGAATTTTGATTTAGAATTTGATTTTCAATTTCATTTGAATTTGAATTTTGATTTAGAATTTGATTTTGAATTTTGATTTAGAATTTGATTTTGAATTTTTATTTGACCTCGAATTTTGATTTAGAATTTGATTTTGTATTGCATTTGAACTCGAATTTTGATTTAGAATTTGATTTTGAATTTCATTTGAACTTGTATTATGATTTTGAATTTCATTTGAACTTGAATTTTGATTTTGAATTTGATATTGAATATCATTTGAATTTGAATTTTGATTTAGAATTTGATTTTGAATTTCATTTGAACTTGAATTTGATTTAGAATTTCATTTTGATTTTCATTTGAATTTGAATTTTGATTTTGTATTTCATTTAACTTGAATTTTGAATTAGAATTTGATTTTAATTTCATTTGAATTTGAATTTTGATTTAGAATTTGATTTTGAATTTTTAATTGAACTCGAATTTTGATTTAGACTTTGATTTTGAATTTCATTTGAACTTGAATTTTGATTTAGAATTTGAATTTGTATTTCATTAGAACTCGAATTTTGATTTAGAATTTGATTTTCAATTTCATTTGCATTTGAATTTTGAATTAGAATTTGATTTTGAATTTCATTTGATTTAGAATTAGATTTTGAATTTCATTTGAATTTTAATTTTGATTTAGAATTAGATTGTGTATTTCATTTGAACTCGAATTTTGATGTAGAATTAGATTTTGAATTTCATTTGAACTCGAATTTTGATTTTGAATTTCATTGAATTTGAATTTTGATTTTGAATTTGATTTTGAATATCATTTGAACTCAAATTTTGATTTAGAATTTGATTTTCAATATCATTTGCATTTGAATTTTGATTTAGAATTTGATTTCGATATTCATTTGAATTTGATTTTTGATTTTGAATTTAAGTTAAATGGAATTTTGTTTTAGAATATGATTTTCAATTTCATTTGAATTTGAATTTTGATTTAGAATTTGATTTTGAATTTTTAATTGAACTCGAATTTTGATTTAGACTTTGATTTTGAATTTCATTTGAACTCGAATTTTGATTTAGAATTTGAATTTGTATTTCATTAGAACTCGAATTTTGATTTAGAATTTGATTTTGAATTTCATTTGAATTTGCATTTTGAATTTCATTTGAGCTAGAATTTGATTTAGAATTTGATTTTGATTTTCATTTGAATTTGAATTTCGATTTTGAATTTCATTTAACTTGAATTTTGATTTAGAATTTGATTTTAATTTTATTTGAACTTGAATTATGATATTGATTTTGAATTTCATTTAAACTTGAATTTTGATTTATAATTTGATTTTCAATTTCATTTGCGTTTGAATTTTGATTTAGAATTTGATTTTGAATTTCATTTGATTTAGAATTTGATTTTGAATTTCATTTGATTTTGAATTTTGATTTAGAATTTGAATTTGAATTTCATTTGAACTCGAATTTTGATGTAGAATTTGATTTTGAATTTCATTTGAACTCGAATTTTGATTTAGAATTTGATTTTGAATTTCATTTGAACTTGAATTATGATTTTGATTTTGAATTTCATTTAAACTTCAATTTTGATTTAGAATTTGATTTTCAATTTCATTTGCATTTGAATTTTGATTTAGAATTTGATTTTAATTTCATTTGAACTTGAATTATGATTTTGATTTTGAATTTAATTTAAACTTGAATTTTGATTTAGAATTTGATTTTGAATTTCATTTGCATTTGAATTTTGATTTAGAATTTGATTATGAATTTCATGTGAACTCTAATTTTGATTTAGAATTAGATTGTGTATTTCATTTGAATTCGAATTTTGATTTAGAATTTGATTTTGAATTTCATTTGAACTTGTATTATGATTTTGAATATCATTTGAACTTAAGTTTTGATTTTGAATTTGATTTTCAATTTCATTTGCATTTGAATTTTGATTTAGAATTTAACTTTGAATTTCATTTGAACTTGAATTTTGATTTAGAATTTGAATTTAATTTCATTTGAACTCGAATTTTGATTTTGAATTTGAATTTGTATTTCATTTGAACTCGAATTTTGATTTAGAATTTTATTTTCAATTTCATTTGCATTTGAATTTTGATTTTGAATTTGATTATAATTTCATTTGAACTCGAATTTTGATTTTGAATTTGATTTTGAATTTCATTTGAACTTGAATTTTGATTATAATTTGATTTTGAATTTCATTTGATTTTGAATTTGATTTCGAATTTCATTTAACTTGAATTTTGATTTAGAATTTGAGTTTAATTTCATTTGAACTTTAATTATGATTTTGATTTTGAATTTCATTTGCATTTGAATTTTAATTTAGAATTTGATTTTGATATTCATTCGAATTTGAATTTTGATTTAGAATTCGATTTTGAATTTTTATTTGAACTCGAATTTTGATTTAAAATTTTATTTTGAATTTCATTTGAACTCGAATTTTGATTTAGAATTTGATTTTGAATTTCATTTGAACTTGAATTTTAATTTTGAATTTGATTTTGAATATCATTTGAATTTGAATTTTGATTTAGAATTTGATTTTGAATTTCATTTGAACTTGAATTTGATTTAGAATTTCATTTTGATTTTCATTTGAATTTGAATTTTGATTTAGAATTTGATTTTGAATTTATTTTGATTTAGAATTAGATTTTGAATTTCAATTGAATTTTAATTTTGATTTAGAATTTGATTTTGAATTTCATTTGAACTCGAATTTTGATGTAGAATATGATTTTGTATTTCATTTGAACTCGAATTTTGATTTAGAATTTGATTTTGATTTAGAATTTGATTTTGAATTTATATTTGAACTCGAATTTTGATTTAAAATTTTATTTTGAATTTCATTTGATCTCGAATTTTGATTTTGAATTTGAATTTGTATTTCATTTGAACTTGAATTTTGATTCAGAATTTGATTTTGAATTTCATTTGAACTTGTATTATGATTTTGAATTTCATTTGAACTTGAATTTTGATTTTGAATTTGATTTTGAATATCATTTGAATTTGAATTTTGATTTAGAATTTGATTTTGAATTTCATTTGAACTTGAATTTGATTTAGAATTTCATTTTGATTTTCATTTGAATTTGAATTTTGATTTTGTATTTCATTTAACTTGAATTTTGAATTAGAATTTGATTTTAATTTCATTTGAACTCGAATTTTGATTTAGAATTTGATTTTCAATTTCATTTGCATTTGAATTTTGATTTTGAATTTGATTATAATTTCATTTGAACTCGAATTTTGATTTTGAATTTGAATTTGTATTTCATTTGAACTCGAATTTTGATTAAGAATTTGATTTTGAATATCATTTGAACTTGAATTTTGATTTAGAATTTGATTTTCAATTTCATTTGCATTTGAATTTTGATTTAGAATTTGACTTTGAATTTCATTTGAACTTGAATTTTGATTTAGAATTTGATTTTAATTTCATTTGAACTTGAATTATGATTTTGATTTTGAATTTCATTTAACTTGAATTTTGATTTAGAATTTGATTTTCAATTTCATTTGCATTTGAATTATGATTTTGAATTTGATTTTGAATTTCATTTTAACTCGAATTTTGATTTAGAAGTAGATTGTGTATTTCATTTGAATTCGAATTTTGATTAAGAATTTGATTTTGAATTTCATTTGAATTGTAATTTTGATTTTGAATTTCAGTTAACTTGAATTTTGATTTAGAATTTGATTTTCAATTTCATTTGAATTTGAATTTGATTTAGAATTGATTTTGAATTTTGATTTAGAATTTGATTTTGAATTTTGATTTAGAATTTGATTTTGAATTTTGATTTAGAATTTGATTTTGAATTTTGATTTAGAATTTGATTTTGAATTTTTATTTGAACTCGAATTTTGATTTAGAATTTGTTTTTGAATTTCATTTGAACTTGAATTTTGATTTTGAATTTCATTTTGTATTGCATTTGTACTCGAATTTTGATTTAGAATTTGATTTTGAATTTCATTTGAACTTGAATTTTGATTTAGAATTTGATTTGAATTTGATTTCGAATTTCATTTAACTTGAATTTTGATTTAGAATTTGATTTTAATTTCTTTTGAACTTGAATTATGATTTTGATTTTGAATTTCATTTAAACTTGAATTTTGATTTAGAATTTCATTTTCAATTTCATTTGCATTTGAATTTTGATTTTGAATTTGATTATAATTTCATTTGAACTCGAATTTTGATTTTGAATTTGAATTTGTATTTCATTTGAACTCGAATTTTGATTTAGAATTTGATTTTGAATTTCATTTGAACTTGAATTTTGATTTAGAATTTGATTTTGAATTTCATTTGATTTTGAATTTGATTTCGAATTTCATTTAACTTGAATTTTGATTTAGAATTTGAGTTTAATTTCATTTGAACTTTAATTATGATTTTGATTTTGAATTTCATTTGCATTTGAATTTTAATTTAGAATTTGATTTTGATATTCATTCGAATTTGAATTTTGATTTAGAATTTGAATTTGTATTTCATTTGAACTCGAATTTTGATTTAGAATTTGATTTTGAATTTCATTTGAACTTGAATTTTGATTTAGAATTTGATTTTGAATTTCATTTGAATTTGTATTATGATTTTGAATTTCATTTGAACTTGAATTTTGATTTAGAATTTGATTTTGAATTTCATTTGATTTTGAATTTGATTTTGAATTTCATTTAACTTGAATTTTGATTTAGAATTTGATTTTAATTTCATTTGCATTTGAATTTTGATTTTGAATTTGATTTTGAATTTCATTTGAACTTGAATTTTGATTTAGAATTAGATTGTGTATTTCATTTAAATTCGAATTCTGATTAAGAATTTGATTTTGAATTTCATTTGAACTTGTATTATGATTTTTAATTTCATTTGAACTTGAATTTTGATTTAGAATTTGATTTTCAATTTCATTTGAACTTGAATTTTGATTTAGAATTTGATTTTGATATTCATTTGAATTTGAATTTTGATTTTGAATTTCAGTTAACTTGAATTTTGAATTAGAATTTGATTTTCAATTTCATTTGAATTTGAATTTTGATTTAGAATTTGATTTTGAATTTTTATTTGACCTCGAATTTTGATTTAGAATTTGATTTTGAATTTCATTTGAACTCGAATTTCGATTTTGAATTTGAATTTGTATTTCATTTGAACTCGAATTTTGATTTAGAATTTGATTTTGAATTTCATTTGAACTCGAATTTTGATTTAGAATTTGATTTTGAATTTCATTTGATTTTGAATTTGATTTCGAATTTCATTTAACTTGAATTTTGATTTAGATTTTGAGTTTAATTTCATTTGAACTTTAATTATGATTTTGATTTTGAATTTCATTTGCATTTGAATTTTGATTTAGAATTTGATTTTGATATTCATTTGAATTTGAATTTTGATTTAGAATTCGATTTTGAATTTTTATTTGAACTCGAATTTTGATTTAAAATTTGATTTTGAATTTCATTTGATCTCGAATTTTGATTTAGAATTTGAATTTGTATTTCATTTGAACTCGAATTTTGATTTAGAATTTGATTTTGAATTTCATTTGAACTTGAATTTTAATTTAGATTTTGATTTTGAATTTCATTTGAACTTGAATTTGATTTAGAATTTCATTTTGATTTTCATTTGAATTTGAATTTTGATTTTGTATTTCATTTAACTTGAATTTTGAATTAGAATTTGATTTTAATTTCATTTGAACTCGAATTTTGATTTAGAATTTGATTTTCAATTTCATTTGCATTTGAATTTTGAATTAGAATTTGATTTTGAATTTCATTTGATTTAGAATTAGATTTTGAATTTCATTTGAATTTTAATTTTGATTTAGAATTAGATTGTGTATTTCATTTGAACTCGAATTTTGATGTAGAATTAGATTTTGAATTTCATTTGAACTCGAATTTTGATTTTGAATTTCATTGAATTTGAATTTTGATTTTGAATTTGATTTTGAATATCATTTGAACTCAAATTTTGATTTAGAATTTGATTTTCAATATCATTTGCATTTGAATTTTGATTTAGAATTTGATTTCGATATTCATTTGAATTTGATTTTTGATTTTGAATTTAAGTTAACTGGAATTTTGTTTTAGAATATGATTTTCAATTTCATTTGAATTTGAATTTTGATTTAGAATTTGATTTTGAATTTTTAATTGAACTCGAATTTTGATTTAGACTTTGATTTTGAATTTCATTTGAACTCGAATTTTGATTTAGAATTTGAATTTGTATTTCATTAGAACTCGAATTTTGATTTAGAATTTGATTTTGAATTTCATTTGAATTTGCATTTTGAATTTCATTTGAGCTAGAATTTGATTTAGAATTTGATTTTGATTTTCATTTGAATTTGAATTTCGATTTTGAATTTCATTTAACTTGAATTTTGATTTAGAATTTGATTTTAATTTCATTTGAACTTGAATTATGATATTGATTTTGAATTTCATTTAAACTTGAATTTTGATTTATAATTTGATTTTCAATTTCATTTGCATTTGAATTTTGATTTAGAATTTGATTTTGAATTTCATTTGATTTAGAATTTGATTTTGAATTTCATTTGATTTTGAATTTTGATTTAGAATTTGATTTTGAATTTCATTTGAACTCGAATTTTGATGTAGAATTTGATTTTGAATTTCATTTGAACTCGAATTTTGATTTAGAATTTGATTTTGAATTTCATTTGAACTTGAATTATGATTTTGATTTTGAATTTCATTTAAACTTCAATTTTGATTTAGAATTTGATTTTCAATTTCATTTGCATTTGAATTTTGATTTAGAATTTGATTTTAATTTCATTTGAACTTGGATTATGATTTTGATTTTGAATTTAATTTAAACTTGAATTTTGATTTAGAATTTGATTTTCAATTTCATTTGCATTTGAATTTTGATTTATAATTTGATTATGAATTTCATGTGAACTCTAATTTTGATTTAGAATTAGATTGTGTATTTCATTTGAATTCGAATTTTGATTTAGAATTTGATTTTGAATTTCATTTGAACTCGATTTTTGATTTAGAATTTGATTTTGAATTTTTATTTGACCTCGAATTTTGATTTAGAATTTGATTTTGTATTGCATTTGAACTCGAATTTTGATTTAGAATTTGATTTTGAATTTCATTTGAACTTGAATTTTGATTTAGAATTTGATTTTGAATTTCATTTGATTTTGAATTTGATTTCGAATTTCATTTAACTTGAATTTTGATTTAGAATTTGATTTTAATTTCATTTGAGCTTGAATTATGATTTTGATTTTGAATTTCATTTACTTGAATTTTGATTTAGAATTTGATTTTCAATTTCATTTGCATTTGAATTTTGATTTTGAATCTGATTATAATTTCATTTGAACACTAATTTTGATTTTGAATTTGAATTTGTATTTCATTTGAACTCGAATTTTGATTTAGAATTTGATTTTGAATTTCATTTGAACTTGAATTTTGATTTAGAATTTTATTTTGAATTTCATTTGATCTCGAATTTTGATTTAGAATTTGAATTTGTATTTTATTTGAAATCGAATTTTGATTTAGAATTTGATATTGAATTTCATTTGAACTTGAATTTTGAGTTAGAATTTGATTTTGATTTTTTATTTGAACTCGAATTTTGATTTAGAATTTGATTTTGAATTTCATTTGAACTAGAATTATGATTTTGATTTAGAATTTCATTTGAACTTGAAATTTGATTTAGAATTTGATTTGATTTAGAATTTGATTTTCAATTTCATTTGAATTTGAATTTTGATTTAGAATTTGATTTTGAATTTCATTTAAACACGAATTTTGATTTAGAATTTGATTTTGAATTTCATTTGAACTCGATTTTTGATTTAGAATTTGATTTTGAATTTCATTTGAACTAGAATTATGATTTTGATTTTGAATTGCATTTGAACTTGAAATTAGATTTAGAATTTGATTTTGAATTTCATTTGAACTAGAATTTTGATTTAGAATTTGATTTTGAATTTCATTTGAGTTTGAATTATGATTTTGAATTTCATTTGAACTCGAAGTTTGATTTAGTTTTTGATTTTGAATTTCATTTGAACTTGAATTATGATTTAGAATTTGATTTTGAATTTTTATTTGAACTCGAATTTTGATTTAGAATTTGTTTTTGAATTTCATTTGAACTTGAATTTTGATTTTAAATTTCATTTTTAATTTCATTTGATTATGAATTTGATTTTGAATTTCATTTAACTTGAATTATGATTTTGATTTTGAATTTCATTTGAACTTGAATTTTGATTTAGAATTTGATTTTGAATTTCATTTGAATTTGAATTTTGATTTAGAATTTGATTTTGAATTTTTATTTGAACTCGAATTTTGATTTAGAATTCGATTTTGAATTTCATTTGAACTTGAATTTTGAATTAGATTTTGATTTTGAATTTCATTTGAATTTGAATTTTGATTTAGAATTTGATTTTGAATTTTTATTTGAATTCGAATTTTGATTTAGATTTTCATTTTGAATTTCATTTGAACTTGTATTATGATTTTGAATTTTTATTTGAACTCGAATTTTGATTTAGAATTTGATTTTGTATTTCATTTGAACTTGAATTATGATTTTGAATTTCATTTGAACTTGAATTATGATTTTGAATTTCATTTGATTTAGAATATGATTTTTAATTTCATTTGAATTTGAATTTTGATTTAGAATTTGATTTTGAATTTCATTTAAACTCGAATTTTGATTTAGAATTTGATTTTGAATTTCATTTGAACTCGATTTTTGATTTAGAATTTGATTTTGAATTTCATTTGAACTAGAATTATGATTTTGATTTTGAATTTCATTTGAACTCGAATTTTGATTTAGAATTTGATTTTGAATTTCAGTTGAACTTGAATTATGATTTTGAATTTCATTTGGACTCGAATTTTGATTTAGAATTTGATTTTGAATTTCATTTGAACTTGAATTATGATTTAGAGTTTGATTTTGAATTTTTATTTGAACTCGAATTTTGATTTAGAATTTCTTTTTGAATTTCATTTGAACTTGATTTTTGATTTTGAATTTCATTTTGAATTTCATTTGATTATGAATTTGATTTTGAATATCATTTGAACTAGTATTATGATTTTGATTTTGAATTTCATTTGAACTTGAATTTTGATTTAGAATTTAATTTTGAATTTCATTTGAATTTGAATTTTGATTTAGAATTTGATTTTGAATTTTTATTTGAACTCGAATTTTGATTTAGAATTCGATTTTGAATTTCATTTGAACTTGAATTATGATTTTGATTTTGATTTTAAATTTCATTTGATCTCGAATTTTGATTTAGAATTAGATTGAGTATTTCATTTGAATTCGAATTTTGATTTAGATTTTCATTTTGAATTTCATTTGAACTTGAATTATGATTTTGATTTTGATTTTAAATTTCATTTGATCTCGAATTTTGATTTAGAATTAGATTGTGTTTTTCATTTGAATACGAATTTTGATTTAGATTTTCATTTTGAATTTCATTTGAATTCGAATTTTGATTTAGATTTTCATTTTGAATTTCATTTGAACTTGTATTATGATTTTGAATTTTTATTTGAACTCGAATTTTGATTTAGAATTTGATTTTGAATTTCATTTGAACTCGATTTTTGATTTAGAATTTGATTTTGAATTTCATTTGAACTAGTATTATGATTTTGATTTTGAATTTCATTTGAACATGAAATTTGACTTAGAATTTGATTTTGAATTTCATTTGAACTCGAATTTTGTTTTAGAATTTGATTTTGAATTTCATTTGAACTTGAATTATGATTTTGAATTTCATTTGAACTCGAATTTTGACTTAGAATTTGATTTTGAATTTCATTTGAACTTGAATTATGATTTAGAATTTGATTTTGAATTTTTATTTGAACTCGAATTTTGATTTAGAATTTGTTTTTGAATTTCATTTGAACTTGAATTTTGATTTTGAATTTCATTTTGAATTTCATTTGATTATGAATTTGATTTTGAATTTCATTTAAATTGAATTATGATTTTGATTTTGAATTTCATTTGAACTTGAATTTTGATTTAGAATTTGATTTTGAATTTCATTTGAATTTGAATTTTGATTTAGAATTTGATTTTGAATTTCATTTGAACTCGAATGTTGATTTATAATTCGATTTTGAATTTCATTTGAACTTGAATTATGATTTTGATTTTGATTTTAAATTTCATTTGATCTCGAATTTTGATTTAGAATTAGATTGTGTATTTCATTTGAATTCGAATTATGATTTTGATTTTGATTTTAAATTTCTTTTGAACTCGAATTTTGATTTAGAATTAGATTGTGTATTTCATTTGAATTCGAATTTTGATTTAGATTTTCATTTTGAATTTCATTTGAACTTGTATTATGATTTTGAATTTTTATTTGAACTCGAATTTTGATTTAGAATTTGATTTTGAATTTCATTTATACTCGAATTTTGATTTAGAATTTGATTTTAAATTTCATTTGAACTTGAATTTTGATTTAGAAATTGATTTTTAATTTCATTTGAACTTGAATTTTGAATTAGATTTTAATTTTTAATTTCATTTGAATATGCATTTTGAATTTCATTTGAACTCGAATTTTGATTTAGAATTAGATTGTGTATTTCATTTGATTTCGAATTTTGATTTAGAATTTGATTTTGAATTTCATTTGCACTTGAATTTTGATTTTGAATTTGATTTTGAATATCATTTGAATTTGAATTTTGATTTAGAATTTGATTTTGAATTTCATTTCAACTTGAATTATGATTTTGATTTTGAATTTCATTTAAACTTGAATTTTGATTTAGAATTTGATTTTCAAATTCATTTGCATTTGAATTTTGATTTAGAATTTCATTTTGAATTTCATTTGAATTTGAGTTTTGATTTTGAGTTTGATTTTGAATTTCATTTCAACTCGAATTTTGATTTTGAATTTGATTTTCAATTTCATTTGATTTTGAATTTTGATTTAGAATTTGATTTTCAATTTCATTTGCATTTGAATTTTGATTTAGAATTTGATTTTGAATTTCATTTGATTTAGAATTTGATTTTGAATTTCATTTGAATTTTAATTTTGATTAAGAATTTGATTTTGAATTTCATTTGAACTCGAATTTTGATGTAGAATTTGATTTTGAATTTCATTTGAACTCGAATTTTGATTTAGAATTTGATTTTGAATTTCATTTGAACTTGAATTATGATTTTGATTTTGAATTTCATTTAAACTTCAATTTTGATTTAGAATTTGATTTTCAATTTCATTTGCATTTGAATTTTGATTTAGAATTTGATTTTAATTTCATTTGAACTTGAATTATGATTTTGATTTTGAATTTAATTTAAACTTGAATTTTGATTTAGAATTTGATTTTGAATTTCATTTGCATTTGAATTTTGATTTAGAATTTGATTATGAATTTCATGTGAACTCTAATTTTGATTTAGAATTAGATTGTGTATTTCATTTGAATTCGAATTTTGATTTAGAATTTGATTTTGAATTTCATTTGAACTTGTATTATGATTTTGAATATCATTTGAACTTAAGTTTTGATTTTGAATTTGATTTTCAATTTCATTTGCATTTGAATTTTGATTTAGAATTTAACTTTGAATTTCACTTGAACTTGAATTTTGATTTAGAATTTGAATTTAATTTCATTTGAACTCGAATTTTGATTTTGAATTTGAATTTGTATTTCATTTGAACTCGAATTTTGATTTAGAATTTTATTTTCAATTTCATTTGCATTTGAATTTTGATTTTGAATTTGATTATAATTTCATTTGAACTCGAATTTTGATTTTGAATTTGATTTTGAATTTCATTTGAACTTGAATTTTGATTATAATTTGATTTGAATTTCATTTGATTTTGAATTTGATTTCGAATTTCATTTAACTTGAATTTTGATTTAGAATTTGAGTTTAATTTCATTTGAACTTTAATTATGATTTGATTTTGAATTTCATTTGCATTTGAATTTTAATTTAGAATTTGATTTTGATATTCATTCGAATCTGAATTTTGATTTAGAATTCGATTTTGAATTTTTATTTGAACTCGAATTTTGATTTAAAATTTTATTTTGAATTTCATTTGAACTCGAATTTTGATTTAGAATTTGATTTTGAATTTCATTTGAACTTGAATTTTAATTTTGAATTTGATTTTGAATATCATTTGAATTTGAATTTTGATTTAGAATTTGATTTTGAATTTCATTTGAACTTGAACTCGAATTTTGATTTTGAATTTGATTTTCAATTTCATTTGATTTTGAATTTTGATTTAGAATTTGATTTTCAATTTCATTTGCATTTGAATTTTGATTTAGAATTTGATTTTGAATTTCATTTGATTTAGAATTTGATTTTGAATTTCATTTGAATTTTAATTTTGATTAAGAATTTGATTTTGAATTTCATTTGCACTTGAATTTTGATTTTGAATTTGATTTTGAATATCATTTGAATTTGAATTTTGATTTAGAATTTGATTTTGAATTTCATTTCAACTTGAATTATGATTTTGATTTGAATTTCATTTAAACTTGAATTTTGATTTAGAATTTGATTTTCAAATTCATTTGCATTTGAATTTTGATTTAGAATTTCATTTGAATTTCATTTGAATTTGAGTTTTGATTTTGAGTTTTGATTTTGAATTTCATTTCAACTCGAATTTTGATTTTGAATTTGATTTTCAATTTCATTTGATTTTGAATTTTGATTTAGAATTTGATTTTCAATTTCATTTGCATTTGAATTTTGATTTAGAATTTGATTTTGAATTTCATTTGATTTAGAATTTGATTTTGAATTTCATTTGAATTTTAATTTTGATTAAGAATTTGATTTTGAATTTCATTTGAACTCGAATTTTGATGTAGAATTTGATTTTGAATTTCATTTGAACTCGAATTTTGATTTAGAATTTGATTTTGAATTTCATTTGAACTTGAATTATGATTTTGATTTTGAATTTCATTTAAACTTCAATTTTGATTTAGAATTTGATTTTTCAATTTCATTTGCATTTGAATTTTGATTTAGAATTTGATTTTAATTTCATTTGAACTTGAATTATGATTTTGATTTTGAATTTAATTTAAACTTGAATTTTGATTTAGAATTTGATTTTGAATTTCATTTGCATTTGAATTTTGATTTAGAATTTGATTATGAATTTCATGTGAACTCTAATTTTGATTTAGAATTAGATTGTGTATTTCATTTGAATTCGAATTTTGATTTAGAATTTGATTTTGAATTTCATTTGAACTTGTATTATGATTTTGAATATCATTTGAACTTAAGTTTTGATTTGAATTTGATTTTCAATTTCATTTGCATTTGAATTTTGATTTAGAATTTAACTTTGAATTTCACTTGAACTTGAATTTTGATTTAGAATTTGAATTTAATTTCATTTGAACTCGAATTTTGATTTTGAATTTGAATTTGTATTTCATTTGAACTCGAATTTTGATTTAGAATTTTATTTTCAATTTCATTTGCATTTGAATTTTGATTTTGAATTTGATTATAATTTCATTTGAACTCGAATTTTGATTTTGAATTTGATTTTGAATTTCATTTGAACTTGAATTTTGATTATAATTTGATTTTGAATTTCATTTGATTTTGAATTTGATTTCGAATTTCATTTAACTGAATTTTGATTTAGAATTTGAGTTTAATTTCATTTGAACTTAATTATGATTTTGATTTTGAATTTCATTTGCATTTGAATTTTAATTTAGAATTTGATTTTGATATTCATTCGAATCTGAATTTTGATTTAGAATTCGATTTTGAATTTTTATTTGAACTCGAATTTTGATTTAAAATTTTATTTTGAATTTCATTTGAACTCGAATTTTGATTTAGAATTTGATTTTGAATTTCATTTGAACTTGAATTTTAATTTTGAATTTGATTTTGAATATCATTTGAATTTGAATTTTGATTTAGAATTTGATTTTGAATTTCATTTGAACTTGAATTTGATTTAGAATTTCATTTTGATTTTCATTTGAATTTGAATTTTGATTTTGTATTTCATTTAACTTGAATTTTGAAATAGAATTTGATTTTAATTTCATTTGAACTCGAATTTTGATTTAAAATTTGATTTTCAATTTCATTTGCATTTGAATTTTGATTTAGAATTTGATTTTGAATTTATTTTGATTTAGAATTAGATTTTGAATTTCAATTGAATTTTAATTTTGATTTAGAATTTGATTTTGAATTTCATTTGAACTCGAATTTTGATGTAGAATATGATTTTGTATTTCATTTGAACTCGAATTTTGATTTAGAATTTGATTTTGATTTAGAATTTGATTTTGAATTTATATTTGAACTCGAATTTTGATTTAAAATTTTATTTTGAATTTCATTTGATCTCGAATTTTGATTTTGAATTTGAATTTGTATTTCATTTGAACTTGAATTTTGATTCAGAATTTGATTTTGAATTTCATTTGAACTTGTATTATGATTTTGAATTTCATTTGAACTTGAATTTTGATTTTGAATTTGATTTTGAATATCATTTGAATTTGAATTTTGATTTAGAATTTGATTTTGAATTTCATTTGAACTTGAATTTGATTTAGAATTTCATTTTGATTTTCATTTGAATTTGAATTTTGATTTTGTATTTCATTTAACTTGAATTTTGAATTAGAATTTGATTTTAATTTCATTTGAACTCGAATTTTGATTTAGAATTTGATTTTCAATTTCATTTGCATTTGAATTTTGATTTTGAATTTGATTATAATTTCATTTGAACTCGAATTTTGATTTTGAATTTGAATTTTTATTTCATTTGAACTCGAATTTTGATTAAGAATTTGATTTTGAATATCATTTGAACTTGAATTTTGATTTAGAATTTGATTTTCAATTTCATTTGCATTTGAATTTTGATTTAGAATTTGACTTTGAATTTCATTTGAACTTGAATTTTGATTTAGAATTTGATTTTAATTTCATTTGAACTTGAATTATGATTTTGATTTTGAATTTCATTTAAACTTGAATTTTGATTTAGAATTTGATTTTCAATTTCATTTGCATTTGAATTATGATTTTGAATTTGATTTTGAATTTCATTTTAACTCGAATTTTGATTTAGAAGTAGATTGTGTATTTCATTTGAATTCGAATTTTGATTAAGAATTTGATTTTGAATTTCATTTGAATTGTAATTTTGATTTTGAATTTCAGTTAACTTGAATTTTGATTTAGAATTTGATTTTCAATTTCATTTGAATTTGAATTTTGATTTAGAATTTGATTTTGAATTTTGATTTAGAATTTGATTTTGAATTTTGATTTAGAATTTGATTTTGAATTTTTATTTGAACTCGAATTTTGATTTAGAATTTGTTTTTGAATTTCATTTGAACTTGAATTTTGATTTTGAATTTCATTTTGTATTGCATTTGTACTCGAATTTTGATTTAGAATTTGATTTTGAATTTCATTTGAACTTGAATTTTGATTTAGAATTTGATTTTGAATTTGATTTCGAATTTCATTTAACTTGAATTTTGATTTAGAATTTGATTTTAATTTCTTTTGAACTTGAATTATGATTTTGATTTTGAATTTCATTTAAACTTGAATTTTGATTTAGAATTTCATTTTCAATTTCATTTGCATTTGAATTTTGATTTTAATTTGATTATAATTTCATTTGAACTCGAATTTTGATTTTGATTTTGAATTTGTATTTCATTTGAACTCGAATTTTGATTTAGAATTTGATTTTGAATTTCATTTGAACTTGAATTTTGATTTAGAATTTGATTTTGAATTTCATTTGATTTTGAATTTGATTTCGAATTTCATTTAACTTGAATTTTGATTTAGAATTTGAGTTTAATTTCATTTGAACTTTAATTATGATTTTGATTTTGAATTTCATTTGCATTTGAATTTTAATTTAGAATTTGATTTTGATATTCATTCGAATTTGAATTTTGATTTAGAATTTGAATTTGTATTTCATTTGAACTCGAATTTTGATTTAGAATTTGATTTTGAATTTCATTTGAACTTGAATTTTGATTTAGAATTTGATTTTGAATTTCATTTGAATTTGTATTATGATTTTGAATTTCATTTGAACTTGAATTTTGATTTAGAATTTGATTTTGAATTTCATTTGATTTTGAATTTGATTTTGAATTTCATTTAACTTGAATTTTGATTTAGAATTTGATTTTAATTTCATTTGCATTTGAATTTTGATTTTGAATTTGATTTTGAATTTCATTTGAACTTGAATTTTGATTTAGAATTAGATTGTGTATTTCATTTAAATTCGAATTCTGATTAAGAATTTGATTTTGAATTTCATTTGAACTTGTATTATGATTTTTAATTTCATTTGAACTTGAATTTTGATTTAGAATTTGATTTTCAATTTCATTTGAACTTGAATTTTGATTTAGAATTTGATTTTGATATTCATTTGAATTTGAATTTTGATTTTGAATTTCAGTTAACTTGAATTTTGAATTAGAATTTGATTTTCAATTTCATTTGAATTTGAATTTTGATTTAGAATTTGATTTTGAATTTTTATTTGACCTCGAATTTTGATTTAGAATTTGATTTTGAATTTCATTTGAACTCGAATTTCGATTTTGAATTTGAATTTGTATTTCATTTGAACTCGAATTTTGATTTAGAATTTGATTTTGAATTTCATTTGAACTCGAATTTTGATTTAGAATTTGATTTTGAATTTCATTTGATTTTGAATTTGATTTCGAATTTCATTTAACTTGAATTTTGATTTAGATTTTGAGTTTAATTTCATTTGAACTTTAATTATGATTTTGATTTTGAATTTCATTTGCATTTGAATTTTGATTTAGAATTTGATTTTGATATTCATTTGAATTTGAATTTTGATTTAGAATTCGATTTTGAATTTTTATTTGAACTCGAATTTTGATTTAAAATTTGATTTTGAATTTCATTTGATCTCGAATTTTGATTTAGAATTTGAATTTGTATTTCATTTGAACTCGAATTTTGATTTAGAATTTGATTTTGAATTTCATTTGAACTTGAATTTTAATTTAGATTTTGATTTTGAATTTCATTTGAACTTGAATTTGATTTAGAATTTCATTTTGATTTTCATTTGAATTTGAATTTTGATTTTGTATTTCATTTAACTTGAATTTTGAATTAGAATTTGATTTTAATTTCATTTGAACTCGAATTTTGATTTAGAATTTGATTTTCAATTTCATTTGCATTTGAATTTTGAATTAGAATTTGATTTTGAATTTCATTTGATTTAGAATTAGATTTTGAATTTCATTTGAATTTTAATTTTGATTTAGAATTAGATTGTGTATTTCATTTGAACTCGAATTTTGATGTAGAATTAGATTTTGAATTTCATTTGAACTCGAATTTTGATTTTGAATTTCATTGAATTTGAATTTTGATTTTGAATTTGATTTTGAATATCATTTGAACTCAAATTTTGATTTAGAATTTGATTTTCAATATCATTTGCATTTGAATTTTGATTTAGAATTTGATTTCGATATTCATTTGAATTTGATTTTTGATTTTGAATTTAAGTTAACTGGAATTTTGTTTTAGAATATGATTTTCAATTTCATTTGAATTTGAATTTTGATTTAGAATTTGATTTTGAATTTTTAATTGAACTCGAATTTTGATTTAGACTTTGATTTTGAATTTCATTTGAACTCGAATTTTGATTTAGAATTTGAATTTGTATTTCATTAGAACTCGAATTTTGATTTAGAATTTGATTTTGAATTTCATTTGAATTTGCATTTTGAATTTCATTTGAGCTAGAATTTGATTTAGAATTTGATTTTGATTTTCATTTGAATTTGAATTTCGATTTTGAATTTCATTTAACTTGAATTTTGATTTAGAATTTGATTTTAATTTCATTTGAACTTGAATTATGATATTGATTTTGAATTTCATTTAAACTTGAATTTTGATTTATAATTTGATTTTCAATTTCATTTGCATTTGAATTTTGATTTAGAATTTGATTTTGAATTTCATTTGATTTAGAATTTGATTTTGAATTTCATTTGATTTTGAATTTTGATTTAGAATTTGATTTTGAATTTCATTTGAACTCGAATTTTGATGTAGAATTTGATTTTGAATTTCATTTGAACTCGAATTTTGATTTAGAATTTGATTTTGAATTTCATTTGAACTTGAATTATGATTTTGATTTTGAATTTCATTTAAACTTCAATTTTGATTTAGAATTTGATTTTCAATTTCATTTGCATTTGAATTTTGATTTAGAATTTGATTTTAATTTCATTTGAACTTGGATTATGATTTTGATTTTGAATTTAATTTAAACTTGAATTTTGATTTAGAATTTGATTTTCAATTTCATTTGCATTTGAATTTTGATTTAGAATTTGATTATGAATTTCATGTGAACTCTAATTTTGATTTAGAATTAGATTGTGTATTTCATTTGAATTCGAATTTTGATTTAGAATTTGATTTTGAATTTCATTTGAACTTGTATTATGATTTTGAATATCATTTGAACTTAAGTTTTGATTTTGAATTTGATTTTCAATTTCATTTGCATTTGAATTTTGATTTAGTATTTGACTTTGAATTTCATTTGAACTTGAATTTTGATTTAGAATTTGAATTTAATTTCATTTGAACTTGAATTTTGATTTAGAATTTGATTTTGAATTTTTATTTGACCTCGAATTTTGATTTAGAATTTGATTTTGTATTGCATTTGAACTCGAATTTTGATTTAGAATTTGATTTTGAATTTCATTTGAACTTGAATTTTGATTTAGAATTTGATTTTGAATTTCATTTGATTTTGAATTTGATTTCGAATTTCATTTAACTTGAATTTTGATTTAGAATTTGATTTTAATTTCATTTGAGCTTGAATTATGATTTTGATTTTGAATTTCATTTACTTGAATTTTGATTTAGAATTTGATTTTCAATTTCATTTGCATTTGAATTTTGATTTTGAATCTGATTATAATTTCATTTGAACACTAATTTTGATTTTGAATTTGAATTTGTATTTCATTTGAACTCGAATTTTGATTTAGAATTTGATTTTGAATTTCATTTGAACTTGAATTTTGATTTAGAATTTTATTTTGAATTTCATTTGATCTCGAATTTTGATTTAGAATTTGAATTTGTATTTTATTTGAACTCGAATTTTGATTTAGAATTTGATATTGAATTTCATTTGAACTTGAATTTTGAGTTAGAATTTGATTTTGATTTTTTATTTGAACTCGAATTTTGATTTAGAATTTGATTTTGAATTTCATTTGAACTAGAATTATGATTTTGATTTAGAATTTCATTTGAACTTGAAATTTGATTTAGAATTTGATTTGATTTAGAATTTGATTTTCAATTTCATTTGAATTTGAATTTTGATTTAGAATTTGATTTTGAATTTCATTTAAACACGAATTTTGATTTAGAATTTGATTTTGAATTTCATTTGAACTCGATTTTTGATTTAGAATTTGATTTTGAATTTCATTTGAACTAGAATTATGATTTTGATTTTGAATTGCATTTGAACTTGAAATTAGATTTAGAATTTGATTTTGAATTTCATTTGAACTAGAATTTTGATTTAGAATTTGATTTTGAATTTCATTTGAGTTTGAATTATGATTTTGAATTTCATTTGAACTCGAAGTTTGATTTAGTTTTTGATTTTGAATTTCATTTGAACTTGAATTATGATTTAGAATTTGATTTTGAATTTTTATTTGAACTCGAATTTTGATTTAGAATTTGTTTTTGAATTTCATTTGAACTTGAATTTTGATTTTAAATTTCATTTTTAATTTCATTTGATTATGAATTTGATTTTGAATTTCATTTAACTTGAATTATGATTTTGATTTTGAATTTCATTTGAACTTGAATTTTGATTTAGAATTTGATTTTGAATTTCATTTGAATTTGAATTTTGATTTAGAATTTGATTTTGAATTTTTATTTGAACTCGAATTTTGATTTAGAATTCGATTTTGAATTTCATTTGAACTTGAATTTTGAATTAGATTTTGATTTTGAATTTCATTTGAATTTGAATTTTGATTTAGAATTTGATTTTGAATTTTTATTTGAATTCGAATTTTGATTTAGATTTTCATTTTGAATTTCATTTGAACTTGTATTATGATTTTGAATTTTTATTTGAACTCGAATTTTGATTTAGAATTTGATTTTGTATTTCATTTGAACTTGAATTATGATTTTGAATTTCATTTGAACTTGAATTATGATTTTGAATTTCATTTGATTTAGAATATGATTTTTAATTTCATTTGAATTTGAATTTTGATTTAGAATTTGATTTTGAATTTCATTTAAACTCGAATTTTGATTTAGAATTTGATTTTGAATTTCATTTGAACTCGATTTTTGATTTAGAATTTGATTTTGAATTTCATTTGAACTAGAATTATGATTTTGATTTTGAATTTCATTTGAACTCGAATTTTGATTTAGAATTTGATTTTGAATTTCAGTTGAACTTGAATTATGATTTTGAATTTCATTTGGACTCGAATTTTGATTTAGAATTTGATTTTGAATTTCATTTGAACTTGAATTATGATTTAGAATTTGATTTTGAATTTTTATTTGAACTCGAATTTTGATTTAGAATTTCTTTTTGAATTTCATTTGAACTTGATTTTTGATTTTGAATTTCATTTTGAATTTCATTTGATTATGAATTTGATTTTGAATATCATTTGAACTAGTATTATGATTTTGATTTTGAATTTCATTTGAACTTGAATTTTGATTTAGAATTTAATTTTGAATTTCATTTGAATTTGAATTTTGATTTAGAATTTGATTTTGAATTTTTATTTGAACTCGAATTTTGATTTAGAATTCGATTTTGAATTTCATTTGAACTTGAATTATGATTTTGATTTTGATTTTAAATTTCATTTGATCTCGAATTTTGATTTAGAATTAGATTGAGTATTTCATTTGAATTCGAATTTTGATTTAGATTTTCATTTTGAATTTCATTTGAACTTGAATTATGATTTTGATTTTGATTTTAAATTTCATTTGATCTCGAATTTTGATTTAGAATTAGATTGTGTTTTTCATTTGAATACGAATTTTGATTTAGATTTTCATTTTGAATTTCATTTGAACTTGAATTATGATTTTGATTTTGATTTTAAATTTCATTTGATCTCGAATTTTGATTTAGAATTAGATTGTGTATTTCATTTGAATTCGAATTTTGATTTAGATTTTCATTTTGAATTTCATTTGAACTTGTATTATGATTTTGAATTTTTATTTGAACTCGAATTTTGATTTAGAATTTGATTTTGAATTTCATTTGAACTCGATTTTTGATTTAGAATTTGATTTTGAATTTCATTTGAACTAGTATTATGATTTTGATTTTGAATTTCATTTGAACATGAAATTTGACTTAGAATTTGATTTTGAATTTCATTTGAACTCGAATTTTGTTTTAGAATTTGATTTTGAATTTCATTTGAACTTGAATTATGATTTTGAATTTCATTTGAACTCGAATTTTGACTTAGAATTTGATTTTGAATTTCATTTGAACTTGAATTATGATTTAGAATTTGATTTTGAATTTTTATTTGAACTCGAATTTTGATTTAGAATTTGTTTTTGAATTTCATTTGAACTTGAATTTTGATTTTGAATTTCATTTTGAATTTCATTTGATTATGAATTTGATTTTGAATTTCATTTAAATTGAATTATGATTTTGATTTTGAATTTCATTTGAACTTGAATTTTGATTTAGAATTTGATTTTGAATTTCATTTGAATTTGAATTTTGATTTAGAATTTGATTTTGAATTTCATTTGAACTCGAATGTTGATTTATAATTCGATTTTGAATTTCATTTGAACTTGAATTATGATTTTGATTTTGATTTTAAATTTCTTTTGAACTCGAATTTTGATTTAGAATTAGATTGTGTATTTCATTTGAATTCGAATTTTGATTTAGATTTTCATTTTGAATTTCATTTGAACTTGTATTATGATTTTGAATTTTTATTTGAACTCGAATTTTGATTTAGAATTTGATTTTGAATTTCATTTATACTCGAATTTTGATTTAGAATTTGATTTTAAATTTCATTTGAACTTGAATTTTGATTTAGAAATTGATTTTTAATTTCATTTGAACTTGAATTTTGAATTAGATTTTAATTTTTAATTTCATTTGAATATGCATTTTGAATTTCATTTGAACTCGAATTTTGATTTAGAATTAGATTGTGTATTTCATTTGATTTCGAATTTTGATTTAGAATTTGATTTTGAATTTCATTTGCACTTGAATTTTGATTTTGAATTTGATTTTGAATATCATTTGAATTTGAATTTTGATTTAGAATTTGATTTTGAATTTCATTTCAACTTGAATTATGATTTTGATTTTGAATTTCATTTAAACTTGAATTTTGATTTAGAATTTGATTTTCAAATTCATTTGCATTTGAATTTTGATTTAGAATTTCATTTTGAATTTCATTTGAATTTGAGTTTTGATTTTGAGTTTGATTTTGAATTTCATTTCAACTCGAATTTTGATTTTGAATTTGATTTTCAATTTCATTTGATTTTGAATTTTGATTTAGAATTTGATTTTCAATTTCATTTGCATTTGAATTTTGATTTAGAATTTGATTTTGAATTTCATTTGATTTAGAATTTGATTTTGAATTTCATTTGAATTTTAATTTTGATTAAGAATTTGATTTTGAATTTCATTTGAACTCGAATTTTGATGTAGAATTTGATTTTCAATTTCATTTCTACTCGAATTTTGATTTTGAATTTGATTTTCAATTTCATTTCAATTTGAATTTTGATTTAAAATTTGATTTTCAATTTCATTCGAATTTGAATTTTGATTTAAAATTTGATTTTGAATTTCATTTGAACTTGAATTATGATTTTGATTTTGAATTTCATTTGAACTTGAATTTTTATTTAGAATTTGATTTTGAATTTCATTTGAATTTGAATTTTGATTTAGTATTTGTTTTTGAATTTCATTTGAACTTGAATTTTGATTTAGAATTTGATTTTGATTTTGATTTTGATTTGAATTTGAATTTTGATTTTGAGTTTGATTTTGAATTTCATTTCAACTTGAATTTTGATTTTGAATTTGATTTTCAATTTCATTTGAATTTGAATTTTGATTTAAAATTTGATTTTGAATTTCATTTAAACTTTTATGTTGATTTAGAATTTGATTTTGAATTTCATTTGAATTTGAATTTTGAGTTAGAATTTGATTTTGAATTTCATTTGAACATGAATTTTGATTTAGAATTTGATTTTGAATTTCATTTGAATTTGAAATTTGATTTAGAATTTGATTTTGAATTTTTATTTGCACTCGAATTTTGATTTAGAATTTGATTTTGAATTTCATTTGAACTCGAATTTTGATTTAGAATTTGATTTTGTATTTCATTTGAACTTAAATTTTGATTTAGAATTTGATATTGAATTTCATTTAAATTTGCTTTTTGATTTTGAATCTAAAATATGAGTTATTTCCTCGTTGCTTCTCGGATTTTTAAGTTTAATAATTGGCGACTTGCAATTTTTACTTAATCGAACATATCTTTTGATGATGTGGGTTCCGGTTTTTTGTAACTCGGGCGCCTCGTCTACTCGGTCTCTCGTCGCGCGCCCTGTTGTTGGAGACCATTTTCTTTTTCCGATCGGTTCTCTCGATTTCGATTATTAAATTCCCGTTTTCTACATTCTTCTATAATATGGCCCTCCTTTTTGCAGTATCGGCATATCCTTTCTGTATTTGTATAAGTTTGTTTTGGGAAGGTTGCTTTTTGCGACGAACATATTGATTTTCTTGCTGCTTAAATTCGTTAGTCCGTTTTTCACCTGGCCATTGTTGCGGTCTGCGTGACTCTCGAGACTCCACCCAGTCATTCGTAGGCCGTCTTTCCCTGGCTTGGGGTTGTCTCAGTTTTTCTAAATGCCAGCATTTCGGTGCCAGGTGGCCCGGTCTCCCGCAAAGTTGGCATTTATCGGTATATTTTGTCTCGGCAAAATGGATTCTTTGTATACGATTTTTATTTTCTGTTATGACTTTAATTGTTTCATTTAACTCTTCTACTTCATAGCATACAAAATCTCTTTCGATTTCTATAGCTTCTGCAGTAGCTTCATCCAATTTACACACTTGCCCCATTCGTGCTTTTATTACCCAATGTAAACCGCGAATAAAAAATTTTACTAAATCATTTTCTAAAGATCGATTAAAGTATTAGTTAACCTTTTTTCTCTTCGAGCTGCTTCAGTTATTTCTTGGCTGGATCTAACGCTGTTTGAAAAAACTACGACACTTTCTTCCCTTTTCTGTTTTACATTAGCTAATTCACCGTGTAATTGATGATAAGATTTCGCAGACCCAAAAATACTATCAAAAAAATTTGCAATATCTTCAATCGATTCAAAACTTTTTTTTGCTGCACTCTTCAATGCTTCTCCATATAATCTCATTTTAATTAATTTCGCGAGGTCCGGTTCATATTGTTCATGTATTATGTTGCAGGCTTCTCTACATCCGTCAATAAATTGACTCAATGGAATATTTACCCCATTATATTTTGCAACTAATGCAAGTGCGTCTTTTATAGAAAGGAGCCTGACTAGTCCTAAGGTTGAGTTTGTTAAATACGAATTTAATCTTGGCAATCTCTCCGATACTAAATTAATATTATTACAGTTATTTGGTAAAATTGGTGTGCTTGTAGTAAATCTGACATTATTATCCCGTTTAACAATTTCAGGTTTCATTTGTTGTTCTAAAGTTTTTGCATTTTTAATTGTTGTATTTTCTGCCGAAAAATAGGTTGTGTTATCGTCTGTTAGCTCGGGTTTAAAACCTATCCCATTTACTTCTACTTTTGTTTTTGCTTCTAAGTTTCCGATAATATAATCGATTATTAATTTTGGATTTACTCTTTTTTATATAAAATCGCCTAAATATTCAATTAGATACTTATCTTCGCAAAATTCTATTATATATTTTTTGCCTACGAGTTCCTTTAACAAGTCATTTATTATAGGTATATTTTTATCGAGGCCTACCGCTTCATCTGACAAATGTATCCCGCTATCATGCCTATCTTTAAAAACATTTAACAAACTAGCTAAAGATTTGTCCGGATTTTCAACACAAAAATCTGGATTTATTTTAAGCGCCTGCTTAAGCCAAATTGAAGCCGCGTCTTTATTTCGAGAATTCTCTTTTTCATTAGTACCCATGATATGTGCTAATAAGGAAGACAATTGCTCTAATCCTTCTTTAATATTTAGGACGAGCCCCCACTTGTTACGTCCTAGGGTAGACATAACGTAAAAAAATTAAATGGACTGAATTTAAATTAAAAATAGAAGTTCCCTGGTTTAGTACGCGTATAGCGTCAAGGATGGGTGGCAATTCTCCTTGGTATAGCACAGGTCATAGACCCTTCCGAAATTTACATGCATGGGTAAGCCCGGGGTGTAACGATGAGTGAAGGCGAGGAAAGGAAAACAACCAACCGTATCGGGCGGGAGATCTACGATTGACCGATGGCTGCAACTGCTCGGCTGTCTTTCTCGCTCTCGTTGATCCTCGATGCAAAGACTCCCTTACAATAGAAATGCGGTATAAACTAATTGGGATTTTAAAGGGAATAGGAAAATGACTGGTGTTTGAAGGTCTAAGGATACTGAACAATGACTTTCGATTTCTTGCTTTATTTCGCGTTAAATTTTGGATACAGGATTTTACCTTACTTGAGAAGGGACTAAAGAGCAAGAGTGCACATCCCGGCGCGACATCCCTATTTATATCAAGGGTTTGGGGTGGAGTTTTGGTTCCTCTTGACCAATCAAATATTGTACATTTACTTAATTAATTTATTCTTTGTCATGCGTGTCCTAATTAAGTTATTGGCTAGAATTTTTCAAGGCGGTTCCTGTCTTGACGAGGACATCCTACTTTGAATATTAAATGTGTGCGCACGTGTGTGCGTATGTGTACATATCGACGCCTCCTATCTATAAAATTCTAACTCCAGCGTCAATGCAAGATGAATCTACCTCAAAATATCGTGCAATATAATTCCATCTCGCTTTATCCAGTAATATAATTCTAATTCAAAAATTTGCGCAATACAATGCCAACTAAGAAACACTGGAAATATAATTCTAATTCGAAAATTTGTGCAATAAAATGCCTACTCGGATACGCGGGGAATATAATGCCAATTCGGATGTGCATTTTATATAATTCTAGACCAATTTGAAAATAACGCAATGCCAATTAATTTTTAGAGTAATGCACTTCCAAATTAGCTATTACTTTAATTAATGAAATTGTGTTTAGTAAGAAGCTATATTTAAAATATTTAACAAAGGGGACGGTAGCAGCTTGATTGTCAGCTAGATGCATTGAGCCACAGATTATACTCAGTTCTCAGTGTCTATATTATGCACTTCGCAAATCGTAATGTTTTTTAAAATGTTTGGAATAAATTTTTTTTAAACATGTTCCGAAGGTAGTAAAAAGAAGCTTTAAAATATAATATTTTATTTTTATATCCTAATTTATTGTTTGCCTATAGAATTGCAAAATAATCTTGATAGCATTATTACTAGTGCGTATGACGTATTGATTTAGTTAACATTTTATTTGCTTATTATGCCAGTATTATACTTATTTCAAAATAAATTTAATTATCAAAATAAATGTTGACTGAAAAATTATGTAACAATATGTTATGTCCCAAGTTACGTTTATTTAAGCTAATAAAGACAACGAGGTCGAAATAGCAAAAGTAGTAGTTTCGGTTCGTTGTTGATAACGATTGTTTAAAATATAGCTCATGCAATCTCCAGACTGAGTGGGTACATTTCTAATGCTATAATAAAATCCATTACTTTGCATATTTGGTCAGTATAGAAACCTCGGTTTACCTAAAAATCAATTTTTTCGGTTGTTAGCCCTAAAATCACTGTGGTCACAGTCCCTCTTAATTTCTCAAAGGCTCAAGAAATATTCGTTATTCTACACACTAACTATATTTACGATATCGACTGATTGAACGATATAAAGACCGATAAAATCCGTGGTTTAATAGTAAAGTACTAATTGTATGTCAACTTACATACCTTGAAGAAAAATATAAAATTTATAAAATCTACTTGACTGGATAATACATATTGTTACATAATTTTTCAGTCAACATTTATTTTGATAATTAAATTTATTTTGAAATAAGTATAATACTGGCAAATAAGCAAATAAAATGTTAACTAAATCAATACGTCATACGCACTAGTAATAATGCTATCAAGATTGTTTTTGCAATTTTATATGCAAACAATAAATTAGGATATAAAAATAAAATATTACATTTTAAAGCTTCTTTTTACTACCTTCGCAACATGTTTAAAAAATTGATTTCAAACATTTTAAAAAACATTACGATTTGCGAAGTGCATAATATAGACACTGAGAACTGAGTATAATCTGTGGCTCAATGCACCTAGCTGACAATCAAGCTGCTACCGTCTCCTTTGTTAAATATTTTAAATATAGCTTCTTACTAAACACAATTTCATTAATTAAAGTAATAGCTAATTTGGAAGTGCGTTACTCTAAAAATTAATTGGCATTGCGTTATTTTCAAATTGGTCTAGAATTATATAAAATGCACATCCGAATTGGCATTATATTCCCCGCGTATCCGAGTAGGCATTTTATTGCACAAATTTTCGAATTAGAATTATATTTCCAGCGTTTCTCAGTTGGCATTGTATTGCGCAAATTTTTGAATTAGAATTATATTACTGGATAATGCGAGATGGAATTATATTGCACGATATTTTGAGGTAGATTCATCTGGCATTGATGCTGGAGTTAGAATTTTATAGATTGGAGGCGTCGATATGTGTGTGTGTATTATTTCTTGTAGTAATATTTTACCGTCCTTATTTATAACTTTATCTTTCGATTCTCTTGTACATCTGTCCTTATGTTCACAGTTTATTATTCCACCTTCCTTACCTATTTTGGCATTAACGTCGCCTCCTATTACTGTAAATATTCTCCATTCCTGGTTATTTATTTCTACTTTTCTTTCTACAACATTTTGACTGCTTACTGCACCCTCTTTTTCTTTTATCTGCTTTCTTACTCCTGTTATTATTCCTCCCATTGCTCTACCGTTTTTCTTTTCTCTTGTAGCCGGTTCACATTACCAAATAAAATCTTTTGGCATTTTGCTCTTTATTTTTATCCAGTCCTTTTTCCTCAACCCAAGTTTCTACTAAACCTATAATGTCACATACATTTCCACACATTTATTTTTAATTCCCGCTATATTCCAAAACATACATTAATATTGTTTTGCCTGTTATTTCCTAAGCCCACTTCACTTAAAAATTTTCACTCACTCTTTCTTCTCTTTCTCTTGAACCTTATCTTTCTTTTAATTCTTCAAATCTGCTCTTGCTTTCATTCCATTTAAAACATTTACTGTCAATAAAAATCTTCATATATCCTGTTTTTACGTTGCTGCCTTCTTGTCTTTTCTTTCTTGCTAATTCTCTTATTTTGTTTTGTATTTCTCTCTCTTTCCATGTTAAATCATCATCAATATAAATTTTTTCTTGACCTAATCTTCTCTTCTTAATCATAACCTCTTTCTTTTTTTCCAGACAGTCTAGTTCCGCTATTACGATTCTTCCGTTTCCTTTTACTTTTAACGGGAACACTTTTTCCACATTCGCTTCCACATCAATTTTTTCTTTTAAAAACATTTTCACCTCTGTGTTCAAATTTTTATTTTCAAATGGCACTCCTTTGATTACGATATTTTTCTTTTTTTCCTCTTTTGTGTTCTTTTCTTTCTCGAATTCTAATCTGTTTATTCTTTCGGGTAATGCTTCTCTTTCTTTCATCCATTCATTTCTTTCCGTTTCATATTTTTCGCGCATCAATTTAACCTCAGTCATTATTTCTTTCCATCTTTCTTCGTTTCGTTTATCGCTTCTATCAACTAATATAACGATATTCTCTCTAATGCATTCATCGATTTTACTATTTTCTCTAACGCTACTTCAAATTTGTCCTTCGTCATTTTCGCCGAAGATAGCTTGGACTGCGAGTTTTGTTGGTTAGGTGTCGTTACCTTCTTTAGTCTTACGGGCGCCGGCATGCCTTTCTAACCTCTCTTTTTGCTGCAACTTGTTCTCAGCTTTCTACACTAACACTTTGCTTTTAACAGTTAACTTTATTATTCATTTTGTTCAGTTTTTTGACCTTTTGTAATTATAACGACTTTTAATATGTTAATTCTCTCCTTTTGTTATACAATTAAACTTTATCGCTCCGTTACATCAGACACATGTTGTCCGTACAACGAGCACCATCCCCTCAATTTATAAAGTATTTATTAAAGAATATTTCGTATAGGATATTTTACATTGTATTGAAATGAGTCGGTGTTTTTATATGTGTCTATATCATTTCACTGTCAATTAAAGTTGTGATAAAAAAATTACAAATTACTAAAAAATTATGCGTAAAATTTTTTTTACAAATAAATAACGTAGAATGATCACATTAGACAACTTAGACAGAAATAACTATAAGTCCATCTGAAACCGAATCCACGCAGCCGTTGCCGAAGCTGCAACATTGCATCCCCCCGCTTAATCGCCTATATCAAGTCTTTAAGGAGACCACGGGTCTCCCGGGGCTTTTTCTATTCAATCATTAGTGCAGGTCGAGAACTCTGTCTCTCTCTCTTTCTCTAAATATAAACAAGACAAAGATAATGATCCTGGGTAGTCAGGCGTATATATCGCGAGTGGATCTGGTCGCTACTCCTCGGCTTAGGTTACTGAATACCTATATGGATTATGAAAATGAGGTTAAGTCGTCAGGCGTATGGTTATCGACCACCCAAGGTTGGTCAAAGCAAGTAGTGTCGATATCACAGAGGGTCCATGGCGTCTTACGTTACGAGAGCATTCTCTTAGAGTACTAGAAAATATTTTATGGAAATACTAATTATGTCTCATTTTGATTATGTGTGCGCTGTATATAACGATCTGGATCAAACACGGAACCTAAAACTCCAACGACTCCTCAATGCCAGCGTAAGATTTGTGTGGGGAAGGCTACGCAGATCATATAACACCATATACATTGGCATTTAGTTTTATTGCTCGTATTTCTCCTCAATATCCTGCTGAACATTTCATTAGAATCGACAATTCAGCAGATCATCATCGTTATCCTTCTCGACTTTCTCCTAATCCCTTAGCCTATCTTCCTCCACGTACAGAATCATTAAATAAATCCTTTGTCATAACTGCCTTTAAACTGCTAAATTCATTCCTAATCATTCTATTTAACCCATCACACTTTGATCATTTCAGATCAGCATTGTTTAATCATCTGCATAGTCTCGAGTGTTCAACCTGTTCCGTCCTCAGATCGTTCATTTGTAGAAACCAAACTAACAAGGAGACCCTCATATGTTTAGGATACGGACCGTGCCCAGCTTGCAGGATATGTTTTCTAATATAAAAATATGTAGAAAACCAGGGCGCTATTAAAGCATTATTTTCAAAAAATAGAGACTTCACTTCAAACGCTTGTAACTTCTATCCTATCAAATATTGACGTTCAAATCAAGTTAAATGAAAATCTGAGATAAAATAACTGTAAATTTAAAAAAAGACGTTCAAATTCGTTAAAATGCAGCAAGTTATAGCCGAATTAAGAATTTAAAGAAATTTAGCTTAAAAAAATCAATAAAATTTGTTAAAAATTAATAAAATTGTTTAAAATTGCTTCTAGTTATTAATTCCGCTATAACTTTGCTCCATTTTCACGGATTTTAGCGTCTTTTTTTTAAATTATATCTATTGTATCTCAGCTTTTCATTAAAATTTGGTTTGAATGTCAATATTTGATAGGTTAGAAGTTACAAGCATTTGAAGTGAATTCTTTATTTTTTGGAAATTTTATATCAGAAAACATATCCTACAAGCATGTTTTATGTTGATATCCATGTGATATTTTATGTACTTTTGTATATTGTTATTCCTTTGTATTTATTATTTTTAATTTGTGTTCATGCGTTTTTTCTTTATTTATACTTTGTGTTGTATGTTTCAGCTTATATTTGGCGGTGAATTTTTCATTGTTATTTCTTGGGTTTTATTTTTATTATTTTTTTCTTTTTTGTATTATAAATATTATTTTAATTTTTAATTTTAAGCGATAATGTCATACATATATATGCACATTTGTTGTTATATTTATTTTTACTGTATTTTAGGTAATTGCGCAAACTATGTATTATGTGTTAATGGGGTTTCGACCCCTACAAACCCAATAAACATTTATCTATCTCAATCACTTCACTGTCTCGTGCATGTGAGGCGATTCTTCTTTTCTGGTTTGGTTCAGTCGCTTCACAATAGATACTGCGAAGGTCACTACGGCATCCCAACCTTCTTGCGACTCAAGAAGACTGTTTAAGGCCTCTTCCAATAGGTTTGGCAATCGTCCCTTTCTTCCGCGAATCGAGGACACCAGGACATGACGTGCAGGTCGGGCACTCCGCACCCCCGTATATACGGATGCGGTGCAGGTAACTGCGAAAACACCCATATTCGGTATACACCTGGGTCAGGTAAAAGATGACGAATCCGTGTTTCCTACTCGTCCACTTGGCGACATCTGTGATGGCGCGGTGGGTCCAGCGACCTTCGCTTGCCGAATCCCATCACTGCTGCCACAGTTCAATGGTCCAGTTTCACCACCGGCTGCTACAATAACGTGCTACTTCGCTGCTGTTTTCTAAGGTACGCCGACCTTTTCTGTACGTATCAGCCCACTCTATCGCCAAGAGATCGGTGGGAGGAATTCCCGCAATCACCAAAAGGGCTATATCTGACACGGTACTATAAGCATGAGCCACCCTTAATGCGGCTATTCTGCAGGCTCGCCGACAAGATGTACCGTACCTTATATTACTTCTTAGGACATCTGCTCAAATCGGAGCTCCATATAAAATTACGGAGCTTACTACAGTTGCTAAGGGGGCCCGACGTGGTTGTCTTGGTCCGGTATTGGGCATAGTGCCCAATAAAGCTCTAGCCATTCCAAATTCCGACCTTGCACTCAGTAGGTGTTCCTTGAATGTCAGCCAAGCATCCAAGGTGACTCCTAGGTATGTCACAGTTTCCGCCGATCTTATAGGCATACCATTTACAGTATAGGTGGCATACCTCCTATGTTTCGCTCGGGAGACAAGTACCGCCTCGGTCTTTTCGGCCGCCAGACACAGCCCATGGATATTCAACCATATAACCACTACCGCGATAGAGATATCTCCAAGATATTCTACCTCATCGATGTTCCTTGCGACGACTACCAAAGCCACATCGTCCGCAAAAGCCACCATCGACACTCCCCCTGGAAGCTGCTGCCTAAGCAGTCCGTCATTCCAAGGACAACATAATGTTGTCCCATCGAGCCGAGTTGAAGGCATTGTACCTCGATCTACCACAAATAGCATTGATGGCCACCGCAACAACTCGACTTATAGCGTCAATAGTTGACCACCCATTGCGAAAACCGAACTGATTTTCAGACAGATCTAACAAACAGAGTGGACGGTATGAGGAACAGTTGTCCGGTGGTTGGCTCCCCTTTGGGAGAAGTACCAACCTCTGTACCTTCCATCATGCTGGGTAGCATCTTAATTGAAAGCAAGCACTAAATGTGTCTGCAAAAATTTGTGGCACATTCAGCGCAGCGGTCTTGATGGCCAGACCAGGTATCCCATCCGGCCCTGGAGCTTTACGCATGGATATTCTCCTTGCAGCTAATTTCAGCTCGGTTATGCTAATGTCTGGCGGCGCGACTGCACTATCGGTCCCCATTAGGCCTATCGCGACGGCCTGTTCCTGATGTTGTAGGAATAGATGATGCACCACTCCGTCAAAAAAATGTGGACACAATGGCGTTGAGGCGCCCCTGGGTTTGATCTTATTCATCACCATTTTGTACGGCTTACTCCATGTATCGCGCTCCACTTCCTCGCAAAACTTGCGGCAGCAATTGCGTTTAGCTGCTTTAATTGCAGTTTTGAGCTCTTTCTGCTTTTCCTCGTAGGCCGCGGTTAATTTTTGGTACCACGGCTTGTTCCGAGCTCTCTGGCGCAGTCGCCGAGTCCGCAGACACTCACGGCGTATTTTTGCGAGTTTCCCATTCCAACAGAAAACAGGTGGACGGCCACGGGGGATGGATTTCCCGTCCATAGAGACATCGCAAGCCGCATGTTACGGTACGTGTGAGTTCCTCAGCAACTTCTGCTATGAAGCAGAGGAACATGTACCAGTCGTAGGTAGACGGTACCCACCTCTTACATTGGAAGTTTTTGTTCCGACCTGTTGTCCTGCTAGTCGTTGTTTGGACTGGTACATGAGTGCTTGATGGTCGCTCCCCGTCTAACAATCATTTACGTTCGATCTATTATAGACGACCCCCCCCCGCCTTGGTAAAAGTGGGAATCGTTCCTGTGTTAGCAATCTCCAACTCCAATATCGCAAAGACCTCGAGGAGTGTACGACTACGAATGTTGGTTTTCGTACTGGCGTCAAGGGATCCCAAAAAGTCGTCGATGTTGTCACTGGGTGGGAGGTAGCAACTGTATATTCGCATACAGTGGCATCACTTACCCAATTCGATTCTGTGGGATCTCTGTACTCCTCACTGACGATAACAATGTCAGCCGGCTCTTCTCTGACCAACTATGGCAGCAGATCCTGGGCCACAGCATAGTGGTTTAGGTTGATTTGTAGCACCCTGACCATTTCTGACAGATGCTTCAATCCTAGGCGTGATTATGTTCTTATCCGTTGCGCAATCCACTGCTTTGCGAAGCGACCGGTCTCGTGGCATTAGTAACAGCGCGAGACCGCCTCGCGGAGCTGAACCCTGCAGTTGACCCAACCTATCCGAAGCTTCCCATTCTGTAGTAGCCTTTTTGCTGCAGACGCAGAAAGAAGGACACTGGTCATCTGAGTGCCTCCATATGACCTTCTAAGCTTTATATTTCCAGAAGGTACCGTATTTGGCTTGATCACCGCAGATATTGCCTTTGCCACTTCTTCCGCCATCGTGGCCTCGTCCATGTCCTTTATAGTAATGGACTTTTTGTGGGTCAGCATCTGGATCTCTGCCAACCCACGTATTGTGGTCGAGACCGCTGCTTAGAGGTCTGGAGTTCCCACGCCAGGTCTCCCAAGCTCAATGAGTAGATCTTCCCCTCTGGTAAGCCGGATACGGGAGACTCTTTCTCCCAGCAGCTTGAGGGTTGGTGCAGCCCGTATTTGCCGAAAGATGTTGGCGTAAGCTCGCCCTCCAGACACTTTGATCTTAATGGCCTCGGGACGAGCTGGTTTCACGACCGCATTATGTTTTTGGACACCTTAGGCGGTCCTCCGACATCCTTGGACTGCTTCAGCTGCGTATTCCGCTGAGCCTCTTTCTTTTTGCCCTTGCACACTACCATAGTAGTGAGAGCCCTTTGACTGGTTCCGACCGGTCTCAGGATCGGCTGTCAAAGCATCTGTTGGCCCATTTTCGTTAGTGAGATGTTTCGATCCCTTTTTCCTTTTCTCCGGGGGATGCTGGGTTGGTGAGGGCCTGTTCCTCTCTATCAGCCTCCTTTGACGCTTTTCAGCGCGAAAGATGGACGACGTTTCGCACATTCCATTCTTACGCGCATCTTCCATTATAATTTTCGGTGGTGTCGAGCACAGAGCACTGCTCATCCGCGCGTACTCATTAAGGGCCCTGCTTGTTGCTCTCGCCATACTCTTAAGCTCTTTGTGGATGTTATTATTAATAAGAACGAACTCCACCAGTCGAGAACAGGTCACACGTAGCATTTGATGCTACAGAGGATGAGTGACCAACCTCCACAGCACTGACCACTGAGCTTGGTTCCCCCCAAAATCCGTGGGACCAGCACAGACCACCGGGGCTTTTACCCGATCGGAATCAGCGGCAGGATTTGACAAGACTGTCATGCCCGTTCGGGGTAGTGTTGTTTTAACCTCACTACAATAACACCGGTCTGCAAAAGAAGATGTTCGTATTGTACTAAAAAAGTAAAGAGTCATTTGCGAAGTAATTTTTTATGTAGAATCCAAATCCGGGGTCCGAATTGCTCTATCACGTCAGGATTTTGAGATATCCTAACCAAAAAGTGCAAAAATCGTGATTTTTGGCTATAGTTGAGGTTATGTAACAACTTCATATTCTTTTTTCTCAAAAAACCACCAATAATATCTTAACGTGTAAGTCTTGTTCTTTCAAATGCCTTTGAATTTGCTCAAATAGCTTATTTCTTCATTGAGATATTTTATTTTGAATTTTTCGAGTTTCATCAATTTCGTTTTTCTCAAAATTCACACGATTTTTGCTTTTGGCATTTGTATCACGTTTTTTTGCGATAATAGGTTCGTTAAAACTAAAATTTAATGTGCATCAAGTTTTACGACCCAAACTATGTGCTAAGTATTTTGAAGGGGGCGAAAAATGCTGAAATTGATCGAAAAGTATTTCACTTTTTGACTTTCCACATACTTTTTGGCGTAGTTTAATATAAATGGACTTTTAAGAGTGAGGAGACGATGTACTCTTAGTGTCAGCACCCAAACTAACCCCGTAGTACTTTGAACGGGGTGAAAAAGTGGTGAAAATCGCTAAAATCGGTCTATAATTATTGTTACTCCAAATCAGCAATCCCTAAACTCAAGTATGCCAATTCACGCATTCCAAACTTCAAATTCACAATCAGAAATTCAGCAATCACTTAATTAACATGAGTCTCATTGCCTCTTACAAAATGTAGTAACCTTACTTTTAGCGCTACCCAGAAACAACGATGTGGACGTAGTAAGTATTGTTACCTTTGGGGTACTTGATTAACGTGAGTCCCCTCGTCTCTCACGAACCGGGGTGCTTTTTTAACGTGAGTCCCCTTGCCTCTCACTATATTCATCCTTATGTAATCTTTTTTTCTTATCTTCTAAATTTCTCGTGTTAGATCGTCTTTTATGTTTTCGATCAATTTCAGCATTTTTCGCCCCTTTTTCGCCCCTTTCAAAGTACTTAGGGTTTAGGTTTGGGTCGTAAAACGTGACGCACATTAAATTCTAGTTTTAAAGAACTTATTAATGCAAAAGAACGTGATATAAACGTCAAAAAAAAATTAAACATAAATGTAGAATTTGGACGTAAAAGACTATAGAATCATGTGAATTTTGAGAATAACGAAATTGACGAAACTCGAAAACTTTAACATGAAATTTCTCAATGTAGAAATAAGCTATTTTAGCAAACTCAACGGCATTTAAAAGAACAAGACTTACACATTAAGCTACCATTGGTAGTTTTTTGAGAAAAAATATACATAAGCTCAAATATAGCCAAAACTCGCGATTTTTGCACTTTTAAGTTAGGATATCTCAGAATCCTGACGTGATAGAGCAATTGGGACCCCAGATTTGGATTCTACATAAAAAATTACTTTGGAAATGACCCTTTACTTCCTTAGAACAAAACCATGTTGACCTGCGTAATTGGTTTAATTTCGGGGTGCCTTGCCCTATCTGGTTTTGGGTTCGCCCCGAATATTTGATTTTTTCGGTACCATCCATATCTGGAAAGCATTCCCCGATCCACCACCTGGGGAGGCGCCTCGGTGCAAACCCGGCACAGGATGTGTGTGTGTGTGTGTATGTATTACCGAACGGTCGAACCGGGGCTCCGTACTACGCCCCTCTGCGTTATCGTCGCTAATTCCTATCCTATCTGTGATACGACCTGCCTGGCCGGGGGACTGCTTGTTCTCGTCTACCGGTTCGTTGATCTACGTAAAGCCTCTCTGTAGTCCACTCGAAAAGCGAAGTTACTGCGTCCAGTTCGTATGTTGCGACGCTACTTTTCGTCGGCAGAAAATACAATTAAATTAGATTATAAGCCGACGGAGGTTCCGTCGTAGCGTCGTTCAAAATGGTTAAAATATCGCCGATTTGTATTTGATTGGGCGCCTGGCAATATTTAAAATAAAAAAATAATTACTCTAAAAAACTACTCGGCAACCCGGCAAATTCTAACCTTGACTCCTCGTCACAGAGAGAATCCTGACAGCTGACCACCTCGGAACCGGCGGCTTTTAGAGTAAAGGAAATAATCAAATAACACACTCGCGATTCAATAATCAACCTCAACTTAATTTATTGAAAATTAAAATAAAACAAGATATTACAATTTCCGACACCGACACAATATTTAACGCGACTCGCGACCGACTCTCACACGTGCTCACACTCACTCAATTCCGTCCGTCCGGCGGTATAATAAAAATATATAAATATTAATAATAATTCGGCCGGCCGTCGGGCTAACCGTAACTCTACTCGCCTAATTAATTTCTCTCAACAGCAATACAACTCTGCTCACACCTCAACTAACAACTCCAACTCTACTTTATTCTACTCAACAAAGTAAATGGCTACTCTCCTCAAAAATACTACAGACAAATGAAACCACGACTATCTTCTCGGACGATCAGGTAGCGAATCCTCGAGACCGGCTTCTTCATCCGGCTCGCGGCGTGGCTTGATCCTCCCAAATTAAGGATTTTCCTCCCCACCCTATCGCTATCCTTCTCTATCTTATTCTACTCCTTATCTACCGGCGTTGATTAGGGTGGTTGATTGCGTGTTCGATACGCGTAGTCAGCCATGATCTTATTTCCGTCAAGGCCGATTATCCAATAATAGTGGTTTACGTCACCACCAACCTGTTAATTATTGGGTCGATCACGCAACCAATCATCCCCGACACTCGGAAGGCGCGCAATACAAATTAATAATTACCGTATCGGTAACCCAGTCGGTGCTGCGCCCCGTGCCTACCGGCTAAATAATTAATATTAACTATTTACAGCTATATACATTTTAAAAACTATTACAAATCGCCCCAAACTCTACCGACGGATCTACATATTTTTACTTAATTAACTAACGACGCGATCTAGCTAAAAAAATTAATATAATATCATATACATGCGCGCTATATACAATAGTATATACGTATACATATGTGTGCGCGCACCTTTTATATCTATATATGTATATACTATTATGCCGCGGTAAACCTTCGCACGCATACATTAGATATACCGCGACTCCTACTCTACTCGCGCGCTCCCCCTCGCACCGCGCGCTCTCTCCCATAAGGGGAGTCCGTAGAGTATAGTTGAATATATCACCACCCGAAAATTTGCGAGAAGAAGTGGCGCTGCCGTCAGATAGGCTGAGTTGATATTCGACAACAATTTTGAACAATTAAAAAAAAATAGTCTTTACCACACAAAATCAAAGTTGAGCGCCATAGCTATTGATGTAATGATTAATTACATATTACTTAGCTGTTCGAAAAGTCAGTATTTTCGACGAATAGTGAGAAGTACGAATCAATTCTGAGAACACATACCGAAGTCACTTCGTACTTCTCACTATTCGTCGAAAATACTGACTTTTCGATCAGCTAAGCAATATGTAATTTATCATTACATCAATAGCTATGGCGCTCAACTCTGATTTTGTGTGGTAAAAACTCTATTTCCTTTAAATGTTCATAATTATTGTCGAATATGAACTCAGCTTATCTGACGGCAGCGCCACTTTTGCTCGCAAAATTTCGGGTGGCGAATTTTAGAAGCTATCGGTACGGACTCCCCATAATCCCACTTCGGTCGCTCACTCGAGCTCTTCGTGCGTGCAACACTCTCGCTGCTCGAGTGATTACCCCTTTCCGCGCACCTCGCCTAGTGCCGCACGATCATCGCCGTCGGTGCCGCGTTCCCCGGCATACGGGTGTAAGGTGGGGGAGCACCCTGGCTCTCCCGACTAGTCGTACGGAGTTCGGGCGTGCGCGCACCCATGCGCCATCTCAGCCGTCGTCGTCTGCTAAGCACGTGTGATGGTTAAGGTTAGGACGCCGCCTAACCTCCCGTCTTGTCGACATCCAGACGACCTGGGCTCGGTCCTTGGCTCACGATACCTCTCGGCCGTGGTCTGACTCGGAAACCGCGTGTTACCGTCGTGTATCGGCCGCGTCTTTCCTCGACTCCGTCGCTAAAACATACCCGTACCGGGGTATCAATACTTATTTTAAAAGTGCATCGGTGCACTTCGATCCGCCAGCGAGGGATTTGCTACCTGCGACGCGATCGCGAGCTATCGAAATGTAAAAATAATGCATGCACATGACTTGTAAATACAAGCCACATGTATATACATGTATATAGATATATATATATATATATATATATGTGTGTGTATTCGGTGAGGAACGAAGGTCCGCCTCGAACGTGGATAGCGGTGTCAAATTGCTGGATAATGCCCTGCTAGACCTGCGGGCGTCGACGTTAGATGTGTATGCGATTGGAGTCCAATGATTTCCAGATGTCGAAGTCGTAGTTCCTTGACTATGGCTCGCAGATATCAATGATACGTCTTGATCCCCGAATACAAGATCTCTCGTGATTTTTAATGTGTATTACTTTAAAGTCCGTGTAGCAGAGCCACGCCCTCGGATAAAAATCAAAGAGTTGACTAGCGGAGCTTCGCCTTGCGATAGCTTTAGATGAAAAATTAGGAGTGGCTGTGTCTGTTCTGGGTCCTCTTTATATACCCTAAAAATCTATGCATCTGTCCTTGTCTTACACTTTGCCTTGTCTTACACTTTGCCTTATATGGAAATTGTGTAAGTAGTTCTCGATTTTTCTGTGCGTGCACCCGATTGGGCCGTTAGATGTGCGTAATTAAAAATTATCGAATCCCGTGCATTTTCTGTATCGCTTCGTAGTTAATTCGGAGAATTTGCTGTCCCCCTTTTATTACTGCGACGTTACCCAAAGAACGGCTTAATTTATTACTTCCTTCTAATGCTCGAATTTTCTAGTCGATGTTTCCCATCGCCGACTCTTCTCCGAGCATTGATTTTATAGTGCAGTACATAAAATACTCTTGCGTAACCTTTCGTTTCGATCTCACTATCGGCGATCATGCAGTATTTTCGTTTTATTATGAGCTAGCTCTATTTTTACATTTCCCTTGTTATTAACTATTTCTAAAATCCGATGTGGTCCGGTATATTGATCGCCTAGTTTGTATTTCTTCCCTCCTTTTAATAACCAGACATTATCCCCTGTCTGAAATTCTTGATGATTGGCTTTCCTGTCGTAATAGAATTTCGACCTATGTTTAGAAGCTATTAATTTTTCTCGCGCGATTCCCTGTATTTCGTTTAAACGTTGTCGTAAATTTATAATGTAATCATCATACGTTGGAACTCGTTTTCGTGGGTCTAAAGGTTCGTTTGATGGTAGTCGCGCTTTCCGTGTAAAAACAATTTCAAAAGGTGTGTAGAGATGACCCTCATGTACCGACGTATTATACGAAAACGCGGCTAATTCGCATAACTCATCCCATGCGTCATTTCTTTCTATCATTGTTTTTAAATAATCTGCTAAACTGCTATGAAAACGCTCAACGGAGTTGGACTGAGGGTGATAAGCCGTGGTTTTAACTTGTTTAATCTTAAAAATTTTCGCTACTTCTCTCATCAGACTACTTAAAAATGAGGTACCTTGGTCGGAGATAATTAACAATGGGGCGCTAAAAATTGAAAAGTGTCGACGGACTAACGCTTCGGCGATCGTTGCCGCGGTCGCGTCTGGTATGGGTATCGCCATACAGTATTTTGAAAGGTTACATTGAATGGTTAATATATTATTGTTATTATTTCGAGATCTGGGAAATGGTCCCACTAGATCGACCGATATGGATTCCATAGCCGAGTACGGAGTATCTGTTATTATCATACGTTGTTTAGTTTTAACACGAACCAATTTTTTTAGTTGGCAAGTTAAACAATGTCTAATGTAGTTTTGTACATCTTTCTTAATATCTGGCCAATAAAAACGTTGTTTTATACGTTTATAGGTTTTTGTTACCCCTTTATGTCCTGCACAAGCAGACTCGTGCATTTCGCGAATAATATTTTCCCTATTACTCTCTTCCACACATTTTATGAATCCTAAACAAATAATTATTTTTACATTAATTTTTCGTAGAGTTATACTTATTTGTTTCAATATTTCGTTCCATGAAACGTTTTCAATAAATTCGCTCTTTGCGATACTTATTGAACGTAATTTTTCTTTTAATATAATATTTTTCAAATTTAATATATTCGTTTTTAGATTATTAATAATTTCTGAAGTACACAGTCGCTCTTTGCCACGTAACACCATAGCAAAATGCATTTTTCCGTTTTTGTTATTGATTCTTATTTCTCCTGGATTTAAATTGGAAAAATGAGGTAGTAATAATTTGGAAGCCAAATTTCTGGATCCTTCATCTAAAGGCATTCCAGTCGTAGTTATGAAATAAACGTAATTATCTTTTCTCATAAAGAGTTGTTCTTTAACTTCAATGAATTTCTTTTCATAATTTGGTTCTTCGTAAACATCCTTTTCTTCCCAGGACTCGTCAAATTTGTTGTTAAAATTATCTATCTCCATGGGTTGTAATCTTTTGTCTGAGTTGACTATCGTTTCAATTTCCTCGGGGGCTTCTTGTATTATAGGAAGGTTTTTGACTGGTTCTTTTGATATATTTGACTTGTTGGGTCATTTAGCTCTCTTTTCGTCGTAGTTTGGCCGTGTTATTTTTCCTGCACGACTGCGTGTTTCCATAGAATGATTTTTAATAACATAAACGAGTTCTTCTATTGGATTTCTTGATAACGCGTCAGCATTAACGTTACTTTTACCGGCTTTGTATACGATGTCAAAGTCGTATGCATTCAGTTTTATTCTCCATCTACTAACTCTGGATGTCGGATCTACTGAGTTTTTAAACCAAACAAGTGGTTTATGATCTGTTATAATGAGGAAACGACGGCCTCTTAGATAGCAATCGAACTGAGTAACGGCATACAGTATGGCTAATGCTTCCCTTGAGTAAGTATCATATTTTTGCTCGGCTTTGTTTAATACTCGTGAAACATAAGCAACTGGTAGGTCGGTTCCCACCTCTCCTTGTGATAATATTGCTCCTATTGCTGTACCGCTAGCGTCACAAGTCACTATAAATGGTTTGTTAAAATCTGCGATTTGTAGTATTGGTTGTTTACACAATTTTTCTCTTAAATCATCGAATGCCTTTTAAACCTCGCTGGACCATAGGAAAGGTGCGTCTTTCTTTAATAAATTACTTAATGGTCTAGCAATACCCGAAAAATTCGCAACGAATTGTCTATAATAACCTTCTAATCCTAAAAATTTACGTATGTTTTTCACTGTTTTTGGAATTGGAAATTTTTTTACTGCTTCTAATTTTTTTGGATCCGGCAAAACCCCTTCTGGTGATAGTACATGTCCCAGATACACTACTTCTCTCTTTAAAAATTCACATTTGTCTGGCTGTAATTTCAGATTTGCGGCGCGTACTCTTTGCAAAAATTTTTCAAACTTTTGGTTATGTTCCTGTATATTTTTAGCGTATATAACTGCGTCGTCAAGGAATAAAAATATTTCTTTGCCTTGCATGCCTTCGAAAACACGATCAATCATCCTTTGAAAAGTGGCTGGAGAATTGCATAATCCCATAGGCATTGTTTTAAATTGAAATAGGCCGAATGAAGATGCGAAAGCTGTTTTATGTCGATCTTCTTGAGCTAACGGAACTTGTAAAAATCCTTGACATAAATCCAAGACGGTGAATACACGATTTCCTGGTCCGATTTGATCGATAATATCTAGTATATTAGGTAATGGGTATCGATCTTTTACGGTTTTATCGTTTAATTGTCGAAAATCGACAACTAGTCGGTATCGTTTATTACCCTGACTATCAGGCTTCTTTGTTACTAGAAAAACAGGTGATGTATAACTGGAACTTGATGGTTCAATTATGTCTCCTTCAATCGTTTCTTTTAATTGTTTATCAAGTTCGCTTTTGAGAGCATGAGGAAATCTATATGGCTTAGCTGTGATTGGTATGTCGTCGACAGTCGGTATCGTATGTTCTATAGCATTTGTCACGCCTAATTTTTCTCCTTTTAGACAGAAACAATCCGAATATTTATCAATTAAATTTTCTATAGATTGTCTTTGTTCCTCGTCCATTTTATCAAAATGCAAGGCTTCTTTTAACCGTTCGTTACGATTAAGTGTACTTGTATCCTCCGTTATGTTAAGTATCCTCGCTTCAGATCGATCGTCAGAAGTGTCGTGTATGTCGACCTCTTCACTTTCATAACTATAAAAATTATTAATATAAGGTTTATTTGAATAAACCAAATAACTGTTATTCATTTCGTTTTCGTGTATGGCTTCAACAAATTCACTTCGTAAATTTTCGTTTATAACTCGTTCATTCAATAAAAAATCGCTAGGGTCCTCATCCTGTTCATTTTCTTCCTGTATGTTTATTAAATTCTCATTATTTATCTCATTTTCAGTTTCTTCAGTTAGTTGTTTGTTTATCCATAATATTTCGGTTCTCGGGATAGTATCTAACTTTTCCCCCGACATAACCAATTCTTCGTTATTCAATTGTGAGGTAGTAAATACCTCACATGAATAAATAAAATCTTAAACCTTGTCGTCGTCTAGACCTGAAAAACAAATATATGATATTAGTATATAGTAATAAACCAAAGATACTAAAATAGGAACATCTTACCTAACACAGGTAATGCCTGTGCATTACCTGTGTGTAAATGTCGATGATACCTCCTCCTGGGTCAGGAAAACTCCTACGTTGGTGGTTTGGCGACTCCTTGGCACTGGCTCCTGCTGGTCCTGGGCATCGTTACCTGTAGGGAAAGATATTAAATTAGAGTAATAACGAATTACATGATTGTTTAAATTAAATAAGTAGAGTTTGTAAATAATAATTGTAGTGTATGGGATAGGTTAGAGGTAAGGTTGACATGTGGTACTAGAGAGGTTAGGGAAAAGGTAAACAATGTATAACAAAGCCTCAGCCATTGTCATCACCGAGTCGTATGAATAAATAAAAGGAAAGGATGGGAAAATAATGGAATTGAATTGGTTTGTTTTATGTGTCGGAGATAAGGAGAGATGAATAAACAAATAATACTTACCATAACGTCGAGCTAGTTGAAGAGAAGAGAGAGAGAGAGGTTACTCGCTGCTGGTGAAGGAGAAGTGATGGAAACGCCGACCCGCGCAGACAACACCTCAGGATGATGGGAACTCCTTTCCTCGTAGACGTCGTCGCCGTGAAGCCGCACCAGGTTCGAATCACTGCACAACCGCCGAGTATCCGTAAACACGAAAGTGAGAGAGACGGAGAGAGAGAACGGACTCGCGCGCGAAGCAATACTGCCGCATGCGTGTACATAGGCGGCGGCGGAGAGGGGGGAGCTCACTCGCTTGCACCACGAGGACTACCGAGAGAGCGCGCAGGCGCAACGAAGCGCGGGACTCTCTCGTACTCGACTCCAGTGTGTAAGAGAGAGAAAAGAAGAGTGCGAATTGCACAAGTGGAGGCGCTAGCCCAGCTAACACTTGGGTCTGGAAATAATATTCGCACCGCTATGTTTGAAGGAATAATACTGGAGGAATGAAGGTGGCAGTAGCATCGATAGCACCTGTTGACCTGCCAATGATGGAAAACGGGTGCCATATTCAAAATGAAGGAAGTTGACAGCGCCGCGGGTCGGCTTTGAAGGAAATATAGAAAAAGGAAGAAGAAAGCGGAAAAAGGAGGAGAGGAAATCATTGCTAGCTGATCCGTGAAACGAGACGCCAGTGTATTTTTCTAAGTTATCAGATTATTTCGGAAGTATTGTTGATTATTGTTGGATTTATTGAGATCGAGGAGAATTATCGTTGAGAGAAGAAGGAGATTATTTTTATTGAGAGTATTGTTTGGAGGAAAAATCTAGTTGAGAGAAGTCCAGGAGATATTTATTATTGGAGGATTTGGAAATATCGACTCGCGTGCGGTAAGTGGACTGCCCGCCGGCCACGTTATTTCGTTGGTGTGAATGTATTATTAATTTGTTGGATTATTTGCGGTATCGCGGTTTAATGTAATGTAAGTCGTACTACCTCGATTACTTAAATTCGGGATTTTTAGTAAATAATTGTTATGGATTATAATTAAATCGTACTGTAATGGTTTTTCCTATGTTAATGAATAGTTCGCGACTTCGTCTGTAAAAGCTAAATTTGTAGGAAAAATATAAGTGAAGTGAATAAATAGTTGATTACTCCCTTATGTGGACAATTAAATTCATTCTCCTTTTGTGTGATTTTAATTATCCCCTTTGTGATTGTAATTAATTATATTAGAGAGAATTCTATTAGTCCCGCCATTTTCCCGTCGGCGAGACAAGGATCCACGGCACAGGTAAGAAGTTCGTGCACGTGCTGAGCCAGCCATCTTGATAGGACGAAGGACGAATGTTAATTCCCCCTAATTGTTTAAACAGACATACGCATATTTATCCAGATTATTATTATTATTATTATTAATTGTTGTACGTAGTGTACGGGATTCCTATTTTATTCATATTTGAAGGAAACGCTACGTCACACAATTTACAAACATAACTAACATTTTTATCACGAGGTCCGCATTTATCGCCCTCCTCGATTTCATAATCCATTCGTGCTTGACAATTCAACTTTTTATCAACAAAATCTTCCTTATTTTTACGAGGTCCGCATTTATCGCCCTCCTCGATTTCATAATCCATTTGTACTCGACAATTCATCTTTTTATCAACAATATTTTCCTTATTTTCACGAGGTCCGCATTTATCGCCCTCCTCGATTTCATAGTCCATTTGTACTCGACAATTATTAACTGTCTTATCCAATAAATTTTCTTCATTTTTTATTTCATTTTCAATATCATACTTCCGGTCAACTTCGTTTTCATAATTAGTACAGGATGGACTCTCAGCCATCCTATCGAGCAATGGTGCTTCAATAATACCATAATTTTCAGTAATTTCATCAAATTTCTCTTTAATACGTGGCTCAGTCACATCACATACCCGTGGCTGCGCTTTTCCATTATTTATTTGTAATCGTTCTTCCTTCATTAATCCATAACAATTTTCACTTGCTTTACATGTATTATTCCGTAGATCCGACTCCTCGTCGATCTGATGTACTTGTATTTCGTCATCTTTATAATCGTCATATAACTCTTGTTCTTTTTCACTGTAATTGTATAGGTTTTTGTCGTTGCCATTTTGATTTCTTTCATTTTTTTGTTCTTGTTCGTAGATTTCATACGATTCGTTTGTGTCAAATTTTATAAACGTTTCATCATTTTCGTGTAATTGAAAATCACTTGACTTTTCTGAGTCACTATCGGTATAATTATAAAATCTTGAATTTTTCATGTTGGTATAACCATTGTTTTCCCTTGGTTTTGGCATATATCGTATTGATTTTCGGTCATAATTTTCGATATTCTCCATTATATATATTGATTCATCCGTTTGCATATTATTTGCATTTTCAAATGGGAGGATTAATCCGTTAAATTCTAAATATTGTTCCAAATAATTGATTTTTGCATCGTTTCTACGGAAAAAATCGGTGCCTAAGATTCCGTCTTGTTGTATAGGGAACGAATCATGTACTAAATTGAGTTCCATGGGAGATCCTTCGAAATCTATTTTAATTTTACCACGAGTAGTTAATGAGTGGTCAGTTATGCCTTTTAACAATATAATATCATTTTCGTTAATTTTTACGCGAGAGCCTACCTCTGACTCTTTAATTAGACTTACCGATGCTCCTGTATCTAGCAAGAATTTTAACGGACGTCTTAACTGACCGGTATCGAAGATTACGACAGGGGCTGAACTCTGTTGGCTTAAATTTATTTTCGCGGTGCGGAGGGGACGTTTGAGCGGGTGTCCGCGCTCGAAGTAGAGGGAATTTGATTCGTAGCCTCTCTCTCGACCCTCCTCGGAGAGAGAGTGTCGGTGTTTCCCTGATTTTGATTTCCTTCTCTTATCTCTTTTTGTAACTTATAACAATCGCGCTTTATGTGACCGGGTTTTCCGCAATGATAACAAGTAACTGGTGATCTTATATTATTATTCGATTCGTTATTAATATATCGTGATTCTTGGGAAGTTGGATTAACCGGCTCGCGCACAACCGCGAGTCCCGGAATTATTTCCCCGATCTTCTTTGTTAAATTGCTGCGACGAGTATTTATTATTATTATAACGAACAAAGGAATCATTTTTATCTCTGTCTCTATTTGGTAAAAATTTCGTCTGATTTTGATACTCATTCCAACCGCCAAATTGTAAATTCGGTCTATTATAATTACGACTGTTATCCGAGCGATTTTGTGGGCTATATGAACTGTTTATGGGATTGCGTCGGTTGTTATTATCGGAAAATCTTTCCGCAAAACTTCGTGCTAATTTGAAACAATTTATGGCTCCATGACCAGTCTTAGAACAATATTGACATACAATCGGAGAGTTATTAGAAATATAGTTTACTTTACGCGTTTCTCGAGTTGAACGAAAACGAGCCTCTTCTCGGCTCGGCGTCTCCTCGTCCAAGACGCTACAAGCGAACTCGCGCTCCACCTCGAGCGCTTGTTCACGAGCTTATTTTATAGAACTTGAAGTCCCTAAACGCGCGCGAATTTCCCAACGAAGCCCTTTTAAAAAGAATTTTAAACAATCTCGCCTTAGCTCAAGCATGAAATATCTGCTATCGCGACTCGTCCCTCTCTGTCGGCCGCTTTAGCCTATTTCATTTTTGATTTCTTGTAAACCGATTAAAATAAGCAACGACTGTCTCCTTGTTTTCTGTTTGTAAATTAGCAGGTTCTCACCCGTCCACTCTTAATATGTTTTATCGATCCGAATAGTGGTTTCGAAAAAATCGGATATCTCTTGATAGAAATTAAAATTTGCTCCCGCGCACAAGTTTAAAGCTTGCCCCAATATACGACATTCGAATAAGTTTTGTTAATTCTTTTCGTACTCCGACGGTTAAAAATTTCTTTTGCTTCGTTGCAAATTCCGTCAAAATTGCTGATAAATTTATATTATGACCCGTTAAAACCGCGGTATTAAAATCTAGAGCGTCCTTAGCGATAAAACCTCGAATTTGAGCCGTCATTGTTTTTAATTAGACTTACCGATGCTCCTGTATCTAGCAAGAATTTTAACGGACGTCTTAACTGACCGGTATCGAAGATTACGACAGGGGCTGAACTCTGTTGGCTTAAATTTATTTTCGCGGTGCGGAGGGGACGTTTGAGCGGGTGTCCGCGCTCGAAGTAGAGGGAATTTGATTCGTAGCCTCTCTCTCGACCCTCCTCGGAGAGAGAGTGTCGGTGTTTCCCTGATTTTGATTTCCTTCTCTTATCTCTTTTTGTAACTTATAACAATCGCGCTTTATGTGACCGGGTTTTCCGCAATGATAACAAGTAACTGGTGATCTTATATTATTATTCGATTCGTTATTAATATATCGTGATTCTTGGGAAGTTGGATTAACCGGCTCGCGCACACCGCGAGTCCCGGAATTATTTCCCCGATCTTCTTTGTTAAATTGCTGCGACGAGTATTTATTATTATTATAACGAACAAAGGAATCATTTTTATCTCTGTCTCTATTTGGTAAAAATTTCGTCTGATTTTGATACTCATTCCAACCGCCAAATTGTAAATTCGGTCTATTATAATTACGACTGTTATCCGAGCGATTTTGTGGGCTATATGAACTGTTTATGGGATTGCGTCGGTTGTTATTATCGGAAAATCTTTCCGCAAAACTTCGTGCTAATTTGAAACAATTTATGGCTCCATGACCAGTCTTAGAACAATATTGACATACAATCGGAGAGTTATTAGAAATATAGTTTACTTTACGCGTTTCTCGAGTTGAACGAAAACGAGCCTCTTCTCGGCTCGGCGTCTCCTCGTCCAAGACGCTACAAGCGAACTCGCGCTCCACCTCGAGCGCTTGTTCACGAGCTTATTTTATAGAACTTGAAGTCCCTAAACGCGCGCGAATTTCCCAACGAAGCCCTTTTAAAAAGAATTTTAAACAATCTCGCCTTAGCTCAAGCATGAAATGATCTGCTATCGCGACTCGTCCCTCTCTGTCGGCCGCTTTGACTATTTCATTTTTTATTTCTTGTAACCGATTAAAATAAGCAACGACTGTCTCATTGTTTTTCTGTTTTAATTTAGCAGGTTCTCCCGTCCACTCTTAATATGTTTTTATCGATCCGAAGGTGTTTTCGAAAAAATCGGATATCTCTTTGATAGAATTAAAATTTTCTCCGCGCGCACAAGTTAAAGCTTCCCCATATAAACGCATTCGAATAAGTTTTGTTAATTCTTTTTCGTACTCCGACGGTAAAATTTCTTTTGCTTCGTTGCATCCGTCCAAAAATTGCGATAAATTTATATTATGACCGTTAAACCGCGGTATTAAATCTAGAGCGTCCTTTAGCGATAAACCTCGAATTTGAGCCGTCATTGTTTTATTATTAATTTGTTTTTTAACTTCACTCCTATCTAGTTTTTTTGGTTTTGTTCCGGTGCTTGTTCTTAATTCGTCTAAATTAATTTTATTAAATAATTCGTCTTTAATCTTAGAAGAGTTTGCTTGTTCGGGTGATCTTTTAATTAATTCATTATCGAAGGGGATTGTAAAATCTGTCGCGCCTTGAATTAGTTTTTCGTCGAGTACTTTCGCCGTGTCTGTCACTAGTGCCTTTGCTTCCTCAGTCTCTTTTTCGATCGGTGCGGAAAAAATATTTAACGCGCCTTTAATCTTATTTATAATACCTTGAAAAGTTGTCCCTTTTTTTACACTTTCTTGTAAACTTTCTATGATTTTAGGTTCCTCGAGATAAGAATCTAACAACTCTTTTTTTACTTCAGTCGCGAGCCGTTTTCTTACCGAGCTTATAACGTTATCCGGTGTTAAAATCAATGGTTCATATGGACGATAAATTGGGACTGGCGTACTAAAATTTACAGGATTATTCGCGATAAGTTCTTTTTGTTCCTCGTAATTCAAAACTGCGGGTTTTAAACTAAAATGTTTTACGCGCGTGGAAGTAATTATTGTGTCTTCCTGTTCGTCTTCACTAACTTCGGAAATAGAAAGATCAGTTGGAAAAAAGGGTCTCTATATTCAAAATCGCGAGGTATTTTTATAGATAATGAAATATTTGCTGCACTTTTTTCTAGTCTATCTTTTAAATAATTTATTTCTTTTGTCAAATTTTGCACTGTTTCCCTAGGAGTTTTAGTTAAATCGAGAGTATCGAGACTCTGAACTTTTTCTTTGTATAAATTTAATAGCGTATCATTCATAGAAAATTCTAAAATCGTGTTTTTTTGTTTATTTACATAACAATCAGTATTTTTAGGCGAAGCTGACATTTTATATCTAAACACATTATTCCTTCAATCTCTTTATTTTTCTCTCAAAAATGTGAGTTTCCCGGCCGATGCACCAAATTTATTATAATAATTAATACAATCTGTCACGTCCAGACTTGCACCAATCACTATAAAAAATATTACAAGAAGGCAAATGGTTAATAAACCATTCGCGTTCCTTTCGCTCTTGTTTGACTAGGACTAGCCTTACGTCTCCGGGAGTAGCGAGCGAAGTTATTTTGAGAGTAGAGATGCAGGATATAATGTGGGATAAATAAAATAATATATGTTTTATTTCGTATTAATCATGCATTATTTATTTAAATATAATATGCTGTTTTCCTTTAAATGAACACGTGCAACTAAACACTATTACAGCTTTTTAATGGGCAAAAACACATAAATTCACGCTATTTTATTAACAATTGCATAAATTTATTTAAGTCAAATAACGATTTTAATTTTGATTAAATAAACAAGTGTGCGGCGAACACGTTAACACATTATAGAATAAAATATTCGCAAGGTTATTTTATTATAAACATTAATAATTAATAATCGAAATAAAAATCATTATAAATAAATGCAGATTAAATTAAAAAATTGTTGTCGTTTAAAACATGAATTATAGTTAATAAATTGCAATTCAAACCGTGAATATTTCAAATCAAATGCAATGCAACGAATAATTATTATGAATAAATTGTAATATCTAATAATAATTGTTTTAAAAGAAAACGGTTGGTTCAGCAATCGAAATAACATAAAATATCAGGTCTGCCTTTACGAATAATACAAGCGTATAGATAGCCGAAAAGAGTGTACCTTAAGTACCCAAATATATAGATATATATATAAGTATATATATATATATATATATATATATATATATATATATATATATATATATATATATGTGTATTCGGTGAGGAACGAAGGTCCGCCTCGAACGTGGATAGCGGTGTCAAATTGCTGGATAATGCCCTGCTAGACCTGCGGGCGTCGACGTTAGATGTGTATGCGGTTGGAGTCCAATGATTTCCAGATGTCGAAGTCGTAGTTCCTTGACTATGGCTCGCAGATATCAATGATACGTCTTGATCCCCGAATACAAGATCTCTCGTGATTTTAATGTGTATTACTTTAAAGTCCGTGTAGCAGAGCCACGCCCTCGGATAAAAATCAAAGAGTTGACTAGCGGAGCTTCGCCTTGCGATAGCTTTAGATGAAAAATTAGGAGTGGCTGTGTCTGTTCTGGGTCCTCTTTATATACCCTAAAAATCTATGCATCTGTCCTTGTCTTACACTTTGCCTTGTCTTACACTTTGCCTTATATGGAAATTGTGTAAGTAGTTCTCGATTTTTCTGTGCGTGCACCCGATTGGGCCCGTTAGATGTGCGTAATTAAAAATTATCGAATCCCGTGCATTTTCTGTATCGCTTCGTAGTTAATTCGGAGAATTTGCTGTCCCCCTTTTATTACTGCGACGTTACCTAAAGAACGGCTTAATTTATTACTTCCTTCTAATGCTCGAATTTCTAGTCGATGTTTCCCATCGCCGGCTCTTCTCCGAGCATTGATTTTATAGTGCAGTACATAAAAAACTCTTGCGTAACCTTTTAATTTTGATTAAATAAACAAGTGTGCGGCGAACACGTTAACACATTATAGAATAAAATATTCGCAAGGTTATTTTATTATAAACATTAATAATTAATAATCGAAATAAAATCATTATAAATAAATGCAGATTAAATTAAAAAATTGTTGTCGTTTAAAACATGAATTATAGTTAATAAATTGCAATTCAAACCGTGAATATTTCAAATCAAATGCAATGCAACGAATAATTATTATGAATAAATTGTAATATCTAATAATAATTGTTTTAAAAGAAAACGGTTGGTTCAGCAATCGAAATAACATAAAATATCAGGTCTGCCTTTACGAATAATACAAGCGTATAGATAGCCGAAAAGAGTGTACCTTAAGTACCCAAATATATAGATATATATAAGTATATATATATATATATATATATATATATATATATATATATATATATATATATATGTGTATTCGGTGAGGAACGAAGGTCCGCCTCGAACGTGGATAGCGGTGTCAAATTGCTGGATAATGCCCTGCTAGACCTGCGGGCGTCGACGTTAGATGTGTATGCGGTTGGAGTCCAATGATTTCCAGATGTCGAAGTCGTAGTTCCTTGACTATGGCTCGCAGATATCAATGATACGTCTTGATCCCCGAATACAAGATCTCTCGTGATTTTTAATGTGTATTACTTTAAAGTCCGTGTAGCAGAGCCACGCCCTCGGATAAAAATCAAAGAGTTGACTAGCGGAGCTTCGCCTTGCGATAGCTTTAGATGAAAAATTAGGAGTGGCTGTGTCTGTTCTGGGTCCTCTTTATATACCCTAAAAATCTATGCATCTGTCCTTGTCTTACACTTTGCCTTGTCTTACACTTTGCCTTATATGGAAATTGTGTAAGTAGTTCTCGATTTTTCTGTGCGTGCACCCGATTGGGCCGTTAGATGTGCGTAATTAAAAATTATCGAATCCCGTGCATTTTCTGTATCGCTTCGTAGTTAATTCGGAGAATTTGCTGTCCCCCTTTTATTACTGCGACGTTACCTAAAGAACGGCTTAATTTATTACTTCCTTCTAATGCTCGAATTTTCTAGTCGATGTTTCCCATCGCCGGCTCTTCTCCGAGCATTGATTTTATAGTGCAGTACATAAAAAACTCTTGCGTAACCTTTCGTTTCGATCTCACTATCGGCGATCCCGCTTATATGCGTATTGGCTTTGAATAATATCTTCAACTCTACTTATCAGTCTCTTTTTCGTTTAAAACACTCGTAAAATAATCTGTTCCTTAGCTCTCTAAATTATATTTTATATTACTACATTTACTAAGAATCATTCTTTATCAACCTTATTTTGTTCGTCTTCTGCGCCGTATTTTTATTCTAAACTACGCAGTACTTTTTTACGAAAAATAATAATATAATTTTCGTCAGGACGCGACATATACTTTTAAAAAACTATACACTAATAAATTAAATATTAATTAAAAGATCTTTTTGAGATCTTTTTGAGACCTTATCAAGACTACTCTAAATTCTGAAATGTGATTTTTTTCACTCTTCGATAGAGTGACTAGTGCAATGAATCAATAATATGCTTACTAAATTTAAATATATAAATTGCTAAATAAAAAAGAAATAGAAAAAGAAAATACAAAAATATGACCTGGCAAGTAGTTACAAATTACATGAGTTAATAAATCTCTCTTATTCAAAAGTGATTTTTGTCACTTTAGCGAAACGTAATTTTTCACTCGAAGCCTACTGCTGCACTTTTGACTAGTTCAAAGAGTGAAAGATGAGTGAAAGGCAACAAATATACATTTCTATTAATATTTCGGGCACCTTTTCCAGATATTTTCATCTTAATGAGTTAGACCCACTCTGGAAATTTGTAGGCATTTTCTGACTATAAAAAAACATTTTTTAGACAGTATTTGGTTTTCAGAGTCCGGAGCAGAATTGCTGATTTTCACTATTTAAACGGCTTACAAGAGTGGGACAGCATACATTAATGACTTTAGAAGTATTTTTAATGAAAAATTCAAAAAATTTTACAAAAAAAGTTATAGTTACGTTTACAGTGCAAAATGTATCCCCTGGGAGTTACAAATTCATGAAAATGGGCATATAATGCAAAAAAGTGCTAAAATGTCAACTTTGACTCTCTGTAACTTAAAATAATGGCCCCGAAAAAATCTAAAAAAATTCAGGAGAACTACTAGGCACCTCTAAAACATATTTCTACAGTTATAGCAATATTCATTTTTTTCATTTCGATTTCACAGAGAACCAGCCACATATTGTAACGGTGTGCTTGTCCGGGGAAAAATTATCGAGTTGCTCGTCTTATAACCACGTAGTTCGTGGTAAACAAACGTCGGCTCAATGCGAGAGGGGAAAGGGGTTCGCGAACTAACTCTCTTAAAAATAGATAAACGACCACGTTAAAAAAACTAATTAATACGCGATAATTATCGTTCGCTCGAGAAGTGGTACCACTTACTTTTTATTTTTCGTTCGAATCACGAAGAAACCCACAATAAGAAACAGCTAGCTTCTTCTCTCTCGCTCTCTCTTTATCGCTTGATCGCTCTGCAAGGCAGGAACAACTCTCCACTGCCGAGTTGTTTGCGTCGGGCGTATATATTAGGATAACACCACAAAAATCTCACAGAAAACTCTCTTCGATAAAATAACTAATTAAGCCGGGACGATTAGACACACGTGCCGTCGCGATCTCTCTCGTGTACCGGTAGTCCTACGCGCGCGACCGCTCTCTCACGAATTGCCGATTTTCGTTGCGCGGGCATCGGCCGTTCGAGTCGTTGGCTATAGCTATATCTATATATAGCGCTCGTGTTTACCTACCTAATTCGTAGAATGGTGAGTGAATATCACTTACCATTACAATATATATATATGGTTCTCTGTTTTTAATGACCGTCAAACTGAAGTTGCAAGTATACGTTAATTCAACTTCGCAGCGGGGCAACTTCAGTGTGTCTGACTTAAAAATTGTTTACGCTGTGTAGCCATTTGTCAAATTCGAGCAATACGAGCGAACAGTATCGTAACGTTCGCATCGGCTCGGGCCGGCAAGATTCAGCTCGGCTCGGCTCGTCGTGGCTACACGGGTGAGATCGGCTTCGCGCGCGTAGATTCGCGTGCGCACCTGAATACATAGGTGACTGGGAGATTCGGTACGACAGGTGTCGTACCCCCGCGTCCCGTGTTTTAGCTAATGGGTGTATTTTGACTACAGGCCGACCCGGAAAATGACCTGCCGAGACGCAACCTCGGTGCACAATCGAACGGATCACTCGTCTGATACCACTAGCGAGCGAGCGAGAGAGCGAAAGCGACCGTCTAGTTGATCGTTTTTCAATTCCAGCAAACAACAGAAGTAAGAGGTACCACTTCGCGCGATTGCGTTTTGTTCGATAACCAATAAATAGTTTATTTATTGCGCTATACCAGTCCCGTTGACTGCGAATATTATTTTAGTTCGCGATATTTTTCCCCTCTCTCTCTCTACAAGTCGGCCGTTTACCGACTTGTGATTTAAAGCGCAGACCTCGGCAACATATAGATATTTTGTTCGGTCTTTATTTTTCTATTTGTTTCAATAAATTCATTTTATTAATACAAATTCTATCCGGTATTTGAGTAATTGAATTTTAACTTACGTACAATTCTTTTCGTGATCCTAAGAGCCCGTATATTTATATTAGACAAGTGCTCGACGCGATATCCCTATATCGCAGTTAATTTCAGATTTGATTTTTAGTTGGTTATTATCTGAAACCAAACCTCGGTATCAGACTAAGACTTAACAGATTTGATACAGCGGACAAGATACCACCGCCGCAACGCGGGAAAAATACGTTTATTTAAATACGGTAAATTCAACCGTACCGTTGAGCAGCCGAGATAATAAAATAAACATCCGCTTAACTGTTACAGCTGTCATCACGGATGCTACCGGAAATCTGTCGCAGTTTACGAAGGGCGATACCTTAAAAAATAATCGATACCTAAGTATCGAGTTTCAAAAAGTATCGATTCTCAGGAATCGATTATTTTTTAAAAGAATCGAAAAATCGATACTTGGATTCGATTTCATAATATAACATATTTTTTTATATTTTCCAATGAATCAGTTTTTCTTGTGAAAAATATAAATAAAAACAAATTATTTTTAAATGTATAATATTTATTTGTAATGATGCTATGTGTTGTAAAGGTATGCTACATACTCATATGCGTATGAAGCTATACCTTATAACGAGCGCGAGTGACGATCGGAAAAGCTCGTAGGTGATCGGGAAAGCCCGCGCATAAGCCGCGTAAGGACTAATAATGGTCCGACGCGCAAGCTGACTGAGGAGAGTATAGAGAGTTTATGCGAGTCATCGTAGATAGACACGTCGCCGGTAACGCCTTCCTTGCTAATTCGTGGCAAGAGAAAAAGAATCGTTATCGCGGATTCTAGCTCGGGTTCTGAGTTTCGCGCCGTAAAGAGTGAGTGATCCGATGGAGTGAACGTGCTGGTGTTAAGTGCACAGCTCCAGCGACTCCCAGGAACCTGCGAGGACGGCGAAGTTGCCGCGCGCGAGAGCCCGACGGAGAGAGGGGAAACAGGCGAAGTCGAACGCATCGACGGGGAGAATCGAAATTCAAGGTACGTGGTGCACCACTCGCGAGCCGCCGAAGCCGTAAAGACTCTCTCTTTACGGCTATAACTTTACGTTAGGGACCGACGGATCTCGCCCGAGCGCGACGGCGAAGAAACTAACGGGTGACCACGTACGCGTGCTAGAAAGAGAGAAAGTACGAGTAACCCCGGTGGTTACACCTCGTCGCGAGATCTCACTTTGTTATTTGTTATTGCTTTAATCTATGTTAACTTAAATTTATATTTCTTGATAATAAATAAAATTCAAATGTAATCAATATCCGAGTACGAGTTTAATTATTGATTACCGGCGTACATTATTCCCATTATCCCGAATACCGCCCTCTCCGTTTCAGGAGCGGCCGAGGTAAACTTACCGCGAATTTATCCCTTTTATTCACGGTCCTTTTCAGCTCACAACGTTTTAGCTGTACAAAGACGCGAGATCGGCAAGTGATCTCGCGGTTGTTAACGGACATCGCAACGGTAGGTCGTGTGCGGGGTTCACTGATTTGAATCCGCCGCGACCTCTCGGAGCACCGCCTAGGGAGTATAACTAGGCAGTGCCGTAGCAACCGATCCCTTTATCCCTACCGACGCGAGAGATTGTACCCCGTTACAGTGTAAAATAATAAAATAGAAAAATATAAATGTTAAATTGATTGTCCTCCTTTCTTCAGTTGATTAAAAGATAATAAAAAAATATTTCTACATATTATTATCCACATGATTTAATTCATAAATCTAATTATTGTAAACAAATCTATTAAGACTTGATATTATGTGGTTTCCATGTGCAGCTGTAAAAAATATATAAAATTAATAATTTATTAAATTTAAATATCACACTCTTCTTACTTATTTTGTAGCTTATTATATTGCTATAGTTAAAGGATAATAATTTTAAGGAATGACGAGACAAAACGAGAAAAATTGGAAAAATGAATAAATAAATGACAAATGGTAAGGAATGGAACTAAGTATAATTTAATCAATATGAAATAAAATATTAATTCATATATAAAACATTACATACTTAAATTGTGACCAATGTTACATTTAAAATCAACAAACTTATACATTTTAAACAATAAACACGTCAAAATTAAAATATTGCTTTTAATAAGTAATACTGATAAGTATTTAATCTTAACAATAATTTTAACAATTATATAAAATAAGCTTCGCAATGAAAATAGTATTTGATTAATTATAAGAAGTACCAATCTTCCATTGTTAGTGAACTCAAAAAATTAACATATTTAAATCCGTACGAATCTGTAGGGAGAACTTGCTTTTTCACCAAAGAATCGTGAAAATTCCAAATACACTTAGATGCTTTTGTTTGTTCTTGATTCTCAGAGTAAAACGTATCTTGATCTTGAACAGACTCATTTAACAAATTATTAATTTGGTTTATTCCATTATCAACAGCTAATGGTTCACGGTAATGAATTTTTTTAAATCTAGGGTCTAACAAATTACCAATAGATAACATTGAACAATGTTCAAAGCAAAGAAATGATTGTGCGATATCAGATTTAACCTTTTTTTTAAGTTTATTCCAATTTCTGTAACTAATTGGATATTAGCTATTGTTTGTCGTAAGCAATGAATAATTGGAATTATTATACTGCACGTCGGATAGTTGTCATCACTTATTTCAGTTATGACATTTGTAACTGGCTTGATTATTTGAAGTACATCTGTATGAATTTTTATTTCTTCTCTGTTTAAAATATCAATGGGGTTTCGACATTCTGACATCGCAGTGTAAATATATTCTTCTAAAATTAAATATCTTTCAAGCATGTCAACTGTAGATGACCACCTCGTTTGCACATCTTGAAATAATGCAAGAGTGTCTCCATCATTTTTACCTGTGCTACGTTGACATTTTTTTAATCTATCCGAAGCTGGAATGCTTCTACGAATTATGACTACAATTGCTCTTACTTTATCATGAATTACATTTAATTCTTTGTTGTTTTTCAAAGCCTCTGGAAGAACGTGTACAGTAGCATGAGCCAAACATCGAAGGTGTCTATTGCGATCAATGATTTCAGTAGCTGCTTTTTTAATTGCTGCTTCGCCATCGGTGACAATAGCTGTAATTTTATCAATTTTTATTTTGAATTCTTCAAATATATATAGTAGCGATTGTTTGAAATAATCAGACGTATGTCGTTCATATAGAGGAACGCAGCCGAGGCAACCACTTTTTATTTTAAGTGTGCCCTTTGGATTTGGGTAATGAAAAGTTACGTCAATATAACTTTGATTTGAACCATCAGTCCAATTGTCTGTGATTATGCAATAGTAATCAATATTGTCAAGTTCCTTAATAATATTACTTTTTATAATATTATAACCAGCTTCCATTTTCATGGCGATAGTATGTCTTGAAGGTACCTTATATAATGGTACCAAAGTTTACAACGTTTTTTTTTATAAGACGATTAGGAAGGATGGTGTGAAAAATAAAAAATTTTAATTTCTTATTATATTATTAATTTATTAAATTATAAACAAAATACAAATACAAGTCAAATAACCAATGCAATTTAATAATATAGTTAAAAAATATCTTGACGATGGCGCGCGTGTTAGTGGAAAAGGATAGAATGTTTTGACAAGTTCTCTTAGAGGATAGGCCTGTCAAAACATACCGGGAAGAAGGTAGGAACGCCGGTTACACCACGAGGATGCTTCCCGACTTGGACCTAGTTCTCCGTGTGGAAAAGCCGGGCTTTACCTTATGTGTCGTTTCCAGGAAAGGAACTGAATACATAACATGGGACTTAGGCCCTTTATATACATGTAAGTATCCCGCCAATTTGACACACCAACACAAAAAAGGTACGTATGTATTAAAATTAAAATATAAACAGTTTATAAATAATTTGACTCTATATAATAAAATAAAATTCAAAACTATAAATTTATACAATAATCTTAGTATAAATAAAAATATAATTATTATATAATTAAACAATTTAAAATCTAGTAATATATGGTTATTTGTTTATTATTAGCTTTGCAATAAACATTAACAATATATTATACATGAAAAATATAAAAAATGAAATTACATAAATAATTTTAACAATACATAATTGTAAATGTTATTAAAAACGTATATTTATTTTTTATTTATTTATAGGTTATCTCAACACGTGGACTTAGGGATATCAACATCGTAGGTTGGCAACACGGTGATACAGTTGGCAGCAGTACATCACTATGACACGCGGGATAATTCAAATTGACAGCGCGGGAAATTCAAATATAGATAAGTATTCTTCATAATTAAATACAATTTAATTTAAATAATTACGAATTTATTATTTTTTTAATTTTTAGAAAATGGACTGCTGCAAGTTTTTAATAATGTTTTAAAACCTTTTTGGTCCACAATTGAAAGAGATTGTAAATCCTTACAAATCATAAATAGGATTACGTTAGTAATTTTATCAGCCATGCTACCATCATCTAGATAGTAAAAAAAATGTAATTTATAATTATAAAATTAAAATAATTATTGTATAAAACCGTTACCTTGAAAAGAACTAATTCGCTGCAAAGCTGCTTTTATACTACAACTTTTATCATACGTTTCAGTCCATTAAACTTTTGACGTATCCGACGTTTCTGATTGACTATCATCATTACTTGGCCTTTTTAACGTTTTATTTGTTGATCTCACATCTGTTGATAGACTGTCTTTATCATTTATTTGAAAAAACATAGGATGTATTTGTTTGAAATGTTTTATCATATTTGTTGTGTTTCCAGAAAATTTGAAATGTTTTTTGCAGTATTCGCATTCAAGTAATGTATCATTATTTTATTTATTTTTTTCACGTTTCCATATTGAACTCTGTTTTGTGCTGAAATAATATGTAAATTAATAATAATAATTGTGTTTACTAAAATTTATTGTGCTTACTTTTTTTGGGTAGATTTTACATTCATAATTGAACTTGCAGCAACCTCATGCATTCCATTAGCATTTATTTTGCTCGTAGAACTTTCTTGCAAAATGTTTGAATCCGTAGTTACATCTTCTTGGGTATTTAGATTAAAACTCGCAGCATTATGATAAGCATTTTGATCGTAATTTTCGTTAATACTTGAAAATGAAATATTATCATCAACAAAGATGTCTGTTTAATTGTCATGTGTTTTGCTGCTTAGTGTTGGGTTACTGTCGTCTAACGATTATCTTCTATTGTCAGTGGATATTTGGACTGGCGTATTGCAAATGTTTAAGATTTGTAATTTATTTAACAATTTATTTAAGTTTAAGTGATTTAACAAGCCAATAATATAAGAATTCTTACTAATCTACACCATCCACAGATCTATAAAGTTTAGTAATTATTTCATTATCCTCCAGTATATAAAAGAATTTATCTTTTACATAGTTATATGTATAGTCGTCGATTTCTATAATTATATTAAAAAAAGTTAATTTCAAATAATCACAAATTAAAATTATAGATTTATCACTCAAACTTACTTTTTAGTTTAACGTATTCTCCTATTTTTAAATCATTGGCTTCCAACTATTCATAGTTATTAATTGAAAAACATAATCTAAACCTTCGTGGATCTACAAAAAAAATTGTATTGAACTGCTTAATAGCATTGAGATAACCTAAAAGATAACTGTTACACACTACTAAGTAATAAGGATATATACTTTCTCCTTCAGCCATTTTCCAAAGAAATAGAAAATGAATTAATGTACTAAACACTTCTTCAAATTTTGTTATAAAAACTTTTATGGAGGTACACAATAAACATTTAAATTTATCAAAAAAAAGTATTAAAAAGGTGCACAAGTAACCTAACACACGCAGACACAACAATGTACTATGATATATTGGTATGGTATATGTTACGCTTAAGGATAAGGCTCACAAATAAACAAAAGCGAGTTAAATAATAAAGAACTTATTTTAATAAACTATTAGATTCAATTTTTACATTTCGTCGATGTGGACGCCGCCAAGTCTCAAACGGCACTAAGTCGTTCGCTCAAGAGAGTTTAAATGTTTCACAAAATTCACGGTAGCGGCGCTACACTCTTTTAGTGTTTAAAGTGCTTCTAAATAACTATCTTAATTTTATAAAATACGAAAAATTACATACATTTTAAATTAAATATAGAATTAATATATATGAATTCCCTACATTTCCTCACACCTTGAGAAATAAGATTACGCTGGAATACAATTTCTCAACATTTAATAAAAATACATTTAATCTTGTGACAGCTTCTTAGGAATTTTTATGATTCGACCGCTACTCGTCCGCTTCTCTTGATGTGTAAGGATATTCTCTGGTACACGTAGATTTGAATTTTTGGATGATGATTGTTGCCTAGTGTCTAAAGTTTGATTCGCGTATTTGTCAACACGCTGAATAATCTTTACAGCCTTCTGGTTTAATATCTTAGCATCGTTTTCCGAGTTGTCAATGACAGAAGGTGAACTTTCAAGAAGTATTAATCTTTGTATAGGTCTGATTATTTCGCCAGAAGCTGTCTTTAGTTTGACTACCCGTGGAACACCATCGTTTCCTGCAATCACTCGCACAACACGTGCTAACGGCCAATCTATACGTTTTTTGAAAGTATGATTAATTAGAACAACATCACCTGCTTTGATTGCACAGTTCACACGATTAGTTTTTACGTGTCTCGATAAACGTCCTAAATACTCTGATCTGAAACGATTTCTAAGCTCTTGCTGCAAACGCTGTCGATATTTTAATCGTCTATCCAGGGAAATCTTGTCCAGTTGGTCCAAATCAGGTACACCATCTTCATGAATTTCTTTTAAAAACATCTCGGGAGTAATTGCTATTAAATTCTCGAAATCATCGGTCACATAAGTAAGTGGGCGAGCATTGACTACAGCTTCAGTTTCACATAAAACAGTGGTCATTTCTTCATAATCAAGCGATGCCCTACCTAAAGTTTTCTTTAGCAAGTCCTTTACAATGCGTACAAGACGCTCCCACCATCCGCCCCACCATGCGGCGGTTGGAGGATTAAATAGCCATTCAATCTTCTCTATCGTACAGTACATATTTATTTTCTCCCAATCAACAGATCGTAGAAGTCCATTCGCACCTACGAAGTTCGTGCCATTATCGCTGTAGACTGTTATAGGCCTCCCTCTACGTGCAATGAATCTTCGAAATGATTGTAAAAAACCAGATGTTGACAGAGTCGTAACTAATTCCAGATGAACGGCGCGGTATACTGCGCAGGTATACAGACAGACCCAAGCTTTCTTTCCATTTTTGAGATACAAAGGTCCCGCATAATCTACACCGACGACTTCGAACACCGCTGCATCTCGTACACGATTTTGAGGCAAGTTGGACGTTGTGACACTTAAAGGTTTCGCAGCTTGCTTTCGACAAATGACACATTTACTTATCGTTGATCGAACTGCTCGTCTGCTCGATATAATCCAAACATTTTCTCGTAGAGCAGTCATCGTCGTACCAATACCAGCATGCTTCAAACGTCTATGTGTGTATTCGATGAATAACGTTGTCAATCGGTGATGCGCATCCAATACAACGGGATACCTGAATTCGTGATTGTCTAAACGATTAGAAATCAAAGTCTTTGTTCTTATTATTCCAAAATCATCTAAGTAGACGTTGAGACCTTTTAACCGTGGATCTGAGATGCCATTAAATGCTTCATTTTGTGCCAATCTCATAAGCATCTTTTCTGATAACTTAAACTCCTGGATGCTTAGTTTTTCAATCGAAATGCCAGAATCCTTGCTTGCCATAACATTCGATTTAAACTGCAAAATCCAAGCCATAATTCTGATTATTCGTACATAACTCGAGGAATTAAACAAGTACCAGGATGGGCCCTTATTGTCCAATAGAGTGTTAGTACACGTCACCGACAGACATACTTCCGGTTCAGTAGATGGTTCTGCAGAACTTTTCTTTCTTCCTTTGGAAATCTCAAAGTTTACCAATTCTTCGTTAATAATAAAATTTTCCTGAGGCCACTCTAACGTGTTAACCAATCAGGTCCCTCCCACCATTTAGACTGTACAAGCTGTTGCGCCGAACAACCGCGTGAAGGGAGGTCCGCTGGATTAAGCCGTCCAGGCACATGCTTCCATGAACATACATTTGTGAGACTTTTTATTTCCTCGACTCGATTAAAAACAAATGTTGACCACTGTTTTCCACGTTTTAACCAGGTTAACACAGTGGAAGAATCACTCCAAAAAGTCGTCTCCAATTTTTGTAGATTTGTAGCTTGCGAAAAAGAATTCATCAATCTCGCACCTAAGGTTGCAGCTAAAAGTTCCATTCGCGGTATAGTAATCTCGCTTGTAGGTCCGACTCTTGATTTAGCCTGTACTAAATGGACTTTGACCTCGTGTGGCCCTTCGACCCTTACGTATAATACTGCAGCGTATGCCTGTTTACTTGCATCGACAAACATATGAAAAGTAACGTTGACATCTCGCTCTCCAAAAATCCAATGGGGAAGACTTACGTCTCGCAGAAACGGAATTTGTTCATACCAACGTTTAAACTCAGATTCTATATCCGTTGGTACCTCGGCATCCCATTCTATGTGCTTATTACACAGACTTCGCAGTAATAGCTTTGGCAATAACATTACCGGACACACCCATCCAAGAGGATCGAAGATTCTGTGCGCTGCAGACAAAATCTTTCTCTTTGTTACAGGATCATCTGCGATATCTGAAAAATTTATATTAATAAATAAAACATCCTTTCTTTTGTTCCAAGAGATTCCTAAAATAGATATCGTTTCAATATCGTTGTTAAGGCCATTGAACTCCCAGCCTCTCAAATTAAATCCGGCTTGTTGCATGATCGCTGTAGAATTTTGTTGAAACTTTAATCCTTCCTCCATGGTAGTCACACTAACTAGGCAATTGTCGACATAGAAAGCTTTCTTGAGTTTTTCAATGAACTCGATTTCGTTGATAGTTTCTGCAGATTCCATTGCCTTTTCTGAATGGTACTCGATCGTGGCTCCAAGTAAAAATGGGCTGCTACTTACGCCAAATACAACACGTCGATGGCGATAAATAATCATTTCAGAAGGCTGCGACTTGCTCCACCACAAAAACCTTAGTACATCTCGATCATCCGGTGACACGCCAATCTGTAAAAAAGCTTTAGCTATGTCAGCTGTTATACCTATTTTATTTTCCCTAAATCGATGAAGAAGGCTTGGCACGAGTTCTATCAGGTTAGGTCCGGTTTCTAAACATTGATTCAGAGAAGGTCCATTTTTACTACAAGTTGATGCGTCGAAAGCTGGCCTGATTCGTGTCGTACTATTACACTTTACTACATGCCTATGCGGCAACAAAAACCTTTGCCGTTGTCGACAGTAGTTTTAACCTCCTCGATCACTCCTTCTTGCAACCAATCGTCAAACACCTTGTCATAGTCGTCATAAAAGCCATCTTTAATCAATTTTTGCGTCAAGCCATGAAGGCGTTTTTCAGCTGCCCATCTATTATCGCATAGGGGTGTATGATTCTCCTTCCAAGGTAGACAAACCTCATATCGATTTTCTGCATTTATTTTAATCGTTCTTTGAAAGCATTGTTTAACAGACTGTAAATGAGCTTCCTTCGAAAGTGTCGTCACCGGGTCACAGATACCTAAAACATCAAGTTCCCATAGATCTGAGATTTTTACTTGATTACAAAACATTGAAAATACAATCAAAGTAGTATCTTCGTTCACAGTCTTCTTTATATCGTTATTGCCCATCAGAGTCCAACCTAACTTGGTCTGCAAAAGTGTCGAACCGATTCTAAAAGTATCGACCAAAGAAAGAATCGAATAAATAATCGATGCTTCAAATTGATTAAAAAAAAGTGAATTGCATCGTATTAAACGGCATTATGGCAATTAAAAACAATTGACAAATAGTACGTAAATTTTGATTAAAAAATATTAAGAAGGTATTATTAAAATCTATTAAATATTTGAATCGAATAAATTACTTTCAATTGATCACGTATTTCAATTACAACGAATTTTCACAATGACAATTTACCATGAACCAGCTTTACCATGACATATCGATAAAAACCTCCTTACCATGGCATATCGATGCGAGCGCCCCCCTGAATCTAACCTAATTTACGATGGTATCGATGCGAGCGTCCCCCATCGGCACGCGCGAGCGCCATCTTGCCAACGCGACATAATCTGTTGTATCGACTTTGACATTAATAATTAATTATAGTTATTAACGATATGTAGGATTGGGAAGATGGTGATAAAAAAAAAAGCTTTGTCTGTGTTTGTAAGATATTTATTTATTCTTTCAAATAACATTTATACAAGTTTTTTTTACATCTCTGCTAATAGGGTTATATTGTACAATACGATCATATAATATTAAGCAGTAAGCAGTAGTTCCTGCAGGAACATTATTTTTAACTTCAAATTCTAGACGTACATCAACAGCAGCTTGCTTCAGTGTTTTGTTCTGTTTTGAACAATCGATAAGAATTAGTGGTGAAATTGTTTTAAATTCATTTTTAGTTAATAATGGATCTACAATATTGTCTTTGTTATAATAAACATTTTGAAATGTTCCATACATATACAAGAGAGCATACTGATTATGTGATATATCAAGATTTAAGTTTCCATAAGGATAATATTGTGAATTAAGTATGACAGTTTTATATTGGTAATGTCGCAATGATCAAACCTACTTGCATTCATGGAATTTATATTTTTTCGATTAGTTTGAAATGCTACGATTACAAATCTTGGTTTTTCCAACTGACTAGTTGTTTTTACAGTTCAGATGTGTTGTTATGTTGATGGAAGCATTGGATATTTATACGATTCCCAAGACCGGAAGCTCATAGCTATCAATACATCTTTTTGAATATAATTAAATAATTCTATTATACGTCGATCTGACATTACTATGTAAGGCATCAACCATTCTATACGATTTAAGTGAATCTTGAATGATTCGTAGACATTTCTCTTATTTACTTTAAAAGATTCTTGTACAACAGCATTCAAGTCATTTCTAGATCTCATAAGTATGAGCTCATGTTTAACATTAATAACATATTTTTCGATAATCTTCAGTGAATCCTAAAATCATAGACAATGGTATAGAAACGTCAAAATATCCATTATTATCAGTTATTTGATTTTTTTCTTCAACATCTATCCACCCAGCATTTTCTAAAAATTTGCTTTGATTGGGACTATAGGAGATGTAGCCTTTCATAAGACTAGTTAGTCCTACATTTTTACATCTATCGAATTTCTTCGAATAAATGGCAAATAGTATTATTTACTAAAGTTGTGTGAGATAATGCAGTTCCATCAGCTTTTGTTATTTTTCCACAAATGTTAAGTGAACTTTTGTATGGTAAAAGGCATAGATCTTGATAGTGAAGTGTATGGCTGATGTGCATGTATTTCTTGATGTGCTATCGATTCATCAAAGACAACTGATGACTGTACATTTAGTATTTCTTCCATTTCGTTGACGACAGCAGCAAATTAAAATGCAAGTTATTTTTTGTTGTTTAGTCTTCTTTTCCTTATGTCGACAATTCTGAGACCCAAGCTCCTTAAAAATTGAATGTTTTGACGTGTTAGTCTGTTAACTGTCTGAGGACGATTGATCGTCTGACGGCATGGTGACGAGTTAATATATCCTCTACCAACCTTAGCATTAAAAACAATTTCCATCAGGTCACTTTTTTTAAATGTAAGCGAATTGTGATAACCTCACCACGAAGATTTACTAAGTCACCGTCTTGATCTATGTTACGTAATTGCAAGTAGTCGATAATATTTACAGATATAAGTAATTAAATAATTTGCTTTGGAACCTCAATAATTTTATATCCTGGTGGTACAGCAGGAAAAAATTTATGAATTCTAAGAACCTTATTTTGGTTAATGTACGCTCCTGAAGTGATATTACATTCAACTCGTAATGCGTTTACTTTGAGAATGGCTACTGGTAAGTCAGATTTATGACTTATATAAGGTGGTAAGAGACGTTTCTAAAACCTAGCATACATCCGATAGAGTCATGTAGACGAAAATCAATCTGATGACTGGATGTAATCATACTGCGCAACGTGTTCTTGTTTGGTTTGATACTACATTTTATATTTTTTGATTTAAGAATTTCCAATAATGTTTTCTCAAGGTCTTCTATTTCATAACTACCTGTAGCTAGTTCAATAGTTTCATTTCCAATGTAGAATTTATTGTATCCAAAATCAATGTTTAGAATTGAATTGAATGTTAACAATTCAACGAGACCTGAAGCGTATGTCTTGTCATGATCTAATTCAATAGGTGGAAAATAGTGAGTCTCCAATACTGAGGAGGTACCTGATAAGCTGAGACTCAGAGATTCAATCATCTTGACTGTTCATCTATTACTAAAATCTTAACAGCAGCAACATTTATTTATAAAGATTATAATTGTCTGAATGGTTCAACAAATTTGCTAGAAATTTTAAGCAGAGGTGTCCACAAATAAAAGAATTAAATTCTTGATATCTTTTATAATTATATTGAATTTCATTATTTTTTAAGTAATTAATAATATCTGTGGGTGTTCTCAAATCTCCAAAACTGTCGAAATAGGAAACGTTGTTACCATCTTTGCGATAAGCTACCCAATGAATACCAGGACGAGTTTTGTTATCGAGATTTACAATAGCTGATTCCTTATACCATGGACCACTGCGAGGTAATGAATCTCTCATAAACACTCCACGAAAATTTGATATTTTTAATTTCTGAACATATTTAAGTATATCGAGTTCATTCGGAGGTCGATGAGGAAGTATTATTTTGATAAATTTTTTTTTCTTGCACATCTTTTTTTTCTTACATATTTTATTACTATTATTAACGACTATACCGAAACTTTTTTGATGTGGTGTCAAATGTAAACCTTTTCCAATAGGTAGTGATTCCATATGTAGGTTATGTCTTATTTGCTCTTCCAATTGTTTCTTAGCAGCACTGGCTTTATTATCAGCATTTGCTATGCCAGCAGCACCACCAGCCAAAGAACCAACGACACTGAGACCTGCAAATATTGGAATGAGCGCTGGTAAGAAACTACCCATTTTTGGAATGGGTAGTATTCTTGATAATATTATTTTATGTTTACCTCCCACCTTCTTTACACCATCTCGTGCAGCTTTTAACGCAGATTTAATAACTACTTTTGAATTATTACTAGGTGTAATAAACTTTGATGTTATATTAATTATTTTTTTTAATGAAAAATTTTTTTTCTGTTTACTTTTTTTCACTCTAATACCAAGTTTAGATTCCATTTTTATAACGTTTGTTATAGTATAATCTGTAGCTTTTTCACCACAATTAGCATCCTTTGCAAACGATTCACAACACGATTCCACGCCTTCTCTGCTAATACTCGATCGGCAGCGTTTCTAGCAGCAATATTTTCCCGGTACTGTGAGTAAGCAATATCGTGTTCCTTACAAGAAGCGTCCAATGGATTAATACCAGGATCTCCACGTTCTAACCTCTTTTTTAATTTAGTACCTGGTCCGCAATATTGATAGCCTGGTACATGCAGTTTGAATGGATATTTATTAATAAGTTTGTTTAGTGCACTTTTACCTTTGTGAACAATCATTTCACTTCAAAAGTTCAAGTATGAATGACTCTGAATCGTATAAATACTTCCTTTTATACTATTAGTCAACAGTTATGATTGAAACTTTGAAAGCGATGGATTTTAAAAAACAGTCTCTCAAACTTCCAGTCATAAATTTTGATACTCTTACGAAGGTAAAAGATAAAAATATTAAACGACATGCTGATTTGTTACCGAATACCATACGTGCTGTATTTTGTGGACCGTCAAACTGTGCAAAGACTAATGCGTTACTAGCGCTAATCACACATCCTAATGGTTTAAAATTTGAGAATATTTACATATACTCGAATTCCTTGAATCAACCGAAATATAAGTGTTCTGAGAAACTCATTGAACCAATTGATGGTGTTGAATACTTACCTTACAGCGATTATAATCTTGTAGTATCCCCCGATACAGCACGTCCTAATTCAGTTATGATTTTTTATGATATTGCGTGTGAAAAGCAGGGTAATGTAAAAGCTTTCTATTGTATGGGTCGATATAAAAATGTTGATTGTTTCTATCTTCTACGATTATCAATCATATGCACAAGTACCGAAACATTTAGTTCGAGATAACGTAATTTTTTTAATAATTTTTCGACAAGATGACATGAATTTAAAACATGTGTACAATGATCATGTTAATACTGACATGACACATCAATGTTTCAAAGACTTGCGTTCGAGAAATAAATGATGGTAGATATAGAAAAGGATTTGATCAATTTCTTATAAATGCAGCATTAACCGTTTGAAACAGTCATGCTAGCCCAAGTTTTTGAAACTTTGTGAGCAAATGAATGTTTTACAGCAAATGGAAAAAGCTTGTAATGCCATCAAGCGCAAATATGATTTATTCAAATCAAGCAAAACTGATACTGAAAAACTTTTAAATGAAACATTTAAATCTATTGTTCAACCACTTGAAAAATTAGTTAATGTTCCTGAAACACCTTTCCACCAACAGAAGAAAAAAAGTTAAGTTCACATCTAAAGAATAAAGTAAAATCGGAGTTTAAAACTAAAGAGTGAAGAGGAGAATGATTTTGATGATGATGACGAAGTAGGCTACAAATCTGCAGTTAGTGATGCTGATACAACCATAACAGATACCCCACCAACATCTTCAAACTTTGATCTTAAGAATAAATACATTACAATGCTTCGAAGAGGAGAAACTAAAACATTAGACATTGTGTACGGTGTAAGAAAGTTTATGAATGATACGTTTAAAATTGGTGATAGACCTATATCATTTCATAATGATGATATTATTATAGGTTATAAAAAGTATAAAAAAAGTCCTGGTCTTGTACAATTATTATTTAAGAAAGAACCTGACAATACAGTCATTAATAAAGCAGATTTGAATGCTTATGGTGAAATTATTAACAATATGAATGCTTTTAGAAAGTATTATAAATCAGCTGAAGAAATACGAGAACAATCTAGTAACAAGTATAATAATTATATTGCAAAGTTAATTAAAAATAAACGACGTAGTGGTACTGGATTATCATTACCTCCACCACAAAAAATTGTTTACAAACATGCTACTACTGATTAAATTTATTGGGACAATCCTAACGAACTGTTAGATCGTTTAAGGCTGTAGTTAGTTGAAACGTCATCTGGCAATCAAAATCACGTAAACGAGATTCATTCTATCGTTGAAGAATTACGTGAGGCTAATATCATCCATTGAAGATTACAAAATGAGAGTGTTGATGTGTTTGGTAGGCACTTGGGGCATATGCCAGTTAATCGTGGTCCTTCAGGCATTGGTTGCAAGCATACGCAAGATGGACAATATGACATTGAAAACAAGAGGCTATGTAACGTGACAGCACCAACTCAATCAAATGATGCTGTAAATCCTAAAACTCTGCAGGATGAAATAAAAAAAAATAACTGACGTCACAACACGATTATTAAATGCAATCATTGAAATAGAAAAATTTGTAGATATGTTACAAGATGAAATTGTTTTAAAAATTAAGAATTATGATGTAAAACTTGATCGAAATGTAAAAAATTATAGTCTAATTGTAAACAATGAAATTTAATAAATAATAAAATAGTATAAATAGATTGCATGTGTTCGTATTACATCATTCGATAAGTATGATGGGACCGAGTGGTAGTAAAGGTTATACTCCTCTTGAGCAAAATACTCAAAAAACAAAGGATCAACCTTCACAGCAGTGGAAACAGTATCATAAAAAATTCTCTACAAACACGAAATCTATGCCAGAACAGAAAGGTTATAAAAAGTTATAAAAAAAAACAAAAAATGAAATCTGAGCGACGAAATTTGGTAGAAGAACTTCATAAATCAGCACGAAGAAATTATGCACGTCGAAAGTATGAACTACGTGATTTGAATGAAACTTGGCAAGCTGATTTAGTTGAAATGATACCTTATCACAGAGAAAATAAAGGATTTAAATATTTACTTACAGTCATTGACACACTGTCTAAGTTTGCATGGGCTGTACCAGTAAAAGAAAAATCTGGTAAAGAAGTATCAAAAGCAGTAGAATCAATATTTAAAAAAGGATATGTGCCGAAGAACTTGCACTGTGACCGAAGCAAATAATTTTACAATAAAGATTTTGACAGTCTCGTGAAGAAATATAAAGTTAATTTATACTCAACTTTTAGCAAACTTAAAGCTTCCATTTGCGAACGATTCAATCGCACGTTGAAAAGTAATATGTGGAAAAAATTTAGTTTATAAGGTAATCACAAATGGTTTGGCAACTTACTAGATTTAATCATGAAATATAACAATACTAAACATCGAACATTTGGAATGAATCCTTCAGATGTGACAACAGCTGACGTTGGTGCAATAATTCAACGCATTTTCACTCAAAATCTCCCAAGAAAACTGCTTAAATATACAAAGTTTACAGTTGGTGATAAAGTGCGTGTTAGTAAAAGCAAGCAAGTTTTTGAGAAAGGTTACACACCAAACTGGTCTACAGAAATTTTCACTATCGACCGAGTTAGTCATACGAATCCAGTTACATTTCATTTAAAGGATTATAAGAATAAGCCAATAGCAGGAGGATTTTATAAGCAGAAACTTCTCAAGACTAAATGTCCAGATATATATTTAGTAGAAAAAATTATTAGAAAAAGTGGTAATAATTATTATGTAAAGTGGTTAGGATTTGATAATTCTCATAATAGTTGAATAAATAAAAATGATATGTAAGTTTGAAATAAATAAACACTTTATTAATTAAAACAATTTGTAGTTATTCATTTATTTATTCCTATTCACTTTTAAACATATTATACATAAATTAACAAGCTATTTAAGAATAAATTACATTTATTTATTTAAATGTATAAAAAAATTATAAAAAAATATAATATTTAATTAATGAGTTAATCATTTAGTTATATTTATTTCATAAACTTTTTTTAATAAAATAGGTGTAACAATTGTACTAGTTTTCATGATTATTAAACGAAATCGCTCTCGATCGCAAGCAATCTGCATCCATTGTCCCCGTCGAGCATTCTGGTATGCATCTTTCCATGTATGCAAATAGTGAATTTCAACGTTTTCTTTAAAATGAACATGTTTATCACTATTCATCTGAAAAAATAGTAACAAAAATTTAAAAAACAAATTACAAGCAAATGGTATTGATTTAAAAAAAAATTGGATACTTACTTTATTTTATAATGACCGCAAGCCAATGTGTCTGTACTGTTTGGAATTAAATATCTCTTATCATCGTATGGATTGAGTGCAACTTTTTGTTGTCTAACAGTTTCAACCTTATGCAATTTAGATTGAATTGTGTATTGCTGTCTTTGTTTAATGTTTGAATTTTGTGAGATAGAGTAGATACGTTGCAAAAAAAGGAAGCTCAAATATTTTAATATGGTCAAAAGTTATGGGAGAAATAAGAATTAGCCAAAATTTTATCGAAAATTTAAAGTTACAATTTAACGATTTATTTAGCCCAAAATTTCGTATAATTCTTATTTCTCCCATAACTTTTGACCATATTAAAATATTTGAACTTCCTTTTTTTTTAAAACGTATGTACTTGATCTCAGCTTTCTTTCAAAACTTAGTTTATGCGTACATCTTTAATTGTTTCTCAGTTATAAGCATTCAAACTCACCGGTTTTTTCGGCGAGATTTTTCATTATTTGCTTATATCTATCGTAAAAATGGCCATTGGACACTAAAACTCCGGCTTTCTGCATGATTTTATAGTAGAAATTATATCCTAGAGTTTGGTAAGGATCCGTTTTCCAGAGGCTGTGACCTCTCCTTGTTAGTGATATTATTAATGTCCAAAGTTTATGCATTTTTTTTAAATGAAGTCCATTTGATACTGCCTGCTTGAGGGTTCGGTAATGTATGACATAATTTCGTTTATTTTCGAGAGTAGCTAAAAGTTTTTCCTGCTTTGATCCAGGAGGTTTTGCATGATTCGTACAAAAAGGTAAATCATTGTGCTTGTCATGAATACTATGTGGATAGTCTAAATCCACCTCTAGTATATAACCAATTGATGCATCATCATCAATTTCCAGAAAATTAATATTTTCATAATTTTCTAACCATTCGAAACCATTGTAAGGTAGTGCTTGAGTCATCGACCGACCGTACAAATTATTAGCATCTAAGTACATTATATAAACATCCTCTTTATCAGAATCATAGTTATCTCTCATATATTTATTGTTTTACGATAGCGTATCTGTTTGAACATTGACTAAGACCTCCTCTAATTCCTCGTTTTACAAACAAAACCATATCGATATCACATAAAAGTTTTAACTCTACACCTGTATGCTATAACATGCAGTCCCATGTAAATCCTGGTGTAGTAAAATAATAACCTGGATCAAAACCGTACGCTTTAATGCATTGATCACGAAAATTCTCGAAAACATCAGCGAGTAATAAGATATCCGTCTTCATATATAGATCTGAATATTGACTTAATGTTTGTAAATTAAATTGTTGCCATATTTTTTGCCCATGCTCATAATTATCGTTCGATACTGTTGAGTTGTTAAGATGACTGAAAAATTTATCTTTTTCAGGTAATTGAGTTTCATCAAGTTTCTCGAAGCAATCAATATACTCGTAAGGTAAAAATCCTTTTCGAGTTAATAGTCTGATTTTTTCCTCTTGAAGATTTGGGAATACTGAATTAACTATTTTATACTCATGAAGATATGATGCTAATTTGTCAAGCGATGAAGCCATAAATCGGTAAGAATCTATAAATAGAAATTGAATATTGCTATTTGCAATATGTTTTGTGGAAGAGATGTAATGTTCCTTAGTCAATGGAAGCAAATTGATGCGACCTGTAAAATTATTACAAATATAAATTATTAAATGTGCATCATAGCCACTGAGTATATGAAATACGACATCTATCATTCTTGGGTCTTGATAATTAAGATTACATTTTTTTCGTCAAATGATAGTGATCATGAACTTTAATTCGATTATCAAACGATTTTTCACAAATATGACAAACATTTGAATTTCTATGATAAGTAATTTTTGCTGAAGTTAGTGTTTCCATAGGTTCTGGATGTTTGTATACATCTTGAATAAAGTTAGCAATAAATTTTAATTTTTGAGCAAACCATCATTTGGCTGGATCTTGTCCTCGATAGAAATTTATTTTGAAATATTTTTAAAGTGTTTGGTATCGACTATTTCCTTAATATTATTTTTAACATTCTATGAAATTTTTTTAAATTTGCATGTTAATACGGTATTTATTTTATATGTTTTACCATTTTTAATAGTTTTTTCACATTCTTTGTAAATAAAATTAATACATCTTTTAAAAACGATGTTAAATCAATGTGCGTAATGTTTGCAATTACATTTGTTTGCATGAGATTCTCAAAAGCACTATCCAATTTAATCCAGCGAACTCGGTCACTTATATTTACTTTACTGATTCCTTCTCTTTTTTTTACTTTTTGCAATTAACCGTACTTTCATGCATTCAACTTTAGAAATAGCATACAGTACCGCTTGTTTCTGAGTTACGGAAAGCAAATTATTATGAGAAACTTTTCTTAAATCTTGAGTGAAAAAGTACATTGGTTTATCCACCGATCTACAATTTCAGGCTTAAATTTTGTTGTTAAAGAAATCAAATTTTCAGCTTCCTCCAAGTAATGTACATGACCTAGAAACTCTACTAAAATATTTTTCATTTCAGAGACGATGTGAAGCTCAAACTATTGAAATCAGTGGGGCAAGACGCCAAGCTTCATCTGACGCGCCACATCGAGTGACGCGCTACCGCTCGAGTGGGATGGTAGTTGACGCATGCGCAAAAGGAAAAAAGATGTAGAATGTTAGGTAATTTTGTGTGTGTGTATGTGTGCGTGCGTGCGTGTGTGTGTGTGCGCGTGCGTGTGTGCGTGTGTGTGTGTGTGTGTGTGTGTGTGTGTGTCTGTGTGTGTGTGTGTGTGTGTGTGTGCAGTTTTTTTTGAGGAGACGGTAAAAATTCTCTTTACGAACGGAGTGTGGAACTCGGTTAGCGTGATCCATACCCACTAAAAAACCACCCTGCCTTTGGTCTTGGCAGGGCTCCTCCTCTCGACTGATCTTCCCCCACCCCCCTAAGAAAACGCCGTAAGGCATTACGTCGATAGGGGCAGTCATGCCACGTTTGGCCCTTCGTGATCGGTAATAATATCACTGTCTTGTGCATGTGGGGCTGCTACTAATGTCGCCCCTGGTACGCTCTTCTTCTTTTCTGATATGGTTCTGCCGCTCCACAACGGATGATGAAAGGTCGTACGGCATCCCAACATTCTTGCGAACCAAGAAGGCACATCCCGATGCCCTCTGGTGTCAAAGGCCCCTTCCAATAGGTTTAGAAAACACCCCTATCTCCCGCGAATCGAGGACACCAGCACAAGACGTGCTCCACGTCTTCTCCACACCAGTGAATGTCGGGCACTCCGCACTCCGGTATATACATGCCCGGTAAGTACCTGGGTCAGGTGGAAGGTGACGAATCCGTGTTTCCTACTCGTCCACTTGGCGACATCTGGGATGACGCGGAGGGTCTAGCGACATTCGCTTGCCGAATCTTATCTCTGCTGCCACAGTTCGATGGTCCTGTTTGACCACCGACTGCTACTACCACGTGTTGCTTCGCTGCAGTTTTCTAAAGTATGTTGACCTTTTCTGTACGTATCAGCCCTCTCTATCGCCAAAAGATTGATGGGAGGAACTCCCGCGATCACCGAGAGGGCTATATCTGACACGGTTCTATAAGCATGAGCCACCCTTAATGCGGCTATTCTGCAGGGTCCCCGACAAGATGCACCGTACCTTATATTACTTCTTAGGGCATCTGCCCAAATCGGAGCTCCATATAAAATTACGGAGCTTACCACTGTCGCTAAGGGGTCCGGCGTAGTTGTCTTGGTCCGGTATTGGGCATAGTGCCCAATTAAGCTCTAGCCACTCCTGCGAATTCCAACCCTGCACTCACTAGGTGTTCCTTGAATGTCAGCCGCGCATCCAAGATGACTCCTAGGTATGTCACAGTGTCCGCCGATCTTATAGGCTTACCATTTACAGTATAGGTGGCGTACCTCCTATGTTTCGCTCGGGAGACAAGTACCGCCTCGGTCTTATCGGCCGCCAGAAACAGCACATGGGTGTTCAACCATGCAGCCACTACCGCGATAGAGACATCTCCGAAATATTCTATCTCATCGATGCTCCTTGCGACGACGACCACAGCCACATCGTCCGCAAAAACCACCATCAACACTCCCTGTGAAAGCTGCTGCCTAAGCAGTCCGTCGTAAATAACGTTCCAAAGAAGAGGTCCCAAGACCGAACCCTGTGGCACGCCTGCGGTGATGTTATAGGAGTGCGCGCCATCCTCGGTGTCATATAGGAGGATCCATTCTGTGCGGTAGCTCGACTTTGCGTAGGTAGAGCGGCACCTTTAATTGTTCCGAAGACAACATAGTATTGTCCCACCGAGCCGAGTTGAAGGCATTGCCGATATCCAGTGCGATGATAGCACACAAGCGCCTAGAATTCCTAGTACCACCGATGGCATTGGTGGCCAGCTTGACAACTCGACTTATAGCGTCAATACTTGAGCGCCCTTTCCGAAAACCGTGCAATGGCTGCTTGTAGCCTGGCACAAATGACTCGCTCGAATAGCTTCCTAGCTATATCCAACAGAGTGGCCGGTACGAGAAAGGGTTCTCCGGTGGTCGGCTCCCCTTTGGGAGAAACACCAGCCTCTGTACCTTCCACCTTGCTGGGAAGCATCCTAATTGAAAACATGCACTAAATATGTCCGCAAAAATTTGTGGCACATTCAGCGCAGCTGTCTTATTGGTCAGACCAGGTATTCCATCCGGGCCTGGAGCTTTACGGATGGATATTCTCCTTGCAGCCATTTTCAGCACGGTTATGCTAATGTCTGGCGGCGCGACTGCACTGTCGGTCCCCTTTAAACCTGTCTCGGCTTCCCGTTCCTGATGTTGTGGAATAGGTGGCGCACAGCTCTGTCAAGAAAATGTGGCACGATGGCATTGAGGCGACCCTCGGTTTGATCTTGTCCAACTCCAATATCGCAAAGGCCTCGAGGAGTGTACGACCACGAGTGTTCGTTTTCGCACTGCCCCATTCTGTCGTCCAGGCATTAAAATCCCCTCCGATGACGAGGATTCTAAGCTTTATATTCCCAAAAAGTACCATATTTGGCCCGTTCACCGCAGAGATTGCCTCTGCCACTTCCTCCGCCGTCGTGACCTCGTCCATGTGCTATATATTATTAAGCTGTTTGTGGGTCAGCATCTGAACCTCTGCTAACCCACGTAATGTGGACGAGACCGCTGCCTCGAGGTCTTGAGTTCCTACGCCAGGTCTTCCAAGCTCAATCAGCAGATCCTCTGATCTCAGATCTCAGATCCCAGCGGCTTGAGGTTTGGCGCGGCTCGTATTTGCCGAAGGATGTCGGCATAGGCTCGCCCTCCTGACACTTTAATCTTAATGGCGTCGGGACGAGCTGGTTTTACGACCGCTTTAGGTTTTTTGGACACCTTTGGCGGTCCTCCGACATCCTTGGCTTTCTTCAGCTGCGTATTTTGTTGAGCCTCTTTCTTTTTGCCCTTTCGTACTAAAGTAGCCCAGTCAGGGACCTTTGACTGGTTCCCACCGGTCATAGGACCGGATGACGAAGTATCTGCTGGACCATTTTTGTTAGTGGGCTGCTTCGACCCCTTCTTCTACTTCTCCGGGGGATGCTTGGTGGTGAGGGCCTTTCCCTCTCCACCGGCCTTCTTTGATGCTCTTCAGCGCGGAAGATGGTCGACGTTTGGCTCATTCCATCTTTACGCGCATCTGCAATTATAATTTTCGGTGGTGTTGAGCACAGAGCACTGCTCACCCGCGCGTACTCATTAAGGGTCCTGCTTCTTTCTCTCGCTATACTCTTCAGCTCTTTGTGGATGTTGTTCTTATTAGAACAAACTCCACCAGGGTGTCTATTTTCTCACGCAGACGGAGGCTTCACTCGACATCCCAGTCGAGGGCAGGTCACACGTAGCATTTGATGCTACAGAGGCCGAGTGACCAACCTCCGCAGCACTTACCATTTTAATGGTGTGAGTTTGGTTCCCCTCAAAATCCGTGGGACCAGCACTGACCACCAAGGCTTTCACCCGAGCGGAATCAGTGGCGGGATTTGACAGAACTGCCGTGCCCGCTTTGGGCAGTGTTGTTTTAACCTCACTATCAATATTAGGGTTAATTTCGAGGTGCCTTCCCTTATCTGGTTTTGGTTCGCCCCGAATATTTGATTTTTTCGGTACCATCCATATCTGGAAAGCAGTCCCCTATCCACCACCTGGGGAGGCGCCACGATGCGGGACCAGTAAACCCGGCACGGGTGTGTGTGTGTGTGTGTGTGAGTGTGTATGTGTGTAGTTGGTTAGTTTAGATGCTGTGTTAATAAATAAATACACTTAAATTATTTTTATAAAATTATATATATATATATATATATATATATATATATATGGGTGGTTCTCTGTGACATCGAAGATGAAAAAAATAAATATTGCTATAACTGTGGGAATATGTTTTAGAGATATCCAGTAGTTCTCCTGAATTTTTTCAGATTTTTTCTGGGCCATTATTTTAAGTTACAGAGACTCAAAGTTGACATTTTAGCACTTTTTTGCATTATATCGTCATTCCCCGATAAGAAGGTGCTACCTCGGAATCCGGTTATAAAAGGTGCTACCTCGGAGTCCGGTTATAAAAGGTGCTACCTCGGAGTCCGGTTATAAAAGGTGCTACCTTGGAGTCCGGTTATAAAAGGTGCTAACTCGGAGTCCGGTTATAAAAGGTGACAACTCAGGAGCGAAATTTCAGTCTATGATTTTAAGTTGGTACTACTGCAAGTGTAAGCTCAGCAATAAGATTGACAATTGTTTTTGGCAATTTTATAAAAGATTATTTTTATTTATCTATTAGTTATTTATTATTATTTAGTAGTACCTATGCGTATATCGTCAAAAAATTTAAATAAACGTAATTCAGGTAAAGTTATTATTTAGTTTGAGTATATTTTAAACTGTTTCTTTTTATATTTTAATCTCCAAAATAAGAAAATTACGTCGACATATATATGTACTAAACTTTGATAATTTCTTATATAGATTCAATAGATAATCATTGATAAATTATAAAATTATAAATTATACTACTGCAAAAGTTAAAAAACTAATTATGATGAGTAGTAACTGCAGAAAATACGTGGTAAATAATAATTAAGTATGTTTAAATGATAAAAATATAAGCTAAATGCGTAAATTTTAATAATTTCTCGCAAACTGTCATTTTTCGCAATTTTAATTTTAATTTGACAAATGTAATTTAACACTAATATCTCTTAAACAATTTTAAAGCATGTCAACTATTCAATTTTGGCGGTTGTATTCGAATCATTTTGTACCTTATTCCATTTCTCTCCCTTGTTTAACTCTAGCGAAAAAATCTCACTCCGGAAAACAGAACCTTCGGCAGTTGTGTCGAAATGTATTATAAAAATTGAGTTATTTAAAACCAACAATTGTCTACAGTGTATATTTCATCTATTTTGTTTTAATTATAATTATTATAAACATTATGTTACGGTATTAAGTTTTACGATATATTGTTAAATTCCGCATTAAAAATAAGAGTACAACGTTGAATAATAGATAAATAAAAATAATCTTTTATAAAATTACCAAAAAACAATTGTCAATATTATTGCTGAGCTAAACCGGCAGTAGTACCAACTTAAAATCATAGACGAAAAATTCGTTCCTGAGTTATCACCTTTTATAACCGGACTGCGAGGTAGCACCTTTTATAACCGGACTCCGAGGTAGCACCTTTATAACCGGGCTCCGAGGTAGCACCTTTTATAACCGGATTCCGAGGTAGCACCTTTTATAACCGGGCTCCGAGGTAGCACCTTTTATAACCGGATTCCGAGGTAGCACCTTTTATAATCGGATTCCGAGGTAGCACCTTCTTATCGGGGAACGACGATATGCCCATTTTTATGAATTTTAACTCCCAGGGGATGCATTTTTCGCTAAAAACATAACTGACTTTTTTTGTAAAATTTTCTGAACTTTTCATTAAAAATACTTTTAAAGACATAAATGTATGCTGTCACACTCTTGTAAGCCATTTAAACCTTAAATAGTGAAAATCAGTAATTCTGCTCTGGACTCTGGTAACCTAATACTGTCTAAAAGATGTCTTTTTATAGTCAGAAACTTCCTAAAAATTTCCAGAGTGGGTCTAAATCATTAAGATCACTGATGGTCAAATTATCCGGGAAAAGTGCCCGAAATATTAATAGAAATGTATATTTGTTGCCTTATAACGATGAATCTATTAGCATGATTATTGCAAAAAAATTTATGCACTTACCTTGGAGTGGTAGAAAAGTATCTTCACTTGTTTCAGTATCCACCTAATCTCCTGTAAGCTGCTAAAAATACAAATATTATTATACAAATGTAAAAAATTAATTTTTAAACATTTATAATTCTGGATTTTTAGTTTTACATCCCTTACAAGAATTATAATACTATTCTGAAGGATTACTATAAATATATAAACATCATTATTACAATAACTAAATATACGTATTTAATACAAAAGATATATAAATAAATCGGATCTATAATTATAATGAGTAATATGATAACGTGACAGTGACAAGTTTGTGAAATTCAAACAATGTATTGCTGAATAATAATAATAATAATGTTGATACTTTTATAGTAATCCTTCAGATTAATATTGTAATTCTTGTAAGGGATGTGAAACTAAAAATGCAGCATTATAAATGTTTAAATAAAAATTTTTTATAATTGTATAATAATATTTGTATTTTTAGCAGCTTACAGGGGATTAAATGGATACTGAAACAGAATTGCAGAATTGCCGGAAATTCCGGAGCAGAATTGCTGATTTTCACTATTTAAGGTTTAAATGGCTTACAAGAGTGTGACAGCATACATTTATGCCTTTAAAAGCATTTTTAATGAAAAGTTCGGAAAATTTTACAAAAAAAGTCAGTTATGTTTTTAGCGAAAAATGCATCCCCTGGGAGCTGCAAATTCATGAAAATGGGCATATAATGCAAAAAAATTGCTAAACAACATGGCACTATTATTCTTCAATAATACTAAAATATACTATTTAATGTTAGTTACTGATACTTTTCAATCTTTAAGCTGCTTACAAACACAACACAAAATAGTAGGTATAAGCAGTTATACCTGTTATATAATTGAATAAATACCTGAAACTTATTAAAATTCCAATAAATCCAATTATGTAACAGGTATAACTGATTATACCTACTGCTTTGTGTTTGTAAGCAGCTTAAAGATTGAAAAGTATCAGTAACTAACATTAAATAGTATATTTTAGTATTATTGAAGAATAATAGTGCCATGTTGTTTGAATGCAAGTATACGGTTACTCTGTTTTTTTCATAAAATGCATTCGCTCTCTTTTATTAAGAAATTTGACTAAAAACACCATAACTTTGTTTGAAATGCTCTGCCACACTCAAACTTTGCACCATTTTGAAGGTAATTAATCATCGATGAATTAGATTCTTCGATGGATAAAATATTTTTGATCGTACAACCCTTTTTTTTACTACAAAGGTTTTTATTAATTATAACTACATTCAATGTGTTAAACTAATATAAATGAAATATTTCAACAGATTCTTCTTGAAATTTATAAACTTTTTCAAATTTAATGTATATAAGAAAAAATTGTTAGATTTTGAGTTATTAAGTGATAAAAATGGGCAATAAGTCATTTTTTTCAAAAAATTCGATTTTTTGATTGGTTACAGCTCTGGTACTAATTGAAATTTAGGTCTAAAAATTTAGCTACACTCTATTCAAGTAGTTTTCTACTGATTCCATACATTAAAACAAAATTCTATTTTTTAACTGGATCACTTCACATGGAATCTCCCATATATATATATATAACAAATTATTCTAATAACTAAAATAAAAAACAAGTATAAAACTTATTTGGTAAAAAAAGTAAACTAAATTATTGTTTTTGGTCGCGTTTTTTTTCTCATTGTTCTTTCCGCTTCATTCTTTCATTGCTTCATTTTTAATAAAATTATCAAAAAAATTTTGAAAGTTTCTCGTCCGTACATTATTTTTTATTGGTTTACGAGTTTTCCAACTGTAAAGAAAAAAAAGTTAAATTTTATATATTATGTATAATATGATTGTATTAATAAAAATTTTATGCTTACCAGCACGATTTTTTTTATTTTTATGTTGCTCGCCGTCGGTTATGGTGGTGTTGGGTTGATGGTGTTGATGGTGGTAGTGTTGGTGGTGGTGGTTTTGGTAGTGTTAGTGGTGGTGGTGGTGAGTTGGATGCTGGGATGGGTTGATTATTAGGTGGGGGTGAAGCAGTCTTTTTAAAAGTGTGCGGCGAATGTATCGATGCGATGTTTATTTTAATATCACAGCTGCTCAACGGTACGGTTTAACTTAGCGTATTCACATAAACGTATTTTTCCCGCCTTGCGGTGGCGGTTACCTGTTCGCTTTATCAAATCTGTTAAGTGTTAGTCTAAAACCGAGGTCCGGTTTCAGATAACAATTCGGTAAAAATCAAATCTGAAATTGACCGCGAAATAGGGATATCACGTCGAGCACTTGTCAATTATAAATATACGAGTTCGTAGGATTACGGAAAGAATCGTACGTGGGATAAATTCAATTACTAGAACACCGGATTGAATTTGTATTAATAAAAATAAATTTATTGAAATAAGTATAAGAATAAATAATAGACAGAATATCTATATGTCGCCGAGGTCTTCGCTTTAAATCAGAAGTCGGTAAACGGCCGATTTGTAGAGAGAGAGGGGAAAAATATCGCGACCTAAATTGAAATTCACAGTCAACGGAACTAGTATAGCGCAATAAATAAATTATTTATTGTTTATTAAATAAAACAAGATCGCGTGAAGTGTTACCACTTACTTCCTCGAGTTCGATGCTGGAATCGCTTGCTCCCGTTGCGGTATCGGATGGAGTGGTTACGGGGGGGGGGGCAACTCCTGTCGCGTGTCAAGGCGGCTATATCTCTCTTAAGCATGTGCGAATTTCCCCCTCACCTATGTATACAGGTGCGCGCGCGAAGTCGATCTTGCCCGTGTAGCCACGACGAACCGAGCCGAGCCGAATCTCGCCAGCCCGAGCCAATGCGAACATTACAATATTGTTCGCTCATGTTGCTCGAATTCGCCAAACAGTAAGGTAAACAATACCTTACCGTTACAATATATATATACATATATAAGTAACATTTTTTGCGTTGATATATGCTCTAAATTTTGAAGACTGAAATTTCACTCGAATCGGGTGATATTTCACTCTTTGAACTAGTTAAAACTGCATCAGACGGCTTCGAGTGAAACATTACGTTTCACTAGAGTGACAAAAATCACTTTTGAATAAGAGTGATTTATTCACTCATGTAATTTGTAACTGCTTGCCGGATTATATTTTCTATTTTCTTTTTTTTTATTTAGCAGTTTATATATTTAAATTTAGTAAGTATATATTAATTGATTGCACATGTCACTCTATCGAAGAGTGAAAAAAATCAGTTCAGAATTTAGAGAGTAGTCTTGACCAGATCTCAAAAAGATTTAAAGAAGATCTTTAAATTAATATTTAATTTATTAATCCATAGATTTTTTTAAGTATCTTGAAAATATCTGCTTGAGATCATACAAATTCTATTTTTAATCCCTTTCTAGATCGTCTTAAAAGATGTTACAAAAATCTTAATATTTAAATGTTCTCGGCTTTATAATAATTTTAAAGTAGTCTCAAATGATATCTTTATAGAGATAGATCTTTGTAAGATCTTAAAAAAAATCTTTTTATTTTTAAGCGGGTTTGGACATACCCTTCAAAAGAATTATAAATAGTAGCTTTCTTATTTATTAAAATATAAATAATTAATCAGACTTTGATTTTTCCTAAAACTTTTAACTTTTATGCCTTATACAAGTTTAATTCGCAGTTATGCATGTAGTCTTGAATCTAAAATTGAAAAAGTGATTTTTGTTAAATATAATTCACAACTTTTTGCAGTTCGAATTATTAATTAAAAATAATTAATACTTTTTGTAATAATGCATTTGGACATACATTTCAAAAAAAGTAGAATTAGTTGTCTTCTAATGTGCAAAATATTTTTCTCTTATAATTGTGAGTACTGTTGCAGAAAAATTTTATCAAATGTCAGCACAAAATGAAACCTTTGCGCAATTCGTTAGGAAAAATAGTATACGATACACGTGCGCATAGTATATTTTGCGCACTTGTATCGTACTGTACTACATTAAGGTTTTGCGTTGAGTAAATTCGTACCTTAAAAAAACAATTTTCTTAATTTTTTTTTAATACAATGGGAATCAATTTTCATAAAACGGTATATACAAAATGTACACATTTTTTAATACATAACTATATCATTCGAAATTACCAGCACGATTTTTTTTTTTATGTTGCTCGCCGTCGGTTATGGTGGTGTTGGGTTGATGGTGTTGATGGTGGTAGTGTTGGTGGTGGTGGTTTTGGTAGTGTTAGTGGTGGTGGTGGTGAGTTGGATGCTGGGATGGGTTGATTATTAGGGGGGGTGAAGCAGTCTTTTTAAAAGTGTGCGGCGAATGTATCGATGCGATGTTTATTTTAATATCACAGCTGCTCAACGGTACGGTTTAACTTAGCGTATTCACATAAACGTATTTTTCCCGCCTTGCGGTGGCGGTTACCTGTTCGCTTTATCAAATCTGTTAAGTGTTAGTCTAAAACCGAGGTCCGGTTTCAGATAACAATTCGGTAAAAATCAAATCTGAAATTGACCGCGAAATAGGGATATCACGTCGAGCACTTGTCAATTATAAATATACGAGTTCGTAGGATTACGGAAAGAATCGTACGTGGGATAAATTCAATTACTAGAACACCGGATTGAATTTGTATTAATAAAAATAAATTTATTGAAATAAGTATAAGAATAAATAATAGACAGAATATCTATATGTCGCCGAGGTCTTCGCTTTAAATCAGAAGTCGGTAAACGGCCGATTTGTAGAGAGAGAGGGGAAAAATATCGCGACCTAAATTGAAATTCACAGTCAACGGAACTAGTATAGCGCAATAAATAAATTATTTATTGTTTATTAAATAAAACAAGATCGCGTGAAGTGTTACCACTTACTTCCTCGAGTTCGATGCTGGAATCGCTTGCTCCCGTTGCGGTATCGGATGGAGTGGTTACGGGGGGGGGCAACTCCTGTCGCGTGTCAAGGCGGCTATATCTCTCTTAAGCATGTGCGAATTTCCCCCTCACCTATGTATACAGGTGCGCGCGCGAAGTCGATCTTGCCCGTGTAGCCACGACGAACCGAGCCGAGCCGAATCTCGCCAGCCCGAGCCAATGCGAACATTACAATATTGTTCGCTCATGTTGCTCGAATTCGCCAAACAGTAAGGTAAACAATACCTTACCGTTACAATATATATATACATATATAAGTAACATTTTTTGCGTTGATATATGCTCTAAATTTTGAAGACTGAAATTTCACTCGAATCGGGTGATATTTCACTCTTTGAACTAGTTAAAACTGCATCAGACGGCTTCGAGTGAAACATTACGTTTCACTAGAGTGACAAAAATCACTTTTGAATAAGAGTGATTTATTCACTCATGTAATTTGTAACTGCTTGCCGGATTATATTTTTCTATTTTCTTTTTTTTTATTTAGCAGTTTATATATTTAAATTTAGTAAGTATATATTAATTGATTGCACATGTCACTCTATCGAAGAGTGAAAAAAATCAGTTCAGAATTTAGAGAGTAGTCTTGACCAGATCTCAAAAAGATTTAAAGAAGATCTTTAAATTAATATTTAATTTATTAATCCATAGATTTTTTTAAGTATCTTGAAAATATCTGCTTGAGATCATACAAATTCTATTTTTATCCCTTTCTAGATCGTCTTAAAAGATGTTACAAAAATCTTAATATTTAAATGTTCTCGGCTTTATAATAATTTTAAAGTAGTCTCAAATGATATCTTTATAGAGATAGATCTTTGTAAGATCTTAAAAAAATCTTTTTTATTTTTAAGCGGGTTTGGACATACCCTTCAAAAGAATTATAAATAGTAGCTTTCTTATTTATTAAAATATAAATAATTAATCAGACTTTGATTTTTCCTAAAACTTTTAACTTTTATGCCTTATACAAGTTTAATTCGCAGTTATGCATGTAGTCTTGAATCTAAAATTGAAAAAGTGATTTTTGTTAAATATAATTCACAACTTTTTGCAGTTCGAATTATTAATTAAAAATAATTAATACTTTTTGTAATAATGCATTTGGACATACATTTCAAAAAAAGTAGAATTAGTTGTCTTCTAATGTGCAAAATATTTTTCTCTTATAATTGTGAGTACTGTTGCAGAAAAATTTTATCAAATGTCAGCACAAAATGAAACCTTTGCGCAATTCGTTAGGAAAAATAGTATACGATACACGTGCGCATAGTATATTTTGCGCACTTGTATCGTACTGTACTACATTAAGGTTTTGCGTTGAGTAAATTCGTACCTTAAAAAAACAATTTTCTTAATTTTTTTTTAATACAATGGGAATCAATTTTCATAAAACGGTATATACAAAATGTACACATTTTTTAATACATAACTATATCATTCGAAATTACTCTATGGAATCAAAATGTAAAAACCAAAAAATAGTACATTACGATACAAGTGCGCAAAATAGGTGATTCCCAAAACGAGTCGGATTTGCCGCTTGAGCGAAGCGAGGGTGGCAAAAAGACGAGTATGGGAGTCACCTATGCGCACGTGTATCGTATTATTTTTCCTAACGAATTGCGCAAAGATTACATTTTGTGCTGACATTTGAGCGAGCGAGATAGTACATTGCTGCAATAGTGGGTAAAATAAAATTTTCCTGCAACAGTACTCACAATTATAAGAGAAAAAATTATTTCACCCCGAACCGATGTTTGCGCCCGAGCAAAGCGAGGGTGAAAAGGTGGTACGGGATTGAAATCACTTTGTCTCTGATAATTTTGAGCACTATTGCAGGAAAAGTTTATTTTGCGCACGGAGTTAAGAAAAAAAATTTGTTTATACTACTACTGCTGCGTATAATTCCTGAAAAACAACTGTATAATGGAACACCCCTTTACGATAAGATACGTCGTATTAATACAGGTTTTAATCGCGTCATATGACTTTTATAAATAATTATTAACGTTTTCAAACTATTAGAATAACCTCTACCGAATTATATTCAGTATTTGTGTATATAGAGCAAAACGTATAAAACATGATCATTTAATTTATTAACATTTTAAAATGTTCAATACTTAGTTTAATTGAAAAAAAATTTTTTGTTTGATTAAGGTGGTTCATGTCATATATATAAACGTTTTTTAAAATATTTATTATTTTTAGTTCTAACAACCATATATATATATGGGCTATTTCACGTCAAGTGGTACGATGAAAATTTTAAATCACTCCAAATTTTGTGAACAGACTAGAAATATCTTCAAGAAGATAGAAAAAAAATTTTAGGTGTTAAAAATAATTTGACTAAGAGTTATTCTACCATGAAAAATGGAAATTTTTCAATTTTTTAGAAAATTTTCTATTTTCAAAGCCATTTATCTCAAAATCTATTAATTTTTTTTAAAAAACATTACAAACAACTTTTGTTCAAAATAATCTTTAGAACTTATCTACCTGGGATACAATTCTTAATTTTAAAACCTCGAAGAAATAGAACATCCGGACATATTGAATATAAAAAAAAGGCTACCACGCCACAATCGATTTTAATCTAACACCTCTCAAAAGTTCACATTTTTCGCGAGTTTTCGAATGGTTTGGGTTAGATTATTGGCCAAGACCGCTGGTGTAAGTTATGCCTTATAAACCTCATAAAATCACTAATTTTCACGTATTTTGGGACATAACTTACACCAGCGGTGTAATATATAATATATATATAAGTACGTGTTAATGAACAATTAAGTTAATTAACTTACCAAAAATAGTAAAGTGCATATATTTAATTGTAGTATTTAGTAAAAACCTATTAAAATTTTAGATTTTTTTAAACAGATCTAAATAGAACTTTACCTCCTAAAATTAATTTATTTAATGACGAAGGGTCAGCGCCAAGAGTTCTATATGTCATTAGTATTTTGTACTTTTAGAGTAAAAAAACTTTCTTCTTAATTAAATTAATTTTTGTATTAATTTTAAAGAATTATTTATAACATTTTCGCGGTATATAAATAAAAACCTGTTTCTTCCATTTCTCCCGTAATTCATAATTTGCACCCTCTTTCAAAATTTACGTTTTAATCCATAATTATATCCAATTTATTTTTCCCTTTAGTTACAGACCCCATATATTAATTTAATTATTATAAACAAAGGCATTCCTTAAATAACCTTTTGTTTCTAATAAATGCATACTGGTTTATTTAAAATATTGTTTTATATAAATATACGTAACCTACTAACTTATATATCCATACAATTTTTAAATATTGATTTAAATAATATTTAAATTAAATGCTACTAAATTAATAATTTTCGAAAAACTTTTCAAATGTAATTCGTATTTTATATTGCCACTGTTAAAATTTGCATTTTCTTTTGCCATTACTGTTTATAATAGAATTATTTTAAAAATGCAATAATTAATGTATTTAATTAACTTATTGTATATTTCACATATAGATATTTGGAAAAGTGTATGTTATACTTGATTAATATCTATTTTATCTTCGGAAAATTGTGCATTTTTTTTAAAACATTACATTAAATTTTAGGACCGTTTTTATTTTATGAGTTTTATCAAGAATAATTAAACTAATAGACATTCTTTCAAGTTATAAACACAAAAAAATTTTAAGTATTAAAAATAATTTGCCTAAGAGTTATTCCACCATGATAAATGGAAAGTTTTTAATTTATTAGAAAAATTACTCAAAATCTATTGATTTTTTTGAAAAAACATAATAAACAACTTTTGTTCAAAATAATCTTTAGAACTTATCGACCTGGGTTACAATTGTTAATTTTAAAATCTCGAAGAGATAGAACGCCCAGAAATATTGAATTCACACACACACACACACACACACCCGTGCCGGGTTTGCTGGTCCCGCATCGTGGCGCCTCCTCAGGTGGTGGATAGGGGACTGCTTTCCAGATATGGATGGTACCGAAAAAATCAAATATTCGGGGCGAACCAAAACCAGATAGGGGAAGGCACCCCGAAATTAAACCAAGTATGGATAGTGAGCTGAAAACAACACTACCCCAAGCGGGCATGGCAATCCTGTCAAATCCCGCCACTGATTCCGATCGGGTGAAAGCCCCGGTGGTCAGTGCTGGTCCCACGGATTTTGGGGGGGACCAAACTCACACCGTGAAAATGGTAAGTGCTGCGGAGGTTGGTCACTCGGCCTCTGAAGCATCTAATGCTACGTGTGACCTGCCCTCGACTGGGATGTCGAGTGACGCTGACAGAGCTTTTCTCCGTCTGCGTGAGAAAATAGGCACCCTGGTGGAGTTTGTTCTTAACAAGAACAACATCCACAAAGAGCTGAAGGGTATGGCGAGAGCAACCAGCAGAGCTCTCAATGAATACGCGCGGGTGAACAGTGCTGTGTGTTCGACAGCGCCGAAAATTAAAATGGCGGATGCGCGTAGGGATGGAACGTGCCAAACGTCGCCCATCTTCCGCACTGAAGAGCGTCAAAGGAGGCCGGTGGAAAGGGAAAAGCCCTCACCACCTCAGCAACCCCCGGAGAAAAGGAAGAAGGGGTCGAAGCAGCCCACTAACAAAAATGGGCCAGCAGATGCTTTGCCATCCGTTCCTAAGACGAGTGGGAACCAGTCAAAAATCCATGATTGGGTCACAGTAGTGAAGAAGGGCAAGAAGAAGAAGAAGATGAAGAAAATCCAGCCGAAGCAGCATGAACAGCAGAAACGTGCCAAAAACCGGCCAATGGCACGGCAGAGCCTAAGGCCGGAGTAAGACCCCCACGCCCAGATGCCATCAAAATCAAGACACCTAGCGGGGGCTCTTCCTACACTGACATTCTCCGGAAGGTCAAGGCTGCACCGGAATTAAAGACCCTAGAAGAACGTGTCACGCGTATCAGGCGCACCAGGGCTGGGGAGCTCCTCCTCGAACTGGGGCGACCCGGAACGGAAACGGCGGAGCTAAGGAGAGTGATCTCGTCCACCCTGAGTGGGTCAGCAGATGTCCAGCTGCTGACTCACAAAGTGTCTATCACCATCAGGGACATGGACGAGTCCACGACAACAACGGAGGTGGCCGCAGCGATTGCAGCAAAGATCGGGCCAAATGTGGTATCCCCGGATAATATTAAATCCAGGGGGTCCTACAGTGGCACACTTGCTGCGACCATCCAGCTTCCGGCAGTAGCTGCCAAAAAACTGCTGCAAGACGGGAAACTCCGGATCGGATGGGTCAATTGCAGAGTTCGACTGCGATAGGTATCCTCGCGCTGCTACCGATGCCACGAATCGGGACACATCGCGAGGGAGTGCAAGAGCGCAGTCGACCGGTCAGCGCAATGCTATCGGTGCGGCCAAGAGGGCCACAAAGCAGTGCACTGCGAGGCCAAAGCAAAGCAACCACTGCGCTGTGGCCCAGGACCTGCTGTCCCAGCTGGTCAGAGAGGAGAGAGCGGACGTAGCGATCATCAGCCAGGAGTTCCGGGATCTCGAGAAGTCGAACTGGGTAAGGGATGCCACGGGCAAGGCGGCCATCTGGGTATGTGGAAATATACACATCTCCAGAAAGATGGTCGCCCCCTTCCCAGCTTCACCTGGGTGGAGGTGGCGGGGGTACGCATGTACAGCTGCTACTTCCCGCCCAGCGATTCCACCGAGGACTTTGCGAGATCTCTGGATGCAGTCGTCACCAGTGCTCGGTCCTCACGGCTACCGGTCGCAATCGGTTCGGACTTTAATGCTTGGGTGACGGACTGGGGCAGCGCCAAGACCAACGCGCGTGGTCGCGCACTTCTCGAGGCGTTCGCTCTACTGGGGCTGGAGATCGCTAACATAGGGACAACCCCGACTTTCACCAAAGCCGGCAAGTCGTCCACAGTCGACCTCACTTTCGTCGATCCTAGATTGATGGGGGGAGGGGGACTCGGCTGGAAAGTTAGCAATCGTTACACGGGTAGTGACCACCAAGCACTCGTGTATCAGCTCCAGCTGACCAGCGGGAGGACAAAGAGAGCAGGAAGAGGAGCAAGAGAGAGATGGGCACCAGCCACGTTTGATGGTGAGACGTTCCTCTGCTCCCTTGAGGGGGCAAAAGTGGTGGGAACCGCCGAAGAAAAAGCACGAGGCCTCACGAATGCCTTAACAGCGGCTTGCGATGCCTCTATGGCCGTGAAGTTCAACCCGCGCGGCCGCCCACCAATAATCTGGTGGAGTGAGGACATCGCAGAAAAGAGATGTGAGTGCCTGCGTGCCAGAAGGCTGCACCAAAGAGCGAGGGGAACACCGCGTTTCCAAGATCGTTCCGCAGAATACGAACAAAAGCGGAGGGATCTCAAGGTGGCCATCAAGGCTGCCAAGAGAAGGTGTTGGCGGGAGCTCTGTGAGGAGGTGGACCACGACCCCTGGGGCAGACCGTATAAAACGGTTATGAATAAGATCAACCCCGGGGGCGCTGTTGCACCCACCGACCCAGTTTTTCTGGACGAAGTCGTCCGCTACCTGTTTCCAGAACATCGGAAAAGGGCAGAAGAGACGGGCCTGATGGCCACCATTGGTGCAGCCGAGTCGCCAGACATTAGTGAAGCCGAGCTGAGGATGGCCGCTAAAGGTATTTCCGTACGTAAAGCCCCAGGGCCGGACGGAATACCTGGTCTGGCCGTCAAGACAGCGGCGATGAGTGCTCCGGGCTTGTTCCTGGACGCACTCAACGCATGCATAAGAGAAGGTTGCTTCCCGGCCCAGTGGAAGTCGCAGAGGCTGGTACTCCTACTGAAGGGCAACAAACCCCCGGAGGAGCCATCATCTTACCGCCCGCTCTGTCTACTGGATATAGTCGGGAAGCTCCTGGAGCGGGTGATCTGCGCCAGGCTCGCAGCGGCCATCGGTCGGGCCGGAGACCTCTCCGACAACCAGTTCGGCTTCCGAAAGGGTCGATCGACCATGGACGCTGTAGGCAGAGTTGTTGGTATAGCCACAAACGCCATCAAAGCTGGTCGGAATGCAAGGCGGATGTGTGCCATCATCACCTTAGACATCCGGAATGCCTTCAACTTTGCCAGATGGGACGACATCATGCTGTCCCTGCAGCACTTCCAAGTGCCACTCTATCTCAGGGAGGTCACCTCGAGTTACCTGTCTGACCGTACTCTGCTCTACGACACCGACGACGGTGTGCACTCCCACAACATCACGGGAGGCGTGCCGCAGGGTTCGGTCATTGGGCCCCTACTCTGGAACGCTGTCTATGACCGCCTGCTTGGGCAGCAACTTCCGGAGGGTGTCTCGATGGTGGCTTTCACGGACGACGTGGCGCTAGTGGTGGTCGCAAAGAGTGTCGAAGAGATCGAATATCTCAGAGACGTCTCTATAGAAGTGGTCGCCACTTGGTTGAGAGGCCACGGACTTAGTCTGGCGGCGGAAAAAACGGAGGCGGTGCTCATCTCTTGCACAAAAAAGGAGAGGACCGCCACCTTCACGGTAGGTAAAGAACGGATACGGTCGGTGAAAACGTTGAAGTATTTAGGGGTCACACTAGACGCGCGGCTGTCATTCAAACACCATCTCGCGAACGCAGGCTCAAAGGCGGCAAAGGTGGCCCGTGCGCTGGCGGGCATCATGCCCAACATCGGGGGACCCCAGCAACCGCGAAGGTCTCTCCTTGCCTCAGTGGTGAACTCCGTAATTTTATACGGAGCTCCTATCTGGGCTGGTGCCCTGAACAGGCACAAGAGCTTTGGTGCTCCGTGCCAGAGAGCCTGCAGGATAGCTGCGCTAAGGGTGGCCCGTGCGTACCGAACCGTATCTGACATTGCGCTCTCGGCGGTCGCGGGGACCGCCCCCTTCGATCTCCTGGCAGCCGAGAGAGCTGAAAGACACCGTGAGTGTGGGCGACGCCTAGAAGAGAACCGCTGCCACAACCGATGGTCATTGCGGACCGTAGAGGAGTGGCAGCGGAGATGGGACTGAGCCAGGGACGGCCGCTGGACCTACCGCAGCATCCCGCGAATTCGGGAGTGGGCGAGCAGGAAACACGGCTTCGTCAGTTTCCAGCTTACCCAGGTGTTGACCGGGCACAGATGCTTCCGTAGCTACCTATTTCGTATAGGGGTCTACGGCAGCGCAGAGTGCCCGGCTTGTCCAGGGGTGGACGAAGACGTGGAACACGTCCTCGTATGGTGTCCTCGTTTCATGGAGGAACGGGACCAGTTTCAAGTCACTTGGAGCGGTCCCCTCACCCCTGAGGGCATCGGGTCGTGCCTGCTTGACTCCCAGGAGGGATGGAACGCGGTAGTGACCCTCTGTACGTCCGTAGTGGACAGGCTGGGTCTCATCAGAAGAGACGAGGAGAGAAGAGTTGCGATAGCAAGAGTAGTGGGCTAATCTAGCCGTTGCCTCCCCCCGCGAAGTAATGCCTTGCAGCGGTTTCCGCGGGGGAATAAAGGTAAGAAAAGAGGTGGAGTTTTAGTGGGTATGCCTATCGACATCCTTCGGTAGGAGAGTCCCACACACGGGGAGTCTCGCATGGCTCCAGTCATGGTGCATTAAGCATTTCTCCACCTCTTCGGAAAAAAAAAAGAAAAAAAAAACACACAGACACACGCCACACACGCCACACACACACACACACACACACACTTTTATATATATATAACATATATATAACAAATATATATATGACATATATATATATATATATATATATATATATATGGGTGGTTCTCTGTGACATCGAAGATGAAAAAAATAAATATTGCTATAACTGTGGGAATATGTTTTAGAGGTATCCAGTAGTTCTCCTGAATTTTTTCAGATTTTTTCTGGGCCATTATTTTAAGTTACAGAGAGTCAAAGTTGACATTTTAGCACTTTTTTGCATTATATGCCCATATTCATGAATTTTTAGCTCCTAGGGGATGCATTTTTCACTAAAAACATAAGTATGACTTTTTTTGTAAAATTTTCCGAACTTTTCATTAAAAATACTTTTAAAGACATAAATGTATGCTGTCACACTCTGGTAAGCCATTTAAAACCTTAAATAGTGAAAATCAGCAATTCTGCTCCGAACTCTGGTAACCTAATACTGTCTAAAAGATGTCTTTTTATAGTCAGAAACTGCCTAAAAATTTCCAGAGTGGGTCTAAAGCATTAAGATCACTTATGGTCAAAATATCCGGGAAAAGTGCCCGAAATATTAATAGAAATGTATATTTGTTGCCTTATAACGATGAATCTAGTAGCATGATCATTGCAAAAAAATTTATGCACTTACCTTGGAGTGGTAGAAAAGTATCTCCACTTGTTTCAGTATCCATCTAATCCCCCGTAAGCTACTAAAAATACAAATATTATTAAACAAATGTAAAAAATTAATTTTTAAACATTTATAATGCTGAATTTTTAGTTTTACATCCCTTACAAGAAATATAATACTAATCTGAAGGATTACTATAAATATAAACATCATTATTACAATAACTGAATATACGTATTTAATACAAAAGATATATAAATAAATCGGATATATAATTATAATGAATAATTTGATAACGTGACAGTGACAAGTTTGTGAAATCTAAACAATGTATTGCTGAATATAATAATAATAATGTTGATACTTTTATAGTAATCCTTCAGATTACCATCTCGCGAACGCAGGCTCAAAGGCGGCAAAGGTGGCCCGTGCGCTGGCGGGCATCATGCCCAACATCGGGGGACCCCAGCAACCGCGAAGGTCTCTCCTTGCCTCGGTGGTGAGCTCCGTAATTTTATACGGAGCTCCTATCTGGGCTGATGCCCTGAACAGGCACAAGAGCTTTGGTGCTCCGTGCCAGAGAGCCTGCAGGATAGCTGCGCTAAGGGTGGCCCGGCGTACCGAACCGTATCTGACATTGCGCTCTCGGCGGTCGCGGGGACCGCCCCCTTCGATCTCCTGGCAGCCGAGAGAGCTGAAAGACACCGTGAGTGTGGGCGACGCCTAGAAGAGAACCGCTGCCACAACCGATGGTCATTGCGGACCGTAGAGGAGTGGCAGCGGAGATGGGACTGAGCCAGGGACGGCCGCTGGACCTACCGCAGCATCCCGCGAATTCGGGAGTGGGCGAGCAGGAAACACGGCTTCGTCAGTTTCCAGCTTACCCAGGTGTTGACCGGGCACAGATGCTTCCGTAGCTACCTATTTCGTATAGGGGTCTACGGCAGCGCAGAGTGCCCGGCTTGTCCAGGGGTGGACGAAGACGTGGAACACGTCCTCGTATGGTGTCCTCGTTTCATGGAGGAACGGGACCAGTTTCAAGTCACTTGGAGCGGTCCCCTCACCCCTGAGGGCATCGGGTCGTGCCTGCTTGACTCCCAGGAGGGATGGAACGCGGTAGTGACCCTCTGTACGTCCGTAGTGGACAGGCTGGGTCTCATCAGAAGAGACGAGGAGAGAAGAGTTGCGATAGCAAGAGTAGTGGGCTAATCTAGCCGTTGCCTCCCCCCGCGAAGTAATGCCTTGCAGCGGTTTCCGCGGGGGAATAAAGGTAAGAAAAGAGGTGGAGTTTTAGTGGGTATGCCTATCGACATCCTTCGGTAGGAGAGTCCCACACACGGGGAGTCTCGCATGGCTCCAGTCATGGTGCATTAAGCATTTCTCCACCTCTTCGGAAAAAAAAAAGAAAAAAAAAACACACAGACACACGCCACACACGCCACACACACACACACACACACACACTTTTATATATATATAACATATATATAACAAATATATATATGACATATATATATATATATATATATATATATATATGGGTGGTTCTCTGTGACATCGAAGATGAAAAAAATAAATATTGCTATAACTGTGGGAATATGTTTTAGAGGTATCCAGTAGTTCTCCTGAATTTTTTCAGATTTTTTCTGGGCCATTATTTTAAGTTACAGAGAGTCAAAGTTGACATTTTAGCACTTTTTTGCATTATATGCCCATATTCATGAATTTTTAGCTCCTAGGGGATGCATTTTTCACTAAAAACATAAGTATGACTTTTTTTGTAAAATTTTCCGAACTTTTCATTAAAAATACTTTTAAAGACATAAATGTATGCTGTCACACTCTGGTAAGCCATTTAAACCTTAAATAGTGAAAATCAGCAATTCTGCTCCGAACTCTGGTAACCTAATACTGTCTAAAAGATGTCTTTTTATAGTCAGAAACTGCCTAAAAATTTCCAGAGTGGGTCTAAAGCATTAAGATCACTTATGGTCAAAATATCCGGGAAAAGTGCCCGAAATATTAATAGAAATGTATATTTGTTGCCTTATAACGATGAATCTAGTAGCATGATCATTGCAAAAAAATTTATGCACTTACCTTGGAGTGGTAGAAAAGTATCTCCACTTGTTTCAGTATCCATCTAATCCCCCGTAAGCTACTAAAAATACAAATATTATTAAACAAATGTAAAAAATTAATTTTTAAACATTTATAATGCTGAATTTTTAGTTTTACATCCCTTACAAGAAATATAATACTAATCTGAAGGATTACTATAAATATATAAACATCATTATTACAATAACTGAATATACGTATTTAATACAAAAGATATATAAATAAATCGGATATATAATTATAATGAATAATTTGATAACGTGACAGTGACAAGTTTGTGAAATCTAAACAATGTATTGCTGAATAATAATAATAATAATGTTGATACTTTATAGTAATCCTTCAGATTAGTATTATAATTCTTGTAAGGGATGTAAAACTAAAAATCCAGCATTATAACTGTGGGAATATGTTTTAGAGGTATCCAGTAGTTCTCCTGAATTTTTTCAGATTTTTTCTGGGCCATTATTTTAAGTTACAGAGAGTCAAAGTTGACATTTTAGCACTTTTTGCATTATATGCATATTCCTAGGGATGCATTTTTCACTAAAAACATAAGTATGACTTTTTTGTAAAATTTTCCGAACTTTTCATTAAAAATACTTTTAAAGACATAAATGTATGCTGTCACACTCTGGTAAGCCATTTAAACCTTAAATAGTGAAAATCAGCAATTCTGCTCCGAACTCTGGTAACCTAATACTGTCTAAAAGATGTCTTTTTATAGTCAGAAACTGCCTAAAAATTTCCAGAGTGGGTCTAAAGCATTAAGATCACTTATGGTCAAAATATCCGGGAAAAGTGCCCGAAATATTAATAGAAATGTATATTTGTTGCCTTATAACGATGAATCTAGTAGCATGATCATTGCAAAAAAATTTATGCACTTACCTTGGAGTGGTAGAAAAGTATCTCCACTTGTTTCAGTATCCATCTAATCCCCCGTAAGCTACTAAAAATACAAATATTATTAAACAAATGTAAAAAATTAATTTTTAAACATTTATAATGCTGAATTTTTAGTTTTACATCCCTTACAAGAAATATAATACTAATCTGAAGGATTACTATAAATATATAAACATCATTATTACAATAACTGAATATACGTATTTAATACAAAAGATATATAAATAAATCGGATATATAATTATAATGAATAATTTGATAACGTGACAGTGACAAGTTTGTGAAATCTAAACAATGTATTGCTGAATAATAATAATAATAATGTTGATACTTTTATAGTAATCCTTCAGATTAGTATTATAATTCTTGTAAGGGATGTAAAACTAAAAATCCAGCATTATAAATGTTGAAAAAATAATTTTTTATAATTTTATAATAATATTTGTATTTTTAGCAGCTTACAGGGGATTAGATGGATACTGAAACAAGTGGAGATACTTTTCTACCATTCCAAGGTAAGTGCATAAATTTTTTTGCAATGATCATGCTACTAGATTCATCGTTATAAGGCAACAAATATACATTTCTATTAATATTTCGGGCACTTTTCCCGGATATTTTGACCATAAGTGATCTTAATGATTTAGACCCACTCTGGAAATTTTTAGGCAGTTTCTGACTATAAAAAGACATCTTTTAGACAGTATTAGGTTACCAGAGTCCGGGGCAGAATTGCTGGTTTTTACTATTTAAGGTTTAAAAGGCTTACAAGAGTGTGACAGCATACATTTATGTCTTTAAAAGTATTTTGAATGAAAAGTTCGGAAAATTTTACAAAAAAAGTCAGTTATGTTTTTAGCGAAAAATGCATCCCCTGGGAGCTGCAAATTCATGAAAATAGGCATATAATGCAAAAAAATTGCTAAAATGTCAACTTCGGCTCTCTGTAACTTAATATAATGGCCCAGAAAAAATCTGAAAAAATTCAGGAGAACTACTGGATACCTCTAAAACATATTCCCACAGTTATAGCAATATTTATTTTTTTCATCTTCGATGTCACAGAGAACCACCCATATATATGAGTATATGTAAAATATTACACACTCAGAGCTATTAATTATTGCTATTAATTAGTTTTATAATTTAGAGCACATTCAAATTGAATTAAAATTATTTCTTTTCCAGATCTGTTTTATCCTTGCGGGAAGAATATTCTTTGTATTTGAAAATATACTGAAAATTAACATGTAATTGAGCTCGATTTGATGCCTGAAAAGAAAATAATTATTATATTGGATAAGTTTATGTAAAGTAAATTTAATATTTCTTTCATGTTTATTAGTAGTATATCATAGAAACTTCTATCTTTATATGCATGAAGAATAACAATGAAAAACATTTATAACTAAAGGTTACAAAACTAAGAATACATGAAAGTGCCACACGAGTATCGCTGCAGCATTAATAAATTAAGTATACTTATGTAATTCGTATTATTGTTGGCGAAGCCGATACAACCCGATAGGCCGTCTGTCCCTTACATGCGTCGAACCTCGTAAAACCTTATAAAGACGTCAAACTTTCGAAAACCGGATACATGCCTATTTGGTATACATAATAAATACGGAATTGCCTGGTAGAATGGGATTAGCGATTTGATTAAGATTTGTTATTACTGGCGCAGCCGGTAGTAACGGATAGGTCGCATGCCCAATACATGCGTCGATCCTCGTAAAACCTTATAAAAGAACTGTATTGGTTGGTTTAAAATTATGGAATTTAACGGTAGACATCGATAGCTGTTAGTGGATAATATAGTGAAAAGCCTTATAGAACCTTATTAATTCAATGCACACGAATACGTCAAATACTCGAAAACCCGATACATGCCTATTTGTTATAAATGATAAATACGGAATTGCCTGGTAGAACGCGATTAACAATTTGATTAAGATTGTTTTTATGGATGTCTCAGCTCATACGATCCGGTAAACGAACCGCCCATTTATTTTGTTGATCATCATATTGTACTATAAAATGTTTTTTTCTTTTGTGAGGTTTATCTTATAAAATACTATAGGCATTTATTGTATAGTATGGTATGAGGTTTTTGCACCCGGGATACCTTATAGACTCGAATTATAAACCTACCAGTAGAAAGCAAAAAAAGACATAAACATATACAGTAATTCCATGATAATAGTGGGGACGATAGAGAGTGATTTAGTGCGCGTTATATTAATTAATTAAATTATTTATTAAATTAATCTTAAAGATCGACGTTCTCTCTCTCGTGGTTAGTGGTGACATGGAATCTATCCTGAGATCCCGTAATAAAATATTATCAACCGTCATTTTCTTTTCGTAGTATTAAAATCGTTATGGCGAGTTAATAGATATCCAGATCTATATATTTTCATTCAACGGGACTTCTACTGGGTGAGTCCACCGGGCTATAGGGCCAAATAAACCATTATTATTTTACGATGATATCTGGGACCGGAAAGAATTTTATTTAAATAATTTTGTTATATATAATTCTAAACCAGCATCACAGTATTCTTCCGCTTACAACATATCGTTGGCTGCGAAAACAGAAATATGGACCAGTTTTTTGTCGACAAACGTCTTTCTCACCTAGAAGCATTGTTTAACTAGGTGCAAACTAGGAAAAGTACGGGAAAACATCGTTTTCAATCGTTTATTTTTTAATACAGTTGTACTTACAGGGATCTCCCCTTGTATATAATTATGCTTAAAATAAGCATCGTTTCTTAAAAAATGTTCGTATAGCGGTTTATGTGTTTAAGTTTAATGTCACAGTGTTTAAAAGCATAAAATGGAGATTTTCTTCGACTTATTTTCTTCGAATCATTATTTCTAGTATAGAATAAAAGAATATATTATAAATGCATATTTTTAAATAATTCAGTGCATCGGTATGCACTGGATTAAACTATTTATCGCTATTAATTTATGCATTTTTTCGGATTAATAAATTGCTGCATCGATATGCACTGATTTAAAATAATTGATGCATCTCCAAGGGGCGACGAGATATGCTTTTTAAGAAAGGGCCCGGATATCCACGTGTCTGTGGTCGCTGATGCGTGAAAATCTGAGAGGAGATAATACACCCCCTCTCTTCCCAGGGGAATCCCAGACATTCACATGTACCGAAAGTGGGGGAGGGGGTTTGTTTGGATCTCTCCATATAGGTATTATGACTACTGAAACAATTTATAATTACCTCGTTGATCATAATTATTACTAAAAGAGCCGTGGTCATAATTAACTGGTGTCCTTAAATTTTCTCGATTATTGTTCTGGTTCCTTACTTGATTATAATTTTCTTGATTCTTTTGTATACCATCGTGATTTCCACTAAAAGTCCATTGCTGTTCATGAACATAATCAGATGGCTGATAATCCGAAGAATTTATTACATCTTGCTTAGACGTAATTACATCTAAAATATATAATCATAATTTGCAAAATCAATTTCCATATCACTGTATAAAAATATTAACATACATTCACCGTCAATACAGTTAGGAACATTATACGGCCAGTCGCACACGTTTGTTAGAGGATTAAAAACAGTTCCGGGACCACAATCCATAACATAGGTTTGTCCATTGATACACTGAAGAAATTTAGTACATAATTGCGGATGAGGTACTAATCCAGAAATGCCCAAAGGACACTCAATTTTCTCAGGTACCTGTTCAGAATTATGCGCTAGTTTCACATTTTTTCCCACTGTTATCAAACAAATAAAATAATTTTAAAATTAACGTAAATATATAATCTGTTTGCCTCTATTATCACATATCATATTATCAAATTATTGTAAATTAAATTAAATATCTAGTTTTCGTTCAAAATATTTTATTTAAGTACACGGAAAGAAATTTAGAATTTGTAAACGTAAACAGAACATGATTATCAATATCTTTTGAAATTATACAATTAAAAATTGCAACATATTTCGAACTTGATAATTCAAATTCTTTAAACCGGGACTCCCAACTCGACTCGCCGCTTCGGACCTCTAGATCGAACGCTTCGCTTCGCGACGCGCTCGATCTAGAGCTCCTCCACGCCTTCTCCACAACTAATAGCAATATTATTATACAAAATTAAACGTACCTTGACAATGTTCAACATTTTCGGGTGAATCACAAATATTCAATAATGGATTGAAAGTTCTGTCTGGTCCACAATCGAAAATATATGTATTACCGTGAGAGCATTGGAGATATTTAGTGCAGTCTGTGGGATGTGCCACTAAACCATTTATATGTGGTGGACATTTTATTGCCTAATAGAAAATAAAATAAATTATGGCTTCCCAATTCTTCCAATCATTCTTTGCGGATATTGTGATAGATGCTTTATAAATAAGATTTCCCTAAATTAATTGAAAAATGTAGAAAGTTGTATTCCAATTTTTTTTGGTCTATATGTAGACGATACAATTTTAGGTATAAAAAGAATTATATAATTATATTTATTTTATGGAATTGACATTCAATTTTTTAATCGATACTAAGTTTCTTTTCAAATAAACGAATTCAACAAAAATTAATTTCACACTCACTTTTACAAAAGTAATTTTCTAAAATTTATATATTTAAAAGGTAATATTTGTAAAACAATAACTTTATCGACAAAAATATTAAAAGTTTAAATAAAATTATATTTAAGGGTAAAAATAATATTATTATTATTTGAAGAAATATTAACATTGGTCAAGTTAAACTGTTGAACAATTTTTACTATATAACCAATTTGTTGACCAGCCTTATTAAAGTTATAATATTATTAGTACTAATTATTTTACTATTAAAAATTCGAATAGAATCGGATTAAATCGGGATAATTCAACATCTTTTGGGATTATTCATGTTTATTTTATTTAATGAGATTTATTAATAATTAATTTAACATCATTTGTATGACAGTAATTTGAGTTTTATATGTCTGATTTAATTTTCGTTAATTAGTGTTTGTTCGTTTTTATTAATTTTTGGTTTTATATTTTTTAATATTACTCTCTATCTTACAGCTTTTTTAAATTAATATTTCCTCTTCAGATGTATTGACTGTATTTGCTATTTTGTTTAGTCCCACACAGCATAAAAGATTCCCGATGAAAGATTCATGCAATATTCCTTTGCCAGTTTGCTGCAACCGCCCTAAAACTTAACTGAATCTTACAGCAATCTTTCAAAGGAACATTCTACGAAAGCGTTCTGTAATTTTGTAGCAGCATTTCAGGAAAGATATAAATAACGATAAAATGCTACATTAAATGAAACATTGCCACTAGATTGCAGCAACATATCTAGAAATGTTTCAAACTTCATCACAGAAAACTTTCATGAAAGACAACCAAAAATATTTAAGCATGATTTGACAGATTCAAAGAAATGATGCAGCGAAAGTTTGATGCAAGCTATTCAAATATATTATTGCAACCATTCAAGGAATATTGCTCCCTAAGGTTCCAGAAAATTTCAGAAAAAGAATGAGGCAATCACTAGTCACTAACTTCTAGAAAGCTTGCGTAAAAGCCATCCAGCAAGATTTCAACGCTATTCAAATATATTATTGCAACCATTCAAGGAATATTGCTCCCTAAGGTTCCAGAAAATTTCAGAAAAAGAATGAGGCAATCACTAGTCACTAACTTCTAGAAAGCTTGCGTAAAAGCCATCCAGCAAGATTTCAACGCATTGATTCTGAGCGAACAAAAGACAATATTTCCAGCAAGCTTCTTGCAAGTTTTCAGCAAACCGCACCGAAAGTCACAGTGGAAAATAAAATTAAACTGGCATGAAAACTTGCTGAAATGTTGCCGCAAATATTCCCCGAAATTGGAAATTTTAAAAAGTAAATAAAAGTATATAAATGCAGCTAAATGTGACAATTGGGACTGTATTTACTTTTATTTACATTTATTTACTTTTCTTTACATTTATTTACATTTATATATCTTTAATTATATTTGTATACTGTTATTTACATTTCTGATTATTTCAAAGAAAAATTTACTGGCACCAAATAATGTTTTATAATCGTATATATAATTCATTACAGATATTTACATTTGTTTAGAATTATTTACGAATGTATACATTTTTTATCGTTTATATAAATTTATGTACATTTATTTACAATTATAAAATAAACTGCAATAAATAAAATTATAGAAAATTATAAATAATAATAAATTAAATTAAAATATCAAAAAACTATTTATTATAGATAGACTAACTAGGAGAGTGTCTCACCTTCGGGTCACGGATCTTAACCAAACTCTGAGATACGTTTTGTAATATAAAAATATGAAGAAATTCAAAATTTTAGACTCTAACACTCTGATTTATGAAAATTAAAAGCCATTAAAGTAAATTTTGAAGAAAAATTACTCCCATTTTAATCGCTTATATCTCGGAAACAAATAGAAATATACACTGAAACTCAAAACCACCAAAAAACTGAGATGAAGGAGACATAGTTTAAAAATAGTAAGCTCAAATTGGTTAATTTATCTTAAAAGATTTTAGCAAGATTTCAATGCAATTTTTGTAAATGATCAAAAAACAATGTTTCTGGCAAAATTCCTGCAAATTTTCGGTAAAAAACGCGATAAGTTGCAGTGGAACATACAATTAGGGTTGCGTGAAAGCTTATTAAAATATTGCATTAATAAAACTTGTAATCTTTCGTGAAAGACAGCTAGATAGACTACTATAATCTTTCTGGATACACTCAAAAAAGTTACGTAACGCCTCGCACAAAAAGCTTCCAGAAACTTATCATGGAAGATTGCAGCAATATATCAAGGAATATTCCCGATGAATTATGCAAAAATGTTTCACTAAAAAATACTGCAATGAACAGCTTACCTGCTTTGTGGAATAGATTCCGCAAAAGTTTCCATCAAGAATTTGGAAATTTGTACAAAATACACTCTCCACCACATGCATTCAAAATTTCAAAGTTTTAGTGCTTAGCAACAAAACCTTGTAGCTTAAAAAATCCAAGGCCTTTCGAAAAAGCAGGTAAAAGCTTTCAATAAATGCTACTGCAAAAGTTAAAAAATTCAAATTTGTGTTTTTTATAAGTATTAAAAAGAGATAAAAACACTAAACATCATGTCTGTTTTTGATCCGTTGTAGATTTAGTGTACAGATAGTTAAAAAAAACCACCGAGGTTTGGAAGGTAATTGCTTTAACTTTAAAATGAGAGGTCGAGCGTTTTTTTAACACTTTTTACCAATGTTGGAGTATTTTTAGTAAAAAACAGGCTTTTTTTTAAAATCGAAATATTTAAAAAAGGAAGAGACATAGAGAAAAACTTCAGAGCGAACAAAGATGCTATTTCACAGAACATAGATCTGCAGCTTAAACGAGATTTGAACAAAATAATTCTTTTCCATGTTTTAGCATAACAAAAAATTTTAAAAATCGCTTATTTATTTTATATTGTACTTGAAAAATGTTTAAATTAGCATTAATTGAATTAAAAAATTATAGAATAATAATAATTTTAAAAATACTGTATTAACTGAGACTCAATTAAAGATTTTTCAACTTTTTTATATGCGAGAAAATGGAAAAAAAAATTTTTTTTCATATCTTGCATTAAGATGCAGATCTACATTCTATGAGTAAAATAGCATCTTTTTTCTCCTTGGAGTTTTTCTCTATCTCTCTTCCTTTTTTTAAAAAAGTGTGTTTTTTTACTAAAAATACTCTGGTTTTTTATTTTTTCAGTATTTGTATACAATAATAAACTTGAAATACATTATGTTTAGTTTATTTCTCTATAAATGTGTATTTTACTATACCCCGTAATTTATTTTCAAATAAATTATTTCTTTATTTTTTTCTAAAGTACCAATATGACACAAAGTTGGTACTAATCTCATTTTTATGTAGTACTAATTTCATTATAATGTAGTACTGATTTTGTAAGAACTGGGTTCAAACTCAGGACGAATTTAGTATAAATTTCATGAATAGTATTTGAAGGGTTGTGTGGAGTTAGGTCTCGATTTAGGTCCCTTTTTAAATTATGATTGAAAATTAACCTAAGAGGCACCATTTATACGTATTTCAAATAAGAAAAAATGGAAGTGTTTCTTTGTATTTCAAATGATGCAGAACACCCAAAAAGGGCCTAACATATGCCTTCTTAGCCTGCTTTGAATCGATTAAATGCGCAGAGTAGCAAAAATAAAAAAAGTAGGAATAAAAAAAATAAAGTAGAATAAAAGCAACATAAAATTATAATACCAAATAAAATTTTTACCTAACACTGCGCAAAATTGGTTTAATGTGTATTTTTTTCTTTTGTGAATAAAAACGAGGATTTAAGAGCTGGAAGAGAGACTGATGAAAAATAGTTCAATTCACAAAGTTATTTATATATATTTATGAACACTTTGTAAACTGAATTTATTATCTTAAAAATAGAAAAACATATTTTCGTTTTCATGAAATATGTAACAGTACTTTTCGATACAAGAGCGAAAGTGTTGATTTTCTAACAAGTGCGAATTTAACGCTCGAGCGAAGCGAGTCAAAAATCATCATTCGCACGTATATATATATATATATACGGGCTATTTCACGTCAAGTGGTACGATGAAAATTTTAAATCGCTCCAAAATTTGAGAACAGGCTGGAAATATCTTCAAGAAGATAGAAAAAAAATTTTAGGTGTTAAAAATAATTTGCCTAAGAGTTATTCCACCATAAAAAATGGAAATTTTTCAATTTTTTAGAAAATTTTCTATTTTCAAAGCCATTTATCTCAAAATCTATTAATTTTTTTGAAAAAACATTACAAACAACTTTTGTTCAAAATAATCTTTAGAACTTATCTACCTGGGTTACAATTCTTAATTTTAAAATCTCGAAGAGATAGAACGCCCGGAAATATTGAATATCAAAAAAAGGCGACCACGCCACAATCGATTTTGATCTAACACCGCTCAAAAAATCACATTTTTTGAGAGCTTTCGAATGGCGGTGGTTAGATTATGGGCCAAGACCGCTGTTGTAGGTTATGTCCTAAAATACATGAAAATTAGTGATTTTATGAGGTTTATGAGGCATAACTTACACCAACGGTCTTGACCAATAATCTAACCGCCGCCATTCGAAAGCTCTCGAAAAATGTGATCTTTTGACCGGCGTTAGATCAAAATCGATCGTGGCGTGGTCGCCTTTTTTTGATATTCAATATTTCCGGGCGTTCTATCTCTTCGAGATTTTAAAATTAAGAATTGTAACCCAGGTAGATAAGTTCTAAAGATTATTTTGAACAAAAGTTGTTTGTAATGTTTTTTCAAAAAAATTAATAGATTTTGAGATAAATGGCTTTGAAAATAGAAAATTTTCTAAAAAATTGAAAAATTTCCATTTTTCATGGTAGAATAACTCTTAGTCAAATTATTTTTAACACCTAAAATTTTTTTTCTATCTTCTTGAAGATATTTCCAGCCTGTTCTCAAATTTTGGAACGATTTAAAATTTTCATCGTACCACTTGACGTGAAATAGCCCATATATATATATATATATATAGTTAAATTTTTAGAACGCTATTTTAATAACGTTTAAATTTTTTATTTTTTAACCATATTTATCGCTTTATAACTCAAATCCTATTGATTTTTTGTTATACATGTTGAATACAAAAAAGTTTGGAAATTTTCTCTAGAATCTGTTAAAAAACTTTAATCGCCCCAATTATATATACAGGGTGTCCCATTTTAAATAACGGATGAGAATATCTCAAAAATATTGGAGATAGAAAAAAACTTTCTATACAAAAGTTGTAGGGTTTTTAATGGGCCAACTGACGGTGATATTAACCATAACCTGAGGTCAAGGGTTAAGTTCATTTGAAGGACAAAATGTTTTTTTCAAATAGAAATCACTACTTTTGACCTCGGAAATGGAAAGGGCGGGAAATTTTACGTTCAGTATGAACTTGGCCAAGGTTATGGTCAAGGTCATGGTCAGGATCAAAACAGTAATCGCGTACAGACCTTACGAAAAAAGCCAACCCTATAAAAATATTGAGGTGCAGGAGCTGTATGGTTGCAAGAAAGCCAACTAACGGTATCCTTGACCATCACCTCAAGGGCAAAGGTCAAGGTCATGTTAGGAATTTTAAGATCTCGACCATCACTCGCTCTCAGCCTTACCCAGGATTAACGACGTGGACGTGGCGAGTTTCTAATCCCTCTGTATATGTGTGTGTGTGTGTGTGTGTGTGTGTGTGTGTGTGTGTGTGTGTGTATGTGTAAAATCGTAAAATTTTTTTGCGAAATTATACAAAAATTATTTAGTAGCTACTTTGCTTTAAGTGTAAAAAACTAAAAAAGTAAGAACATACTATCTGTGCATAATTCCCAACCTCGCTTTAGTTGACCTGATTGAAATAAGATCATTCATCCGTCAGCCCCTTAGTACATAATGCCTGATTATACCTCCAATGAAATAGTAGATATTATTCTTGCGCTTGGAGAATGCCATGGTAATTATGCTCAAGCAGCAAGAATATACCGTAATCGTTTTCCTAATAGAAGACACCCAAACGATCATACCATTGCGAGACTTGTAGAGCGTCAGCGACAACGACCACTTGGTCCGCGAGAAAGACGGAGAAATAATGTACCAGAAAGGGATCAGCCACATGTGCTTGCAGTATTAGGTTTGGTAGCAATTGACCCCCACATTAGTACTCGAGCAATTGCAAGACAATTAGGTATTCCAAAATCCACGGTGCACCGAATTCTGAGAATTCACAGATTCCATCCTTGCCACATAACATTGACGCAACAGTTACTTGCTGGGGACTTTGAACGAAGGTGCCAGTTTTGTGCGTGGGCACAAATGATAATACAAGGAGATCGAGAATTTTTTAACTACGTCCTATGTAGTGATGAAGCTACTTTTCATAATACTGGTTAACTTAACAGGCACAATTGCCATTACTGGTCTCTCGAAAATCCACATTGGCTTCAACAAGTGAATCATCAGCAACATTGGAGTTTGACCGTGTGGTGCGGTATTATAAATGGAAACTTAATTGGTCCGTATTTTTTCGAAAGACATGTTAATCGCCACAACTATTTACGATTTTTGAGAAATGATTTACCGGTCTTACTTGCAAATGTTGATCTGCACACAAGACAACGCATGTGGTTTCAGCACGATGGTGCACCTGCTCATTTTGTCAGAATAGTTCGTGACTATCTGAACGTCAGATTCACTAATCGATGGATAGGACGTGGTGGATTTGAAGAATGGTGCCCGAGATCTCCAGATTTGACCAGCTTGGATTTCTTTTTGTGGGGTTATCTGAAAAATATTGTCTACGCTGAAGTACCCACTACAAGAAAAAATATGATGGACCGCATAACAATTGCATGTCGCTACATTCCAAGAATCGCTCTTCTAGCCACCATTAGAAGTTTTCAAAATCGAATTCAGTTATGCCTTGGTAATAACTGGCAACTGTTTGAACATCTTATTTGATGAATTTCTTGATCAAAGCGTCTTTAAAATCAGATTAGATAACTTACCCTAAGAAGAACTATCGCCTTGCCTTGAGTGTCTGGGATAACTATACCCCGATACATACACACACACACATACACACACAGAGGGATTAGAATCTCGCCACGTCCACGACGTTGATCCTGGGTAAGGCTGAGAGCGAGTGATGGTCGAGATCTTAAAATTCCTAACATGACCTTGACCTTTGCCCTTGAGGTGACGGTCAAGGATACCGTTAGTTGGCTTTCTTGCAACCCTACAGCTCCTGCATCTCAATATTTTTATAGGCTTGACTTTTTTCGTAAGGCTTGTACGCGATTACTGTTTTGATCCTGACCATGACCTTGACCATAACCTTAGCCAAGTTCATACTGAACGTAAAATTTCCCGCCCTTTCCATTTCCGAGGTCAAAAGTAGTGATTTCTATTTAAAAAAAACATTTGTCCTTCAAATGAACTTAACCCTTGCCCCTTAAAAACCCTACAACTTTTGTATAGAAAGTTTTTTTCTATCTCCAATATTTTTTGAGATATTCTCATCCGTTATTTAAAATGGGACACCCTGTATATATAATTGGGGCGATTAAAGTTTTTTAACAGATTCTAGAGAAAATTTCCAAACTTTTTTGTATTCAACATGTATAACAAAAAATCAATAGGATTTGAGTTATAAAGCGATAAATATGGTTAAAAAATAAAAAATTTCAATTTTTTGATTGCTAGCAGCATTTAACGTAATTAAAATAGCGCTCTAAAAATTTAGCTACATCTTTTTTAACCCATTTCTGAAAGATTCCACCAGAAAATAATATTTTTATATGTTATGTCTGGTAAGCAAAATTTAATAAGTAATGTATGTTAAGTAAACAAATGTTTTTCCGATGACTTATTCATCATAAGGCTTCTGTTATTTATTCGATATCGGCACTAAAGAGCCTAACTCGTTTTTTTAAATATTTAATATTTTTTTATTAAAAACCTCTAACTGAAAAACTGTTTTTTTTATTTTTCCAAAAACTATACTATTGAGTTTGGCCCTTTTACTACCCAAACCCTCATTTTGTTTTAAAAGTATTATTTCGTACTGACTTGGTACAATTATGAAACTGATTTTGTACTTACTTTGCGCAAAATTTCGTATTAATTTGGTACATAAAGTCCAAGTCTAATTTTATGTTTCACTGTGACTTACCGTGTGGTTTTTCGAAAAATTACTGGAAACTTTTACGCAAGCTTTCTACGAAGCAGGTACTGTTCATTGCTGCATTTTTCATGAAATATTTTTACATAATTTAATGAGAATATTCCTCGACAAGTTATTGCAATCTTCCAGGATAATCTTCTGAAAGCTTGTTGTGCTATGCACATATCGAAACTTTTTTAACCGTGGCTTGAAAGGTTACAGCAATCTATCCAGCAGTCTCTCTTGAAAGATTGCTAGTTACGTTGCTGCAATATTTGCGACAATATTTCAGCAAGCTTTCATGCAAGCTTAATTTTATGTTCTACTGCGTCTTTCGTGTGGTTTTCCGAAAACTAGCTAGAAGCTTGCCATAAATATTGTATTTTTATCTTTCACAAAAACTGCATTAGAATGTTTCTTGAAGCTTTTACGTAAGGTTTCTACAAAGCAGGTACTGTTTATTGCCGTAATCTTTCGTGAAACATTTTTGCATAATTCATCGGGAATATTCCTTGACACGTTGCTGCAACCTATTAAAATAAGCTTCTGGAAGCTTCTTGTACCATGCGTAACGAAACTCATTTTAGCATGGCCCGCGTAGAAAAAAATTCATGTGAAAATCATGGCAAAATTTTTCTTTGCAATATCTTGGCACTGTCGTGGCTAATGTCGTGGCCATAAATATTATTTAAATTATAATAAAAATAAAAAAGATAATTAAAATTTGTTGCAAACGTATGGCATTTAATTAACGATAATTTAAAAAAAAAAGTAATCCTTCGGAGACTCGAACTCGAATCTTTTATACCGAAGTCTTTCGCTCTACCAACTGAGCTATTTTATTGTTTATATCAATATGTTAAATTCAGGTTAAATATAAAAAACAATAGCAATATCGCGTCCCGACGAAAATTATATTATTATTTTTCGTAAAAAGTACTGCGTAGTTTAGAATAAAAATACGGCGTAGAAGACGAACAAAATAAGGTTGATAAAGAATGATTCTAAGCAAATGCAGTATCATAAAATATAATTTATAGAGCTAAGGAACAGATTATTTTACGAGTGTTACAAACGAAAAAGAGACTGATAAGTAGAGTTGAAGATATTATTCAAAGCCAATACGCATATAAGCGGGATCGCCGATAGTGAGATCGAAACGAAGGGTTACGCAAGAGTTTTTTTGTACTACACTATAAAATCAATGCTCGGAGAAGAGCCGGCAATGGGAAACATCGACTAGAAAATTCGAGCATTAGAAGGAAGTAATAAATTAAGCCGTTCTTTGGGTAACGTCGCAGTAATGAAAGGGGGACAGCAAATTCTCCGAATTAACTACGAAGCGATACAGAAAATGCACGCGATTCGATAATTTTTAATCACGCATATCTAACGGCCCAATCGGGTGCAAGCACAGAAAAATCGAGAACTACTTACACAATTTCCATATAAGGCAAAGTGTAAGACAAGGACAGATGCATAGATTTTTAGGGTATATAAAGAGGACCCAGAACAGACACAGCCACTCCTAATTTTTCATCTAAAGTTTTCATAAGGCGAAGCTCTGCTCGTCAACTCTTTGATTTTTATCCGAGGGCGCGGCATTGCTACTCGGACTTTAAAACAATACGCATCCAAAATCAAGAAAGATCTTCTATTCGGGAATCGAGACGCCTCGTTGACATCTACGAGCCATAGTCAAGGAACTACGACTTCGACATCTGGAAATCATCGGACTCCAACCGCATACACATCTAACGTCGACGCCCGCAGGTCTATAGCAGGGCTTAATCCAGCAATTTGACACCGTTATCCACGTTCTAGGCGGACCTTCGTTCCTCACCGAATACACACACACACACACATATATATATATATATATATATATATATATATATATATATATATATATATATATATATATATATATATATATATATATATGGGTGGTTCTCTGTGACATCGAAGATGAAAAAAATAAATATTGCTATAACTGTGGGAATATGTTTTAGAGGTATCCAGTAGTTCTCCTGAATTTTTTCAGATTTTTTCTGGGCCATTATTTTAAGTTACAGAGAGTCAAAGTTGACATTTTAGCACTTTTTTGCATTATATGCCCATATTCATGAATTTTTAGCTCCTAGGGGATGCATTTTTCACTAAAAACATAAGTATGATTTTTTTGCAAAATTTTCCGAACTTTTAATTAAAAATACTTTTAAAGACATAAATGTATGCTGTCACACTCTTGTAAGCCATTTAAACCTTAAATAGTGAAAATCAGCAATTCTGCTCCGGACTCTGGTAACCTAATACTGTCTAAAAGATGTCTTTTTATAGTCAGAAACTGCCTAAAAATTTCCAGAGTGGGTCTAAATCATTAAGATCACTTATGGTCAAAATATCCGGGAAAAGTGCCCGAAATATTAATAGAAATGTATATTTGTTGCCTTATAACGATGAATCTATTAGCATGATCATTGCAAAAAAATTTGTGCACTTACCTTGGAATGGTAGAAAAGTATCTCCACTTGTTTCAGTATCCATCTAATCCCCTGTAAGCTGCTAAAAATACAAATATTATTATAAAATTATAAAAAATTATTTTTTAAACATTTATAATGCTGGATTTTTAGTTTTACATCCCTTACAAGAATTATAATACTAATCTGAAGGATTACTATAAAAGTATCAACATTATTATTATTATTATTCAGCAATACATTGTTTAGATTTCACAAACTTGTCACTGTCACGTTATCATATTATTCATTATAATTACATATCCGATTTATTTATATATCTTTTGTATTAAATACGTATATTCAGTTATTGTAATAATGATGTTTATATATTTATAGTAATCCTTCAGATTAGTATTATAATTCTTGTAAGGGATGTAAAACTAAAAATTCAGCATTATAAATGTTTAAAAATTAATTTTTTACATTTGTATAATAATATTTGTATTTTTAGCAGCTTACAGGGGATTAGATGGATACTGAAACAAGTGGAGATACTTTTCTACCACTCCAAGGTAAGTGCACAAATTTTTTTGCCATTATCATGCTACTAGATTCATCGTTATAAGGCAACAAATATACATTTCTATTAATATTTCGGGCACTTTTCCCGGATATTTTGACCATAAGTGATCTTAATGATTTAGACCCACTCTGGAAATTTTTAGGCAGTTTCTGACTATAAAAAGACATCTTTTAGACAGTATTAGGTTACCAGAGTCCGGAGCAAAATTGCTGATTTTCACTATTTAAGGTTTAAATGGCTTACAAGAGTGTGACAGCATACATTTATGTCTTTAAAAGTATTTTTAATGAAAAGTTCGGAAAATTTTACAAAAAAAGTCATACTTATGTTTTTAGTGAAAAATGCATCCCCTGGGAGCTAAAAATTCATGAAAATGGGCATATAATGCAAAAAAGTGCTAAAATGTCAACTTTGACTCTCTGTAACTTAAAATAATGGCCCAGAAAAAATCTGAAAAAATTCAGGAGAACTACTGGATACCTCTAAAACATATTCCCACAGTTATAGCAATATTTATTTTTTTCATCTTCGATGTCACAGAGAACCACCCATATATATATATATATATATATATATATATATATACTTATATATATCTATATATTTTGGTACTTAAGGTATATTCTTTTCGGCTATCTATACGCTTGTATTATTCGTAAAGGCAAACCTGATATTTTATGTTATTTTATGTTATGCTGAACCAACCGTTTTCTTTTAAAACAATTATTATTTGATACTACAATTTATTTATAATAATTCTTATTTCGATTATTAATTATTAATGTTTATAATAAAATAACCTTGTGTATATTTTATTCTATAATGTGTTAACGTGTTCGCCGCACATTTGTTTATTTAATCAAAATTAAAATCGTTATTTGAATTAAATAAATTTATGCAATTGTTAATAAAATAGTGTGATTTTATGTGTTTTTGCCCATTAAAGAGCTGTAAGAATTTAGTTACACGTGTTTATTTAAAGGAAAACAGCATATTATATTTAAATAAATAATGCATGATTAATACGAAATAAAACATATATTATTTTATTTATCCCACATTATATCCTATATCTCTACTCTCAAAATAACTTCGCTCGCTACTCCCGGTGACGTAAGGCTAGTCCTAGTCAAACAAGAGCGAAAGGAACGCGAATGGTTTATTAACCATTTGCCTTCTTGTAACATTTTTTATGGTAATTGGTACAAGTCTGGACGTGACAGCAACACACTTCAATTCATTTTATAACCTGATTTTAACGTATTGATATAAACAATAAAATAGCTCAGTTGGTGGAGCGAAAGACTTCGGTATAAAAGATTCGAGTTCGAGTCTCCGAAGGATTACTTTTTTTTTAAATTATAGTTAATTAAATGCCATACGTTTGCTACAAATTTTAATTATTTTTTGTATTATAATTTAAATAATATTTATGGCAAAATCCTTGCAAAATCATGGATTCTGCTCATTAGCCACGATTTTGCCAAAATATTGCAAGGAAAAATTTTGCCATGATTTTCACATGAATTTTTTTCTACGCGGGGGACTAGCTATCTTTCTCGAAACATTGTCAGTTACATTTCTCCAATAATTACGGCTCTATTTCATCAAGCTTTCATGCAACACTAATTTTAAGTTTCACTACATCTTTCGTGTGGTTTTCCGATAACTTGCAAGCTTGCCGAAAATATTGTATCTTGCCCTTTTACAAAAATTGCATTGGAATCTTGCTGGAAGCTTGTACGCAAGCATTCTACAAAGTATGGGTACTGTTTATTGGCGCAATCTTTCGAGAAACATTTTTGCATAATGCATCGGGAAGGCGTAACGAAACTTTTTTGAGTGTGGTCAGAAAAATTGTGGCAATCTATCAGCTGCCTTTCACGAAAGCTCGCAATCCCTCACTGGTTAGTTACTATTTTCCATGACATAATATATTACGGTAAATACTTTAGAGAATAAATTTGTTTAAAAATAAGGATAAAATGATAACTGTATAAATAAGACAATCTTTTGAATTGAAAAATAATTTTAAAGTGTTTTTTAAATTAATACAATTTGAGATGCAAGAACATTAATATTTATTTACTAAATGCTTTCATTTATATTTAAGTTTAATTTACTATTGATTAAATAATTAAATAATTACAATATTAGTAATTATATTCACTTAAATGGATTGATCATTATATACAAGTTCTAAAAGTACCTTGCAAGTGTTGCGATATAGCGTAGTGGTTAGAGCGTTTACTTTTCATGCGTGAGTCCGGGGTTCATTTCCCGCTTTAGGTTATAACTTTCTTTGCGATTTGTGTTAAATATTTATCAACAACCAATTTGTAACAAATTTTAAATAATTAATATATGTATAAAATGTCATGTATAAATATAAAAACGTTGTCACACCGCACTGGGGATCAGGGTGCGGGTGATAAAGTCTATATCAGTTATAAAAAATAAGAGAATTTATTAACTAAATACAGATTAATTACACGGTTGCCAGTCGCGTTCGCGGCTATATTTAACGGCTGCCAGCTATTAACAATTAAAGCGTATTTTGGCTCGTAAGAATTACACGCACGGCGATATAATAAATAAACGATCGAATATCAGCTCGATCGACGAAAATGGCGACGCCGGCCACGTGTGCGGATACGCGCGAAAAGGGCAATAGCGGCACACACACTTTATGAGGAGAGGAACACGGGTATAGGATAGCACGTTTGCACGAACCTTGCACGGCGATCACTCACTCCAGGTTGCACTTGGTGCACACTCTCCAAACTCTCTTTCTCGTACGAAAAGCGGTCAACAAAAATACCTGGTTGCGTCCGCTCACGGCCGTGTTCTCGAGCTCTCCGCCTTCGTCCTGCGAGAGCGCCACACGCATGCGTCGCAACCGACTCCGCGCAGTGCGAGCGCGCCCTTATAGCGAGAGCGGCTTGATGTTGTTGTCGGCGTTCTGCTATGCTGTTCGATCGAGACGACGACGACAACGAGGATGAGTTGGCGACGACGAGGCTGCTGTTTGGTAATAATTACCTCGTTCCTTGTTATTTAACGGCTAATCGATCTATGAGTTGGTTTCATGTGGACGGCGAGCCTTACTGCCGTGGTTAGCGGGTCGTGGCTGCTCGGCGTAGATGAGTACGTGTCGCTTTCTCTGTCTCTCTCTATTTCATGGCTTCTTGGCTGCTGAGATGTCTCTTCACGACGTCGGCTTCGGATGTTATTCCTCGGGTCTACTGCGCGGCTGCTATTACACGGTAAGGAGTAACTTGGCAGGCGCCTTGCTATTTAGTTAGTATATGTGAGCAATGTTTATGCTCATATAACCTCTAACCCTGGCTCCTATACACCTCTACTCCTGTACACAGTCTTGTGTACTCTTATCTGCTCCTTAGTATTGAAAAGATACTTATTAATATGCTTTACAGGTTGATCTTCCTGTACGAGTTTTGTTGCTGCTGTGTGGCTCCTTCAGTATTGAGGCTACTCCGGATATGCTGCTGCGATTGCTACAAGAGCCATCTTCCTTATGCTTTGGACCTTGGTGCTCTGTCTATGCTCCTGTGCTGACTTACTCAGCTGATGTATCCAGACTCTCCGAGTGCTGTTCGCTCTGTACGTAGCCTCTTAGTGGCTAATGGTCTTCTCGTCTCCTGGGTGTGCTGGCTCCGCTTTAGTTCCAGGGTGTGGCTTGTTCGGTATTAGGCATGTTTTTATAGGGTTTAGGGAAATATATTCAATAATGAGTAGATAGGGATGTGTGTGCTCGGTGCTAGGCGTGTTATATATAGGATTTAGGTAAATATATTGGATAATGAGAAGGTAGGGATGTGTGTGCTCGCTTCGCACCATAGACAGGCACACTTGCCTTGTCACAACGTGTTGTTTGTAAAAGATTTTCGTAAGGATTCTTGAAAGACTTCTGCAAGATTTATTAAAAGCTTTATACATATTATCAAGAATTCTTGCGGAAATCTCCCGCTAGATGCTTGCATAAAGTTTTCATGAATGCTTCTTGAAAGGTTTAAGAATCTTTTCACTTGCTTACTGGAAAATTGTTGGAAGCTTCATAGAAATATCCCAGCAATATTTCTTGAAAGATTTTTGTAATGTTTCGCGGAAGCTTGTAGCCGTCAAGTGCTTTAGATATTTTTAGTTCGCAGCAATATTCCATGAAAGCTTTCTGATAGATTACTTTATACACCCTAACAAAAAATCTTACAGAAGGTTTTCCGTAGATGCTTGCATAAAGTTTTCATGAAAGCTTCCTGAAGGGTTTAGAAAACTTTCCAATAACTTCCTGGAAACTTGTCGGAAGTTTTCTAGAAATATTCCCGCAATATTTCTTGTAAGATTCCTACAATATTGGTTTCAATTACAAATACTATAATGTTATTTTTATGAAAAAATATTTTCGAATTGATTTCTAATCGTTTTTATAGAATAAAATTAATACTTTATGTAAAACATTCTGTTTATTTAAAGATAGTTTAAAATATTACTGATTTTTCAAAATGCTTTAACATGTTTTGAAAAAGACGAAGGAGTGTTAGTGTAATATATATTATTCTATTCTATGAAATAATATTATTCCGATTAAAATGCCAGCTTCCGTCCATTCGTTGGGATATGTTCTGCATAAGAAAAGAATAAACCATCGGTCTTAGAAAAACTAGTGCGGTATATAAATGCTAATATGTTTACGATGTGCGAATTTAATTATAGTAAACTGTTACAAAATGTTACAAAAAAAGCCGTTTGGCCATTATGTATTCAAATTGATATACCTGGAAAATAGGCTGGTTCAGTACAATTGCAACAGTGTCGTCTAATGGTGTATATAATCGCGTTGATTCATCCATGTAACATTCAACTTTGTCTGGAAAATCACACTCAAACGTATCAGGACTGAAGAGGGTACCTGGGGCACATGGTTGTAGAAAAGCTCGACCATTCCAACAATGTACGTAAAATCTGCAATCTAGCGAATAAACAAAATATCCAGTTGCATCAGGACTTGGACAATGTAATCCCAGTATTGGATCGTATATAGCTACAAATTGGGCTTTATCCTTCACAGGTCGTGGCTGGAGCTTCTCTTTTCTTGATTTCTAATTTACAAATTTCTATTAATATTACTGTTAAGGGGATGTCGGACTCAGAAAATGGTAATTTTTAATATTTTTTTACAAACAAAAGAATAATATTTTTAACCTCTTCTGACCGGCACCATGAATGCACAAATAAAAGAAATTTTTTATGGATCTATTATTTTTTTGTCCTAAAAACTTACAATATACAGACATATATCATTTAGTACTATATATTCGAAGAGGTTAATGCTACCGTCGATTTTATAGGAGAAAATTAGAACGTATCACAATCGTAAATTTAAAACTGTCTACGTATCTGGATACCGGTTAGAAGAGGTTAAAAAATCCTAAACGCCATGCCCTTAGGCATATTTTAAACAGTATTGTCAAATTTTTTTAGATTTTTAAAACTGTAATTTAAATCTGATTTTTGCGTTGAAAATTCATGTCTTTTTAAGATCAATAATTACCGACCGAAAATTGTTTGTGTAAAAGGTGTAGATCTCTGTAACTTGGGTCCGTCATCGCTTTAAGTCGATGTCTAACTTATATGGTATAACTTGTAAATATTAGTCTTTGATATGCCATGAATTTATCCTATACCAATCAAATAATCTTTAAAACAATTAATCACATTAATCATTACACTAATCGCTGTAATACTTTGTACACAATTATATTGCCTTTTAACAAAGGACCAAATTTTTGTGGTTTTATTCAATTTGTATATAAAATACTAATTTACGTGAAATCAATACTTTTGAGTCGATAAATAACTCCAGTAGTAACATATGAGTTTGACATCCTGCTAATTTATGAATAATATTATGTTTGAACAATAAAATATTTATATCACTATTCAGAATTATTACACTACTATCTTTTAGCCAAACAAGTTTAAATATAATTTATCAACATATAAAATATAATATAGTCTTATTGAACTAAGAAAAAATGTTAACCGTGATACAAAAATTTTAATTCTTGCAATATCTTTCTGTGTATTGGTAAGCCATTTTAACTGTTCCATAAACTAATTAATTGATACAGCGAATGCAAATATAAAAAATGAAAAATCTAAGAACAAAGAAATTTGAAACTGCTATACCGTGCTTTCACTCGAAACGCTTTCGTACCAGTCCTCTTCTTGCACGTCGTGATAAACTTGGTCGTTATATTTATTATGTCCAAGCGAATGGTCCAATTTTGAATTATGTACAGTAATCGGTGATTGTTGATAAAACCCATTACTGTGCTCATTGTTTTGTGTCCACAATTCATCAGTGGAACCTTTAAAACCGGACTGCTCAGTACTTGAATCTTCTCGCGATTCGCTGTGCTTTTGCCAAGCAGATGGACGACTCACCACACGTTTAACAATTTTTCGATTCTCAAGATTTGCAATCTCCTCTACAACAATCTGCAACAACGTTTAACAGTATTTTTTAGCTACACTGAATATTTAGTATAATCAAATACATTTTGTTTAAAACAAATAAATGATTTATCTGGTATATACTTATCAAATTATTTACTTCTTTTAAATAAATATAATAAAAATATAAATGAACCAAACAAACAAAAAATAACCTCTGTAATCAATATAATGCGTGAAATAATGAAAATAAAAATATATTCAAATAATCAATTATTTGATTTAACGAAATAAATCTTAAAAACCAACAAATTTTTATTCAAGATGAGTCAATGTCAGCGCGCCAGGGAGTCATTGTGCCAGGGCCGCTAGAAAGGTCTGTTCGCGCGAGTTTGGGAGGGGGTCTGTCGCGACAAGAAGGCTTTTCAACTTGACTAAATTTACGCACTAAATTCAAATTTGTGCGCTGGTTAAGCAAATTTCTTTTGTCTGTGTTTATATCATAAAATCGCATGAGAGAAAATTCATGTTACTAGATGTACCTTGATATAAATACTAATTTTATATATTATGTAATTATGCAGTAGCTAAGTAAATAAATCATAAAGAAATTATGAAATTATTAACGTGTTGAAAATAATGATTGCGTTAAGCTACATTTACATGGAATGATTCATATATACGTATATATATTTATATATTTATTGTGACGCTGCACTGGGGATCAGGGTGCAGGTCAATTAGGGTCAACTATTTAATATAAATAAAACAAGTATTTATTATAATAAACAACTAAGTGAAAAGGTGGGCGCCAGCCGCGTTAATACGCGACGAATAACGATAACACGCGGGTTATCTTAACCTGACACTATATACAGAGCAGTACTCTCGCCGCACCGGGTTATGCTGTAAGGAGGGGAAGGGAAGGAGGGGACCAGGATGTCGCACACACTAGTACGGATACTCGGCGGTACCGTACACAGCTAGAGTGAATTATTCACCAACCTTTATTGGAGGAATCGGCACTCGTCCCTAAATGGCGATGTCACTCTCTCTATCTCTCTCACTCTATATGGCACTCGTACGCACGATATTTGGGAAGTCGTCAAGTCGGGCCGACTGTCCGTAGAGCTCTGCCTCTCGGCGTGCTCGAGAGCCCCGTGTTCGTACCGCGCGCCTGCGCAGTACGTACTCGTGCGCGGCACCTCGATCTCGCGTCGTGCGAGCGTGTCGAGTGCCGCAGTGTTCAGGCTGTATCGGTACAAGTCAGATGTATGGCGTTTGTTGACCTGGTGCAGTGTACCTCTCGGCGATGCTGTAGGACTTCCTCCTGGGTAATTATTACGTCGTTCCGTCTTGCTTATCTCAACTAATTGGTACGGCGTGAGTTTCAGGTACGAAGCTCACCCGCCGCTGCATTGCTGCCCGACGCCGCCTCGATCATCTCTCCACGACGACGACGTACCAGAACGACCGGTCCCAGGTCTTCAACTACTCCAGGTAATTCCTTCAGTGTTGGGGTCACGCTAGTGTGCGTGTTCAGGTGTTTAGTATTTTACAAGGTCTGCTGTACACGTTGTTTGTGTACAGCAACCTAACCTCTTTGTCCTATACTTTCCTTGTACAGCTGTAGTGATTATATACAGCTGTACACGTATTCCCTTGTCTTTGTCTTCTGCCTATGGCTATTCATCCTCTTCCTTGCTCCTTACCCTATTGCTGTGTTTTTGTTCTTATAAACATCTCTTTTACAGCTGTATCTTGCTTGGCGTTGGAGGTTCTTCGGCTTCCTGCCTGGGTACTATCTCATCGCCCTGACTGCTGCACTGTAGAGCTGAGGAGTGTCCTCTAGGCTCATTCATCGACAGCCTCCCTTGATCCATTTATGCTGCTGAGTTAGATCCGGAGGAGCCTTCCTGATTTCTATGCTCGCCCAGGACTTCCTCGCCAGGATCACCTAGTGCTTCGGCTGCATGTGTGTGTTGCGCTTGGGGTGGGGTTATTAGACTGTGAGGGTAGGTAGGATGTAGCTGATGTGCGGGTAGGTAGCTAGGGAAGAGTATATGGGTAGGTAGGTGTAGCTAGGGACTCGTGTAGCTTGTACGGGTAGGTAGGTGTTAAGGGGTTTCTCAGCTCGCCTTTGACATGTGCAAAGCACATTGTCACAACTCCCCCCCACCAAACCGAAATTACGCGGAAGTCGTAATTTCAATAAAATGCTGACATTAATGCTAAGCTAAAAAAAAATAAAATAACAAATACTGCTAATTACTATTTTGCTTAAAATTTCCTATGCTTATGCTGCTAATGGTGGTGGGGGTAATCACGCTTGCTTACTTAACTATGCAAATAGCCGGCGCTATTTGTACGGGGTATAAGTGTATAGTCTCCTTGACTAGCTGCTTGGCTGGACATCTGTGTATGTATACGCGCTGTATGGTATATAACTTTTAGCTGCTTTTAAATAATTTAAAATTACTTAATATATAACGACGACTGGACCCAATACATAAAATATACATAATAATATAGAATATTCGCATTTGTTTGAGAGCTCTATCCCTACTCGCGATAATCTCATACCTCATACTTACATGATGGCAGTCATACACATACTATTACACAAATTAATATATATATATAAATTCAGGGAATAATGAAAATTACTAAAATAATGAACATGAAATCATATAAAATACAAAAAAAAAAAATATTAATATGGTGTGGTGAATTATTACCTTCTGCTGCTTGTGAGTTCCTCATTTTGAACTCTTGTTGTTGCAATTACCGTTTTCATTTAATAATTACATTAAATTATTTATTTATTTGCTCTGCTTTATAATCACCACCCTTATTGCTTGGGAAAAATTTTCCATTTTGGGTTGGGGTCTTAATAATTATACTACATGGATTATGTTGTATATATAATTTTATTCGTATAAAAATAAAAAATATATTTTAATCTTTATAATATCGGGAAGTGTATGTGGGGTGACGTTTTATAGGGAGCTGTATGGGAGGGAATTTATTTCCTCCCTCCCATTCTCCTCTGCATCTCCCAATAGCCCTCTGCGCAGCGGGGGCAGTTCTTGGAGAAAACTCCCCTCCTCCCGCAGTTCCTGCAGAAAACTGCGTTTGGGGAGGGGCAGTTCCTCCAGCTATGTCCCAGCCCCCCGCAATTCCAACATCCCGGGCGGCATTCGCTCGGGTCGGGCCGGGACATACGTGCCTCTGCGGGGATAACTCCGCTTGTTGCTGATGCTGCCCCTACTGCAGCAGACGGCGTAGATCTGCAGGAGGGGTCAATGGGAGGGGGAAGGGTTGTGGGAGGCTGTATGGGTTGGGACATTAAGGGTGGTGGGGTTGGGGATGTTGGTGGCTGGGTTTGGGCATTTGTGGGATTCGGGATATTGAGGGACATTAGGGCAGCGGGTTTTGGGGAGGTGGAGGATGGGGGAGCAGGTAGGGACAAGGGAGCCGTAATAGGTGTGGGTAAGTTGGGCACGGGGCAGGGAGGGGGCATGTTCACGGGCACATGTACATATGTATACATGCCCGTGGACGGGTCAAGGACTGGGCGGGAAATAATTGGTTGGGGAAGGAAAGCTGGGATATAAAGGGAAGGTGGTTGGGATGGCGGTGTGGGGGTGGCTGTAGGGGGGCTGTATGTGGTCACGCTGTTACTGGTGGTGGCTATTGGGGTGAGGGCTGCTACCTCCGTTCTTGGTGCCGCTGGGCGGAAGTCAGGGTTGGCGCAAAGATGGCGCCCTCCCCTGATGCATCCTCTGGTGCCTGGGCAGGTTGTGCGTTGGCCTGCTCCTGGAGGGGTGTTTGCTGGTTCATCAGCTAAGTCTAATCTTTCCAAGATCCCCTCCAGGTCCTGCCCAGGTCTCCTCAGCTCCGTGGGCCGTACGGTGAAGCGGCCACGGCCACGGGCTCTCTGCGTCGCTGACGCGCTTTTTCCCATTCTTTCCATTCTAAGGGAGAATACTTATTCTTATTTTCTAATCTTGCTTAAACTTACCCGTTGCTATTATCAGGTTTGATTATTTTTATTTGCCAAAATTTACTTATTCAAATTTATTCTTAAATTGCCTTAATTAATCTTTCGGGGCCTACCTCGCTTTCTAGGTGGGTTATTGCTACTTGGGTGGTTTTGCTGTATATTTTGTGCTATTGGACGCTGCGAAGGGGGAGAATGCATTTTAGGTGGGATAACGTTTCTAGGAGGGATATAACGCTTAAGATCATTTACATAGACTTTGACCCTCCGCTTAGTATCTTCGTCTTCAACAATATAATAGTTTGCCGAAACTACTTCTACTACTCTCGCGGGGCCTATGTTTATTGGTGCCATTTTTGCTGTAAAATGATTATCTTTTGAGGACAATACCCTATTGCGTCGTCATACTCGATCGCCAACATGGTATTGTACTAATCTGCGTCCTTTATTGTAGTGTCTAGCTTGTCTAGCCACTGCTGTGTCTATATGTCTTCTAACAAGATCATATATTGCTGGAAGTCTATGTAATCTTTCTATCCATGCTGCTGTATTTGGTGCTGGAGGGGGGTCTGAGGACTCTAGGTGCTTTCGTATAAGGGCTGTTGGGATAGGGTTTCTGCCGAAATTTAAAAATGCCGGGCTGTATTTAGTTGTAGAGTGGACGACTGTATTGAGAGCGAAGCAGAACTCTCCTAAATGTCGATCCCACTCCCGATGATCTTCCTCAATGAAGCTGTTTATCATCGGTTTCAGGTTTCTATTTACCCTTTCTACAGGGTTAGCTTGTGCGAAATAGGGCGGAATTAATGACTGTATAATTCCGTACTGCTGTAATTTCTCTGCAACTTGGCGATTTGCAAATTCCGTCCCATTGTCCGAAATTAGGTATTTGGGACAACCCCATCGGTTAATGACTAACTCATCGAACGCTTGGAGTACGCTTTTTGCGTCTGCTCGTCTCAACGCTTTCATTTCGACATAACGGGTAAATAAGTCCTCAAAGACTATTATGTACCTGAAACCTTGCTTTGATGGAGATTTCGGTCCCATTATGTCGACTGCTACTACTGTCCAAGGTCCATCTATGTTTCTGCCTTCCATTATTCCTGCTGGAGCCTGCTGATTGCTCTTGTGGGCTTGACACTCTTGACAAGCTCTCACATAATTGCAGGTATCATAGTATATCCCTGGCCAGTAGTAGTAGGTGGCTAACCTTGCATAGGTTTTGTCATTTCCCAAATGACCGGCTTGCGGGGTGTAGTGCGCTTCATAGAGAGCTTTCTCTCTATCAGCTGCTGGCAGAATCAGCTTCCAAGCATCTAGGTCGGGGACTAATGGGTCTACGAGGGGATTGGGACGGTGTGCGTATAAAAGGTTGTCTTTTATACATAAATCAGGGTATTTTTGGGGAGATTTTATTACTGCTTGGATCTTCATTTGGTACCAAGGATCGCTTGTATTAATTGTGGCTGTAGCTGCTAATGCTGTATCTTCATATGCTCTTGAAAGTGCGTCAGGTACCTTATGGTATGCTCCTTTCCTGTGCACAAATTTAAATTTATAATTTTGCAGAATTGTGTTCCATCGAGCCAATTTGCCTGTCGGATCCTTGATGTTGTGAAGCCAGAGAAGGCTGTGGTGGTCTGTTACCACGGTAAATTCTTCACCTTGAAGGTAACCTTTTAATCTTTCAATCGACCACAATACTGCCAAACACCCCTTCTCTGTCACCGTATAATTACGTTCCGCTTTACTCAGTGTACGGCTAACGTAATATATAGGGTGTTCTTCACCATTTATTTCCTGGGTAAGCACACCGGCTATAGCGTAGTCGCTAGCATCGGTTTGGAGGGTAAAGGGGAGGGAAAAATCTGGGCGGGCTAAAACAGGGGCTTGGGTAAGGGCTAGCTTCATTTTCTCGAATGCATCCTGCTGTTCCTGATGCCATTGCCATCTGACATCCTTTCGCGTTAAATAGTTTAACGGTGCTCTGTATTCAGCTAATTTCCCAATAAACCTTGAATACCAACCAATTAAGCCAGTGAAGCGTCTGAGTTGCTTTAAATTGGTTGGGGCTGGATACTCTAGTATCGGTCGTATCTTATCTACATTTGTTTTGAGGCCATCCTCATTAACAATGTATCCTAGATAAGTTACTTCCGCGCAACAGAATTCGGACTTTTCTCTATTAATCTGCAAGTTCACCTTTTTGAGGGCGGTTAGTACTATTCTTAACCATTTTAGGTGTTCCTCAAAGGTTTTGGCTGTAATTATAATATCGTCCAGATATGCGAATACGTTTGGTTCCCATTCTGGCTTTATAAGCTTGTCCATCATTTTCTGGAAAATCGCAGGTGCATTCGATAGGCCGTAGGGGATTCGGGTAAATTGAAATAATCCTTTACCGGGAAGTGAAAAGGCTGTAATTTCGCGGCTTTCTGGTGCTAGAGGGGCTTGGTGGTAAGCTTGAGATAAATCAAGCTTACTTATGTAACGACTTTCTCTCAGCTGATCGAGAATGTCGTCCATATTCCGCATAGGGTATGCTATTTTCTTGGTTACAGCATTAACCTGCCGAAAATCTATGCAAAAGCGGTATTTTCCGTTTGCTTTCGGGACTATAATTGGGCAGCTGCACCACGGGCTTTCTGAAGGTTCTATTATGCCTTCCTTTAGCATTCTGTCAATTTCCTCGTATCCAGCCTGCAGCATCCTTGGCGAATAACGACGGTTTCGTTGACGAATAGGTTCGGCACCCTGCACATCGATTTTGTGGGAATCTAGGTTAGTTACACCTAGCGTTTTTGGTGTTGGGGGAATCATTTCGTTTAATAGCTGCTGTAATCTCCTTTCTTGTTCTGCTGTAGCTCGTTTCAATCCTCCTATGCTTGCTAAGGCAGGTACGCAACTCGGATCTTTGCCATATGGATAAAAATGATGAATGATACCTTTATCAGTCCACCACGTATCGTTTTCATAGCATATATTCATGTTCGCTTTACGTTTAAAGTCGATACCTAATATGCAGTCGTAATGCAAGCCGTCTGCTACCTGAAACAGCATTATAATAGTTTCACCATCTATTTCTATGATTACATCTATTATACCTTGTATTGGTACTGCTGTACCATCTGCTACTTTAACGGCTGAATTGCTGGATTGTCTTAATTTATGCTGTAACATTCTACTCATTCCTCGCCCAATGAATGAGTGTACCGACCCATCGTCAAGTAAAGCTGTAAGTTTTTGTCCGTTTAATTCTATGTTAAAGAAATGGCGTGGGTCGATTCCGGGTATTTGCTGTATTAGGGAATTATTTGCTGCTACGTGGGAGGGTATTGACCCTTTTGGGTGTTTGGGTGAGGAAATACGGGTCTCTATTTCCTCTGGCTGTAGTTTCCCTGGTTTCTGTTTTTATTACAGTTGCAATATTTGTAGCTGATTCCTTGTTTTCCGCAACTTCCGCAGCTTAAAGGGACTGGGCATTCTGCTACCCAATGTCCAAGTTTTCCGCATCTAAAACAAGGCTCTTTAAATTTCCTTGGATTTATAGGCCTTTGTTCTTCGTGGTTAGGAGTGCTAAATTTATTTGGCTTGAATTCCTGCTTTTTGGGTGATTCCTGCTGCTTCGGCTCTTGCTTGGGAGGTGCTGTACATTTTCTTGCTGCTTGGGGGCTGTTCTGCTTCAAAGGGTACTGGTGCTGTATTTTCTTTTGTGGGTGGGTGGCTATGGGTGCTATGGACTTGGGAGGTACTGCAATATCTTCTGTTTGACCTGAGGAGACTGCTGCTAGTTTACGGCTTTTTGTTTGCATAGGGTCGATATATGCATATTTCGCTAAGCCGTAATTTTGGATTATTGGTGGAGGTCTGTACGTTTCGTCCATTAAACGTCTTGCTTCCTCCTTTTTACCTAGTCTCTGCAGCTGTGTAAAACTATCGAAATGATGTCTTTCGATTCTAGTTCTATAACTAGGGTGCAGGTTGCGGTATGCTCTATCCAGCTGCTCGGTTTGAGGCATTTGCGGCTTGATTTGATCCAACATACCTCGTAGCTTGGTGAGGTATGTGGAGATATCCTCATTCGGTCCCTGTGTCCGATTTTCAATAGCTTGTTTCAGCTGGCTCTGCGTTTCCTCAGTCCCATATTGTAGTCTCAGCGCATCTACAAAATCTAGATAATCTTTCCAGCTACTTTTCTCACGTCTAAACCACTCCCACGCGTCATCATCTAACACTGATGGCAACGCTTTAAATATATCCTGAGTTGAGAGACCATAACTTTCTCTACATTCCTCAAGATTCGATAAGAATGCCTCCGGGTCATTCTTTTTAGCTCCTTTGAATTGGATATGGTGACGCGAGAATATCTGTGCTGTCCTTTTCTCCCGTATAAAGGTAGCATCTTCTAAGCAGGTTTCGTACGAACGGCTGTATCTGAATGCTGGGTTAAACGTACTTTGCTGTGGCTGTATGTGTGGGTTAGCTGGGATTGAGTACGTTTCGTTGCTTTCCTGGTGCACTGGCGATCTGCTATTCTGTCTAGTTTGCTGCTCGTTATTTTGCTGGTTGCTGTGTATTTCTATTAATTTGCTGTATAATTGCTGCATTTGCTGTATTTGCTGCTCCAATCGCCTGAATTGTTCATCATATTTGCTTTCGAGCTCTTTGTCGGTATTTTGCGTCTCTTTTGGGACGTTGGGTTCGGTAACTCCATCGTCTTCCCAATGGACACTCTGTACATTCCTATGTACATTGCTCAAGTGTGTGCTGCTTGTGGGATTATCTCTGTTTTCGCGTGCTTGATAGACTCTTTTTCTTTGGGTCGCTTTATCGGGTTCTTCATTACTGTGTGGCGTATTTGCTCGGCTTACTGGTCTAGGTGCGAGTGCTATAGGGGAAAAGGGGCTTGTGCTTACTGGACGAAAAGCTGAGGGTTGGATAGTTTGGGTTGATCTTGGACGGGTGTCTGTATAAATATTCGTACTGTATGTGGTGACTGGAGCTGTATATTGGGTAAATGGGTTGTCTATGAGGTATGGGTTTGTGGGAGATGAAGGGGCTAATGTGTGGGTGGGGTAATAGGAAGTCGAATTTATGCTCAACTGTGTTGTCGTTAAGCTTGGGACTGTATGCGTTAATTCCATCATCGAATTATCGCATACTGGTGACGGTAGACTCAATCTATATGCTGTAGATTGTGCTTGAGGACGAATTTCTGCGCTGCTTATCCTTAAATTTTCATTATTTAATCGCTGTAAATTTTCTCTCGTTTTGCTGTTTTCCCTTACAGCCGATTGTGTTTCCGATCCGTATTCCATTTCCGGTAATGACAACAAATTCTCATTACTTATGGAGATAGGATCTCGGTATTGTCCTCGCGATTGACCGGTTGGCAATTGAATATAAAGCATTCGTTTTGCTTTACTATTTCTTTCTGGGGCTGTATCTATCGCGATAGTGGGGATATTTCCTCTTTCCGATTGCGTAAGGGATAAATCTGTATCTATAATCGGGTTAGCCTCATCTACTGCTGCATTCCAGTCAGCAGACGATGGTCCGAAATTACGTCTAATTTCGTACCTAGCTAACCTATCTCTAATAATTTTGCTATCTGCGTCTATGTTTATTCCGACTTTGCTCGCGTATACCGAGATTCTACCATCACTGGTATTATTAATGCTGCGTCTTATTACACCGGCACCTACTGCTGGTTGTAATACCGATAAGTCTTCTCCTAAAATTAAATCAAGGTCATCACCGTTGAGAGACATTTTGAATTAATTTATTGTTGCTTAATTTATCTTAATAATTAAATAAATATTATTATTGATAGCTCTTATTAGCTCGATTGCCGTGAAATATCTTAGCTCTTGTTTAATTATCTTAACTTAAATTAAACATGCCAAGCAAAAATCCAAAAAAAAATAAAATACCAATGAAAGAAAGAAAAAATAATTTTCACGCTAAGCTAATTAAATTAAATTCACTTTCACTAAGCAATCCACAACAGCAAAAAAAAAATAAACAAGCTTGCTTTATTATCGGCTGGGCAGTATAGCAAATAAATACAGCGGGAAATATGTATATATATATATTTATGGGTTCAATTATTATATTATCTCTTGTACAGCTTATTATTCAGGGAAATTAATATATACAACTTTTACTACACACCAAAATATTCCTTACATATTTAATATTAATAATATTATAATCAATCAATATTGGGGTCTATGTGCAAGAGACGTGCAAATTATGCTTATATAAATAATAATACACTGGGTTAGGCAGGCAGCAAATAACAATAAACAAAAATTATGCAGTATTATTTTTGTAACTATTATTATGGGAAGCAATGAGGGAGAAATTAAATTTTTTGTTGCAATGGTATAGCAGGTCAAGCAAATTTAATTATTATTATTTATTCAGCTAACAATAAATAACTAGCAAAATGTGTTATTTAATTCACTAAGCATTAATTGTATATAAACAAGCAGAAAAACCAATTTAATCAAACGTGACAATAGCAAGCACAATATTAAATATCATTAATATGTTATATATATAGCCAATGAAAATTAATATGCTTAAGAAAATATATTAATAATGCTCAAAGCAGCTTAAATTATTATTATAATTATAAAATGCCAATTTAAAAGAAAATTAATAAAATTTTATTTTCTTATTGAAGCACTTACAAAAACAAAAAAATATCATGAATACTTGGTTAATATAGCTGTATGGGTTAATATTGCTGTATGGGTTAGAAGGAGAGGGAAAATGAATTATTTATATTTTTATTAACCAGCGTACCCACAAAAAAAACAACTATACATAACCAAATATGAAAAGCAGTGCAAATAATATTTTAAGAGAAAAAACAAATTTATTTTTTTCGTGCACGTGCTCAATATAATATTTATGCAAATGGCCGTCAAAATGGCCGACCGGCTTCTTCCGGTGTGTGTGCGAGCTTTGCTTACAGGAATGGAAGGGCAATATGGCCGCCTTTTTGCGTCGCGCTTCGACGCTTACAATAGCTATTTCCGCTCTTAACTTATAGACAAAACAACAAAAAGACAATGATGCTGTACGCCACCTTAATTATTAAATTAATTAGATCCCTTAATAAAACAAGCCACGTCGGGCGCCAATGTGACGCTGCACTGGGGATCAGGGTGCAGGTCAATTAGGGTCAACTATTTAATGTAAATAAAACAAGTATTTATTATAATAAACAACTAAGTGAAAAGGTGGGCGCCAGCCGCGTTAATACGCGACGAATAACGATAACACGCGGGTTATCTTAACCTGACACTATATACAGAGCAGTACTCTCGCCGCACCGGGTTATGCTGTAAGGAGGGGAAGGGAAGGAGGGGACCAGGATCTCGCACACACTAGTACGGATACTCGGCGGTACCGTACGCAGCTAGAGTGAATTATTCACCAACCTTTATTGGAGGAATCGGCACTCGTCCCTAAATGGCGATGTCACTCTCTCTATCTCTCTCACTCTATATGGCACTCGTGCGCACGATATTTGGGAAGTCGTCAAGTCGGGCCGACTGTCCGTAGAGCTCTGCCTCTCGGCGTGCTCGAGAGCCCCGTGTTCGTACCGCGCGCCTGCGCAGTACGTACTCGTGCGCGGCACCTCGATCTCGCGTCGTGCGAGCGTGTCGAGTGCCGCAGTGTTCAGGCTGTATCGGTACAAGTCAGATGTATGGCGTTTGTTGACCTGGTGCAGTGTACCTCTCGGCGATGCTGTAGGACTTCCTCCTGGGTAATTATTACGTCGTTCCGTCTTGCTTATCTCAACTAATTGGTACGGCGTGAGTTTCAGGTACGAAGCTCACCCGCCGCTGCATTGCTGCCCGACGCCGCCTCGATCATCTCTCCACGACGACGACGTACCAGAACGACCGGTCCCAGGTCTTCAACTACTCCAGGTAATTCCTTCAGTGTTGGGGTCACGCTAGTGTGCGTGTTCAGGTGTTTAGTATTTTACAAGGTCTGCTGTACACGTAGTTTGTGTACAGCAACCTAACCTCTTTGTCCTATACTTTCCTTATACAGCTGTAGTGATTATATACAGCTGTACACGTATTCCCTTGTCTTTCTCTTCTGCCTATGGCTATTCATCCTCTTCCTTGCTCCTTACCCTATTGCTGTGTTTTTGTTCTTATAAACATCTCTTTTACAGCTGTATCTTGCTTGGCGTTGGAGGTTCTTCGGCTTCCTGCCTGGGTACTATCTCATCGCCCTGACTGCTGCACTGTAGAGCTGAGGAGTGTCCTCTAGGCTCATTCATCGACAGCCTCCCTTGATCCATTTATGCTGCTGAGTTAGACCCGGAGGAGCCTTCCTGATTTCTATGCTCGCCCAGGACTTCCTCGCCAGGATCACCTAGTGCTTCGGCTGCATGTGTGTGTTGCGCTTGGGGTGGGGTTATTAGACTGTGAGGGTAGGTAGGATGTAGCTGATGTGCGGGTAGGTAGCTAGGGAAGAGTATATGGGTAGGTAGGTGTAGCTAGGGACTCGTGAAGCTTGTACGGGTAGGTAGGTGTTACGGGGTTTCTCAGCTCGCCTTTGACATGTGCAAAGCTCATTGTCACATTATATATTTTATATATTATATCAATTATTATATTTAAATATGCATAATTTTACATTGTAATGAATCGTGTCTTTTTATTTATATTTATAGATAATTATAATTAAGTAAGTCACAAATTTCCAACAAAATTTAAGGGGCTATCTCTTCATTCAATTTAAGTTGCCAAAAGTTTTGAATAAATAGGCACAACTTTTGTTGTTAACTATTATAAAAATAACTTACCACAATAAGCTTAACCTACTTAAGTAAAAAAATATTACCATAAGCTTTTAACCTAATGTATTATTTAAATATCTTTATAAAACTACGTTTTTAGCAATTATTTTCAGAAACAATTTCCAGTAAATAGTTATAACAAATATACGTAAGTGAAAAATAGTATAAACGAGTAATCCTTAGCTTTTATAAGCCACAAAAATTCACTCATAAATGTGCGAATTTATTTTTTAGCAAAGATTATTTTTATAATTAAAATTTACTATTATGCTATTGCAGTAATCGTAATTGTTAATAATGTAATACAATTTTATCATTTAATGAAAACGATTCAATATATATAACCTCTTATATATCCAAGATGGCGGGTGAGGACTTGCCGCCTGCGGCAATCCCGCCTGACATAAACTTTAAGTGTCACCCAAAAATAGTGAATACAACGGTGTTTTGTGTGTTATGTGATAGTGTTTTTTATAAAAGTGACTTTAACCGAAAAAAAACGTGAAATATGTAACTAATATTCTGGTAATTTGTGATGAACATAAAGACTTGGACTTGTCCTCAATTTCAAGTGAAGATCCACGTGTCATATTATGCACGCTTAAAAACAAAATTAATAATTGCAAAATTGCAAATCAAAAACTCAGTCAAGAGCACGCATTGCTGAAAAATGAATACAAAATATTACAGAATAATTATGAACAATTAAAGGAAAGCAAGAGTAATGAAGACAATGAAGATGATGGCATGGAATTGGACAAAACATTTTATGCAAATGATAAACAGATGGAAGCAATCAAGAATGAAAATGTGTTATTAAAGGAATTAAATAAAGAAATGAAGGAAAAAAATGCTTTATTACAAGAGTTACTGGACAAAGAAAAAAAGAAAGATAGTGAATTATTAAAAACCCATACTAAATCATTTGCGAGTGTATTAAATTCGAAAGTAATAGTAACTGAGACGAAAAGAATTCCTAAGATTATTATTAAAAAGAAAAACAATGATGATAAAACTAATTTAAAAGAAAGAGTAGTAAAAGACTTAGTTAAAAATAATAATATTCACACAAAAAAAATTCATGTTAACAAGAATGAAGTTACAATTGACTGTATGAATATCGAAAGTGTCAAAGTTGCAGAAAAAGTATTGTCAACGAAACTTGCCAGCTGTTGTAAAATAGAAAGAGAAGAATTAAAAAAGCCGATTATAAAAATTGTTGGAATAGACAATATGTATAAATTAGATGACAAAGCTCTAGAAAATGATATTAACTGCAGAAATTTTGCAACAATGGAACCTAAAGGCAATATTAAAATCTAATCTTAATACAAGAAACGGAAAAACTACTGTCATTATGGAAGTATCTGCTGACATACACAGATATTTAAAGGAAAATAATGATAAACTATTTATAGGCTACCAGAGCTGCAAAGTTTACGATGTAGTGAATGTTAAACCATGTTTTATTTGTGGTAGATTTGGACATAATGGACACAAGTGCAATAACACTCCTGTTTGTTTAAAATGTGCAGGTAATCATCAAACTAGAAACTGTGTTGGTGAACATGTTTGCTGTGCTAATTGCAAGTATAGCAATAACAAATTTGGTAAAAAATATAATACTGAACATACAGTGAATGACTCGGAAAAGTGTGAAATATTGCAAGTCAAAATTAAAAACTATATCATCATGACTGATTATCAGATCAAACCTGCTTTACCGAGGTATATTGGTAATGGGGGATATAGCAATAATAATGGCAAACATCGGTAAATAATAAAACTACACCATCGAGGGAAAAAAAGAAAGAAACTACTTTATCTTTAAGATCTTTGAGTGGAAGTACGGAATCGGTATTCTAAATGGAATATAGTATAAAAATAGAAGAAACAACATGTTGTGACTTTCATGAACTAAACAGTAAAATAATTTCAAATAATAATCTAATATTATACGTAAACATTAGAAGTTTGAATGCGAATTTGCCTAAACTTGAATGTCTGATTAATAGCTTGAAATATAAACCGAATGTAATAGTATGTGCTGAAACATGGAATTTAGTATGACCACAGTTGTACAATTTAACTGGATATAAAATGTATTATAATAATAGTAAGATTAATAAATCAGATGGCGTAATTTTTTACATATTAGATAAATTGATAGAATGTACTGAAACCTTAATAACTGGAAGACTGAGCATACTGAATTCTTGTTTCAAATTAGGTAAGGAAAAAATTGTCATATCTGCACTTTATAGATCACATGATTATCCTAAGGCTGAATTCATTTTAGATTTAAAAAAGTTCATCAACTCTTATAACATGGGTTAACATCATATAATCATAGGTGATTTCAATGTTGATATAAATTGCAATAATAATTTTAGTCATGAACTCTTAGAAAACTTTCTTGAGAAGGAGTATTTTCCAGGTTTTGTGGGTATAACTAAACCGTCGGATGATATTGCTTCTGAATGGACTTGCATTGATAATTTTTTCATCAGAAGTGAAAGCTTAAAGTTTACTACTTATAAAATTAACAGTACCTTTACTGATCATTATCCTCTTTTTATGACTGTTGATGATAGATTTGATGAGGAGGACATAGTTTGTAGCAAAATAAATTATTTTGAATTAAATGCAATAGCAGATAAAATAAACTGGAATAGAATTACGCAAATAAATGATCCTAATAGTGCTACTGATCTGTTGATCTCTTGGATTGCAGACTGTGTTAGGAAGTCAAAGAGTACAGGCATGAGTAACAATACTAAAAAAAAGAATAAAAAACCAAGAAAAAATTGGATTACAAATAATATTATGTTTTCATGTCGAAAAAAGGAAAATCTTTATAAAGCATGGAAAAGCAATCTTGGAGATTTGGAGATTAAAAATGAGTATAAAAATTACGTTAAGGTACTTGATAGGATAATTAAAGAAGCTAAACGCACTTACGAACAAAAAAATTTTTTAAAAAATAGTAAAAATCCTCAAGGGCTATGGAGTTTGATTAATAACAAGTTTGGTAGAAATGTAAAAAAAATAATGATTTTGAGTACATATTGGATGAAAATAACAGTAAAATAGACGATAAAAAAGAAATTGCGAATAACTTAAATGAATTCTTCTGTACTGTAGGATCCAAGCTTAGTTATAAAATAAAAACACCGCAGGGCCCTAATTCAACTAACATTCCTTGTAATGACAAATCAATGTTTCTTACACCCACACATAGTACAGAGATTATAGGAACATTATTAATAATTTGAAAGATAAATCAGGCGGGGTCGACGAAATTAACACTAAAACATTAAAAGCAATATCACATTCTTATGCCTCTAACACACATTTATAATATGAGCATGGAAAAGTCAATATGGCCTACTGCACTTAAAAAGGCAGAAGTAATTCCTATTTTTAAATCGGGTAATAAATGCTATGCAACGAATTACAGACCAATATCATTAATATCAAATCTCGCAAAGATATTTGAAAAAATTATTTACAAAAGAATATATAAGTTTATTGGAAAGTATAGTATATTGGCAGAAAATCAATTTGGTTTTATTAAAAAAAAGGTACTAAAGATGCACTAAATTATTTGACGAACATTATATATACAAACTTAGATAAAAGTAAACCAATAATAGCAACTTTCTTAGATTTGGCAAAAGCTTTTGACACAGTAGATCATAATATACTAATAAATAAGCTTTACAATTACGGGATCAGAGGAAATGTCTTAGACTTACTTACAAGTTACTTGTCAAATCGCAGTCAAATAGTGAGACTTAATAAAATAAAGAGTAATTCACTTCCAATCAAGACAGGGGTCCCTCAAGGAACAATTTTGGGTCCATTATTGTTTCTTTTATATATTAATGATTTATTGAGAAGTTTATATTCTGAAAATTTAATAGCATATGCAGATGACACTGTGGTATTATCTGTTGATAATACTTGGGAATTAGCCGAAAGTAAAATGAACATATATTTGGAATTTGTATCAAAATGGTTAGTTTTTAATAAATTATCACTGAACGCCAATAAAACGGTTTATATCTCTTTTGGAAATTATAGTGATAGCGTTCCTAATGATTTAACAATTAAAATTGAGAATCATGTTTTGGAAAGGGTAGAAAGTTGTAAGTATCTAGGAATTTTTATTGATTATAACATGAGATGGAATGAATATATTGAATATATTGTAAATAAAACTAAAAACTTAACTTATGTGTTTGCTAAGTTCTCTAGAATAATGACAGTCGAGGTACTTATAGTATTATACTATTCACTTTTTCACAGTATTGCAACCTATGGCATAATTGCGTGGGGTGGTGCGTACAAAAACAATTTAGATTTATTAAATAAAACGCAAAAACGACTATTCAAGATTATCAGTAAAAATACATTTCTAAGGGATAAGTACCCACTAACCCTGGAACAATCTTTTGTTCATGAAGCAATTGATTTGCATTATAGTAAACTAAGCAATATTTTTAGACAAAGAACTACTATTACTAGAAACAAATGCATTCCATTACCTAAAATAACTAAAACGATAAGTAATAAAAATAGTTACGTTGTAGCTGTAAGACAGTTCAATAAATTACCAAATGAATTAAAAATATTATCAACAAGTAGACAAAACATAAGATCTAAAATTAAAAATTGGATTAAAACAAACATATGAAAGTAATTATCATGGAGAAAATTAACTGTATTGAAATAAAAAAAATATTTTATAAGTGTTGGAATTGCGATCGGCCCTTCTGTCGATTTCCCCCCACCACCTTAAGACAATAGAAGAGCACGGTGTCCGTCGGAGGACTTACTCTCTGCTCGGCTACCGATCCGTGCAGATCATATACGGTGCACCCGCGAACTACTTTTATAGTTTATATTTCGTGTATATATATAATAAATATTAAGGTGAAGTGTAAAACGTGAGACGAGTTTTATTGCTGCCACCACTCAATAATCCATCAATAAGCTAGTTTATCAAATTAACAACAATTTTGTTGAGTGTACAAATCCTGTAATGGAAGTCCGACAGGATCTTGTTTTGCTCAACAAATTGTTTCTTGATAATAGAACATACTTCTGTGCAAATAATTTTTGTTGTTTAAACAATAATCGATCACATCGGCGTATTTCGAATTATAACTGGAAAAAAATGATTGATAGAATGGATGAAACCAATTTAAACAATGTAATTAAATTAGCCAAAGAGATAAAACATATGTATGAACGAGAAGTTGATAATAAATTAAATCCTACTGAGCTGTTAGCGCTAAGTGAGGTGAGGGATCTAACTACAAATAAGATTAAGCAAAACGATAAAAATGTTACTGGATTTGTAAAAGACAACGAATGGGATAAAAAGAGCTGTTCTTCAACTTTTAAGTATACAAGATTTGTGAAAGCATCAGTAAAATCAGAAGAAGAAATAATCAATGAAAAAGAAAAATATATCCCTATTGAAACAGTTTTCTCTAAAATAGACAATATAGCTAACGAAAATAGTAAAAAAATGAAAGTTGTAAATTCAACGGGAAAAAAGGTTCTACAGCATAATGCCATTCGTATGTCTTATGGTGATCTTAACTACATAGGATCGAATAAAGCAATTTTTTATTTTGATAGAGGAATACGAGGGAAGCAAATTTTTACTAACTCGGTTTTCCCATTGAAACGACAACCACCATATAAAGATCTAGTAGTTATTGACGACATAGTTTTTACATCTACCTGTAAATGTGATTCCTCTAAACAACATAAAGAAATGTTTCCACACTTTAGAGTTACATGCGTGGTGGAACTTACTTGTCCAGCCAGATTAAACAGCATAGAGAAAATTATACTTGCAAGAGACAGAAATGCATCAACTGAAAGTTATACGACAGCTACACAAATGTTGATTAAGTATTGGTAGCAAGACAGTCACACTACCTTGTATACTAGTTATACTTGTTAAGGGGTGCTGTTTTCGCTGAATTTACTTTGTTATGTTTATAAAATTTTATCATTGTTTTTTTTTGGTTACTAGTTAGGAAGCTTAGTATTTTTTTGCTTAAGCTTTAGTTATAGTTTTAGTTTTAAGTATTAGTCTTAAGTTTATAGTTTTAAGTTGCCAGACCTGCGTACAGATAAATTAATTTTATCTCTGTGGGAATTGCGGCATATTCATAATGTTGTAATTTTACCTGGTTTAATAAATAAATAAATAAATATATACATATATGTATAATCATCATACAAACCAAATGAATCCGCACTTGATTGGGAGATGCTTAATTAATATTAAAAATAATATAATTAGTGAAAAATAAGAAGAATCTTTTATATTTGATTCATACAAACCAATTCTCCTGTGTAATATTCTCACTTACCTAAATAATAAACATAATATAGTACTTAATGCTGCATGCTTTTAAAAATACCTTAGTAGAAACCTATTGTAGAATAATTTACATTTTTATGTATAAAATAATTCTGCATCAATGCATGAACAAAACAGTTTGTTTTAAAAGTATAACATATGATATTTTAAATACATAACGTTATTTTAATTCGATATCAGCTGCTTTTTTTGCCAATATATACTATAAAAATAAATAAAAATATTTAATAATTATATTTTAATCTAGATGCAGACGAAACAGATCAGTCGGAAGAGATGGTAGAGAGGCACGCAATGCGACACATTTCAGGCTTAAAATTTGTAATTTATAAGATTAAATAAAAAAATTCTTTAATTTTTTGTGTTTTTTTTGTTATCCTTTCGACTCTGTTATATTTATCTCCTGGTAACTCCTCCATAAAATCCTTGGTATTTTCGCAATCTTCCAAAATATGTTTAAGTGTGCCTAAATTTTTATTACAAAACTTACAAATCCTATCCTCCATTTTTCTCCAGTATTTATTCGTTACATCCATGTTTCTACACCATTATATAAATATATAAATATATATACGTATATATGAATCATTCCATGTAAATGTAGCTTAACGCAATCATTATTTTCAACACGTTAATAATTTCATAATTTCTTTATGATTTATTTACTTAGCTACTGCATAATTACATAATATATAAAATTAGTATATCAAGGTACATCTAGTAATATGAATTTTCTCTCATACGATTTTATGATATAAACACAGACAAAAGAAATTTGCTTAACCAGCGCACAAATTTGAATTTAGTGCGTAAATTTAGTCAAGTTGAAAAGCCTTCTTGTCGCGACAGACCCCCTCCCAAACTCGCGCGAACAGACCTTTCTAGCGGCCCTGGCAAAATGACACCCTGGCGCGCTGACACTGACTCTTCAAGATAAAAAAGTATATCTTAATGACCAATAAATAATTTTTTATAAAAAGTCATCAATTACTTAGTAGAAATAATTGATTCATTGTTACGAATAAATATATGTTAAAGGCCAACAAATTTTTATTTAAAGTTAGAAAATATATCTTAACAACCAATAAATAATTTTTTATAAAAAATCGTCAATTACTTCGTAGGAATAATTGCTTCATTGTTACTTATAAATATATGCTAAAGGCTAACAAATTTTTATTTAAAGTTATAAAATATATCTTAATAACTAATAAATAATTTTTTATATGAAATGATCAATTACTTGTACGAAATAGTTGATTTACGGTTATTAATAATTATATGTTAGAAACCGACAAATATTTATTCAAAAAATAACAAAATATATCGTAATAATCAATTAATGTTATTTCAAATAAAGTAATCAATGATTTGGTAAAAATCATTGATTCATTTTTACTAAAACAAATGTTAAATACCAACAAATTTTCATTCAATTTAACGAATTATTAATTCATGGGTAATACATTTTTTCTAATGAAGTTTTAATCTAACAAATTATTAGTTAAATCATAAAATATTTATTTGTTGCAAAATAATATTTTTTAAAAATAAATGTATTCATTTTCTAAAAAAATATTATTTGTAGGTACAATTAAATAAATGTTAAAACTAATAATTTATTATTTGAAATCAATAAATATGTGTTTGTCACAAATAAATAATTTGTTAATTTCAAAATTAATTTTATAAATAAGAGATTATTTCGGCGTTATTCATTCAGTAATTGAATCATTATAGTTTCCGATGTAGCGGAATTTAGCCCTGGAAATGAAACTTATTTATTTAATTATTATAATATATATGTTATGAAGATGTTATTATAAGGTTCTAACTAATTATTAAGTATTACGCTTATGTATATATATATATATTCGTGTGACACTTGAGTATGCATTTTATATGTACAACGCAACGCATGAATACAATTTTCCGCATGAACAGTAAATTTTAGACTCCTATTTAAAGCAACTTTTGGCTTTTTTACCACTCGCGAGAAAACACGTAAGTATCCCCTCCACTTTACCAGTGATACAGAAGCGCCATGGGGTGGGGGTATCCCCTCTTCCAGTGATTCAGAAGCGCCATAGAGTAAGGGGTATCTCCTCTTCCAGTGATCCAGAAGCTCCATGAGGTGGGGGATATCCCCTCTCCCAGTGATACAGAAGCGCTACGGGGCTTATGTAAATATATTTTTTTTTATTCTAGGAAAGAGCGAGAGAATGAGAAAGAATCTGAGTCCACTATACACGTTAGTGAGTCCAGTTTTTACTCTGTGTGTGTGTGTGTGTATGAGTGTGTGTGTCTATGAGTGTGTGAGTGCATGTGTGTGCATGTGTGAGTTTGATTGCACTTGATAGCAATTGTTTACACTTTAATTAATTAGTTTGCACTTTATTCAAATCGTTTACACATTGATAGCAATCGTTTACATCGTATTTGAGTATACATTCTAGTTCTGCTTATTTACTTCTTACTATTATTAAACGTTTTGTAGCTCTTTGCTTTAGGGCAAGACATGGTGTTTGATGAAAGCGTTTCTTTAGAGTATGATTTCCATTTCGGTAAAGGCGTTTTTTCCATTTTCTCTTCATTCTCCAAAAGGAGACTTTAGGGGTGTAAAATACATTATAAAACATTTTACACTAAGTATTTAACTGTATTTTGAGTGTGCTTGGCGGAAACCCGTTCTCAGATTTCCTGAGTTGGGTGAGGATGAGTGACTCGGCCCCCAATTCCGAGAGTCCGATATATACCTCCTACGATAGTGGAGGAAGAGGATTGCCACAAGTGCGCCTCGAAATCGAGCTGTTTCATCGAGCCTGTGTCGGCGATTCACTGTTTAACTTGCTATATTTGGTTCACTATCACGCTTAGTTTGTCGAAGATATGCTGTTAACGATTATTCTATTCATCTGGGCGACTTCGTCAAGGGAGACTCTACCTAGGGATGAAGGGACGGCCGCTAAATCAAAGTAGATACCTTTCGGGGTATACTACGTGTAGCGTCAAAATGCTGAGGCGGGCCTCTCGAGGTCCGTCTTGGGGCACATCCGGACCGAAGTAGTTTCTCATCCAGACGATAAAAGTTGCTGGGATGTCTCACAGAAGGATGTCCCTTTCATCAAAAGAGATCCTTGTGTATAAAGTTAGTAAGTCGAGTTGTGGTATACTTCCGAACTGAAGACTTTGCATAGGGTGAGATGTTAAACACCATAGCGTACAAACCTTTTGGTTTATACGCTTTTTTCTCTTTCAGAGGATTTTTCGAATGGTATCCCTTAGAGAGTTTGTGAAGGGATTGTCGAATGTTTTACCCTTCACAAACGTTCAAACGTTAGGCCACCTACCGCATATCTCCCCGGGGATCCGGGGAGTAATAGGAAGATGTGCTTCGGCATGTCGACAGTTGGACTAATATGACTTTACTATGGTACGCAGGGACTGGGAACCGAGCCCCACGTTGGCGTACCTCTGAGTCAAAGTGAAACGCCAGCGTGTCCCCAGTATTGGGTTGGACTCTACGGAGTATGTGGTTGCAAGCAGGCTTGACGGGTGAAGCGAAGTTGACCCGGATGCCGCTTATGTTCGAAAGCGGACGACGGCGGTGAGCTAAACACCGCCGCATTCACACCGAGAATTACGACTCTAGGCTAGCCGTCGCAAGGCGGTGGGCCCTCGTAAGGAGTTTCGGTACACTGATTTAAGTGGCCTCAGATCGCGGTTAACCGATCCCAAAGGCGACTCTTGACGACTTTTGTAACTCAAAAAAGTCATCGAAATGCCGAATCGAATTCGAGACGCTTGGGACCATTTTAGAACAAACCTACTTGGATCCTGAGGGGTTGCCAAAGTCGAATGACGGAGGAACCAGAGCGATCAAATACTGTCACCTAGACGGTGCAATGTTGCCCTATGGAAAGGCTCTAAAACAGTCATAGAATACATGTATTTTGAATGTTTTGCAATATTTTACATTATTCAACAACTTATACCAACAGACTTGAAAAAATAAGCTCTCAATAATTTTTATTTAATTTTTCTTACTTATTTTTCACATTGTATGTTGTGCGCAAAATTTTAAACCTCTATGTGCACTAGAAGTTGTAAAAATTAAGACCCATCCAAAAAATCATCTGAACTTGAAAATTCGACAGATTCAATTTATGATATCATACTTATTCTAATTGTTTTTTTGTAATTACATTAAACAATTAAGTTTAATGTAATATACATTATAAACACTTAACAATAAGTATGTAATTGAATTTTGTTAGTTTTTTAATTTACCTAGCTGGAAAGGTATATTGGTAGGAATGATAAAGTTTATGTCTTTTTGTATTATAGAAATGAAATAAATAAATTGTTCCAAACGTTTGAATGTTTTGGTGGCCCTGAAAAGGACCGATTGGTTTTAAATGTTTAATTTATTCCGTATCAGAATATGATAGTCGACGACAACACTTTTCTAACAGCTCTCGTCAGCGTTGCATTACACTCTTTCTTTAACCTTTTCTTGATTTGATGTTGGTCTAACTGCAGTTGGCGATGATGATGATGAGTCACTAGAATCAAATATATGGATTATTTTCAGCTCAATTTTGATTTCCGGACTTTCTACTATTGGTTGAGGATTGGGAGGAATATTCTCGATATTCTCAATATTTTCGACATCCATCACTTCATCCTCCTCTTGTTTTTGCAAATGTTGCATCTCCATCTTATCTCTGTTTATCTCTTCATAATATCCAAGAGGATTGTAGAGATAAACAGGTGACGAAATCGGAGATGTAGTATTTGCAAAAGAAAGAGGAGTATTCTGTGGTGATATAATGGGAACATCGGGAAGTATCTCAAGATCCTCTTCCAGTAGCGGAAATTCCAAAAATAACAATTGAGGGAGATAATTCATCTCAAAATCCAAATTCTGCTCTATGCGAAGACTGATAAACGATAACAAAGTACGTCCTCATTTATATAGTCGCCGACAAGTCATAGTTGCACGCGATTGGTCAGTGAGTTTGGGTAGGGGATTGTATATTTTGATTACTAGCGGCGCGGCGGCTAGACACGATCGAACAGGGATTGGTCGATGCGGTCGTAGTGGGATGCGTTTATCCACAGTACTAATAAATAAACAACTCGCGGACTCGCGCGTATCAGTTCTCGATATGAATACCGAGAAGAAACACCGGCAACGGAGTAAACGAGGGGGCAAACAGGTGCGTCAGACGGAGGCTTCGCGTGCGTGGTATAGTATCAACCATCCTCCACTTCATGTAAAGCCGAATCCTCGATTTGTAACTCCCACTCGTCCCTTGCATCTTTGTGATTTTGCAGCCGACGAGAAATCGTCGCTGCGACGTGAAAGCAAGGTTCAACGGGAACGATTACAATTTCGAGCGAAAAGGTGATACATGAGGTATATAGCTAAGCTATCGGAGGCTCAGGTACGCACTACACCGCGTCGTCAACGTCGGCACTCGGCCCTTCTTTTACTCCGAAGTCGATTAGGTGTTGACCGTAAGATTTTTTCATTTCGCAAAACCGCGGATGGCGGGAAGCCGCGAAAAGAAAATGAAACGCATTAAACACTGCTTACAACACCGGAGGTACACTAGATATGTTATCAAGGTACGGGAGTTCCAGGTTGCTTCAACACCGCGGCGCCGCTTTGAACATCCGGCCTTGATGTTACTTACATACCATCTGGGTTACATTAAAAGGCCCTTTTCAGGGACACCATATTTTAGAAATAAACAAATTATTAGTTCTACTGTCTCTGTTTTATTTAAAATTAGCAAACTCAGGAACAATCTTTCATAGACGAGAGAATTACTGTGTTTATCACAGTATGCTGCACAGTCGCTACGATATGTCATGTAGACATAATTTTGGCTACCTCTCCGAGAAATCGCTTCCCGAAGAGTTTGCTTCTTTGTTCGAATAGTATAAAACAGAGAAGATCTAGCAAACTCAGGAAGCATAATCCTTGTTGCCGGGAGAATATTGTCTTTGTTGCAGTTGCCGCAAGATCTTTAAGATACATGCGGCTACCTCCCTGAAAAGCAGCTTCCCGAAGAGTATGCAAATTTGTTTAAAAAAAATATATAAGTGTGTGCGTGTGTCTGTATTTTCATATCACATGAAGCGCTTACGTGGGCGAAATGTAAATAAAAATCTTCTAGTAGAGCCGCGGTGGATCATGAGTAGAGCTCCCGACTCTCACACCGAGGGTCGTGGGTTCGATCCCAGACGTGTACCTCTGAAAATTTTTTTTATGTGCATTTTTCGAACACCGCGACTCAGTGGCTCGGCGTGTCACTATAATGTGACGCCAGTTCAGGTGCGCGTGCGTTTCGTGCGTTTGTCAGTGCATGACAGGCACGGGCATCTGAACTATAGGGAACGTTAGGGATGCGAAGATGTAAAGAGGATCGCGGTGGTTCCATCGGGAGAACAGGAAACTGTAATTATTAGACTAATTACAGTGACCGATGATATCTTCCGATGGACACAAGCACCACTGTTTCAACTACATGTGCTTTGTTTACAGACACACCGTTCACCTCCGTCGCTGATTAGCCCTGGCAGCATAAATAGAGCGACGTTCAATAACAAAAAAAAAATCTTCTATATCTATGTGTTTACTTTGTCTCTCTCTCTCTCTCTCCCTCCCTCTCTCTCTCTACGACATCACGCTACGACATCAGGTGTACCACAAGGCTCTACCTCTGGCCCGATTATCTTTTTGATTTTTATAAATTCGATCATTTATGTTTTGTCTCACACACATAGTATGTTGTTTTTTCCGATGATCTACAGTTGTATATCCATTGTAACCCCGCAGATTGTCACACTGCCATCAACAAATTAATACAGGATAGCACGAACATAGTTCACTGGACAAATTCACATGGGTTGGATATTAATTTTAATAAAACTAAGGCACTTATGATAGGATCAGTTCAACAACTCAGGTTTATTTCTCGCGACACTTTACAACCTATTGTCATTGACGGTAATACTATAGACTTAGTTCATTCGGTGCGTAATCTAGGCTTGGTAATTAGCGATAACCTCAATTGGAGCCCGTACATATCAAATATTATATCGAGGATGCATTTTATTTTACATAAGCTTCGGAATCGGGGAAATTTTCTTTCTTTAAACATACGTAAGCAACTGATTAATATACTCGTTCTACCTCATTTCGACTATGCTTGTGTGGTGTATAATGATCTCCCAGATTACTTGAATTTGAAACTGCAATGTATCTTAAATGTATGTGTGCGTTTTATTTTCCGTCTTAGGAAAGATGCTAGGCTTGCAAATTATTATAGAAAATTAAACTGGTTATCTGTAAAAAAACGCCGCATATATTTCATAGGATTATTAACTTACCAAGTACTAACAACTAATAGACCTGAATATTTATCTACACTACTTCCACTACCAAACAGTCATATTCGACGATCAGAGCGTAATAACTACTCGTCTTTTAATAGACCAATAGCGCACACTAATACTAATACTAATACTAATACTTTGCAAGATATGATCTTCAGGGACTCTTTGCCCACTAATATTCGTTTAAGTACCAATGTAAATATTTTTATGAATAGATTAAAAAGTTATTTAATCGATGGTAACCAAATTGATGAATGATGAATTGATAACTCTATGCGTTTATCTGTATTTGTATAGGCTTATTTAAACCCAATTAGCGTGTTTTATATTTTTTTTTTGTAATATTATATATTGTTATTTGATTGCGTACTCTGTAGTAAATTGTATTCTATTATATTTTCTTGCCTTAAGGTCGTAATCGACTTAGGCATTAATAAATCTTTTAAATCAAATCCCTCTCATTGTTTCTCTTTCTCTAGCTCTTTCCACGAACCATAAAAATATATATATAAATCCTATGACGTATCTAGATCAATGGGAGAGGGGATACCCCCACCCCATGTCGCTTCTGTATCACTGGTTAAGTGGACGGGGTGATACAGAAGCGCCATATGATCCAGACGCGTCATAGCTTATCTACTTACGTAGCCACTTAGTAGCAGAAGTTATAAATGCGCGCGAAATTCAAAATTAAAAACAGTATAATTGTTTGAATTATACGTAAGAAGCTTGTAACGGTAAGATATTGTTTACCTTACCGTTCGACGAATTCGAGCAACACGAGCAGCTAATATCGTAATATTCGCATCGGTTCGAGCCAACGAGATTCGACACGGCTCGGGTCTTCGTGGCTACACGGGCGAAATCGGCTTCGCGTACCTGGATACATAGGTGAGGGGAAGATTTGCGCGCGCTCGAGATATATATAGGCGCCTGTATAAGCGACAGGTGTTGTTCCCCCGCGTCTCGTGTTTTAACTTCGCCGTGATTATTTTGTGTGTGTATTTCGCCGTGGTGTTCGTGTGTGCATTTCAAGTGCAGGCAGCTCCTGCATTCGCGGTGTAAGTTTCGCCGTCGGAAATCGATTTGTAGCGACGCAACCTCGGTGCACAGGCAAACGGACCATTCGTCCGATACCGCAACGGGAGCGAACGAGCGAGCGAGAGAGAGAGAGAGAGAGAGAGCAAGAGCGACCGATGTTTGTTTGTCAGCTGATTGTTATTCGATTCCAACAGAAACAAAAGTAAGTGATATTACTTCACGCGATCGCGTTTTATTTGATAAACAATAAATAGTTTATTTATTGCGCTACACCAGTCCCGCTGACTGTGTATATTATTTTACTTCGCGATATTTTCCCCTCTCTCTCAACAAATCGGCCGTTTACCGACTTGTAATTTAAAGCGTACCCTACTAAAAATTATCACTTGATCATCACGTGAATAACTACGTGATTATCACGTGAGATTTTCGATCATTTTTCCACGTGATTATCACGTAGATATCCACGTGATAATCACGTGATATATGAAAATTTTTGTTTTTTTATAAATGTAATCTTAGACACGGAGTTGATGGGATTCAATTTCACAGCAACTAAACTGGCAATTCAGTTTTGACAAAAATCCTTTATATGCCACGTTATTAATATACGAGGCAAAGTAAAGGCATAGTATATGATCAAAGTCGCTTTTACCTTCCTACTTTGCCTCCACATAAGCCCTACGATCACGCTAATCTATAGCGGGTAACTGGCAGCCACCTATCCGTCGTAACTGGTACTATATTTAAAATATTTCATTATTCATATATTCGGATATTTCAAAACTGTTTCGACCGATAGGTGGCTGCCAGTTACCCGCTATAGATTAGCGTGCGCGTAGGGCTTATATGGAGGCAAAGTAGGAAGGTAAAAGCGACTTTGAGCATATTCTATGCCTTTACTTTGCCTCGTATATTAATAACGTGGCATATAAAGGATTTTTGTCAAAACTGAATTGCCAGTTTAGTTTTTGTGAAATTGAATCCCATCAACTCCGTGTCTAAGATTACATTTATAAAAAAACAAAAAATTTCATATATCACGTGATTATCACGTGGATATCTACGTGATAATCACGTGGAAAAATGGTCGAAAATCTGACGTACTTATCCACGTGATAATCACGTGATAATTTTAGTAGGGTAGACCTCGGCGACAAGCAGATATTCTGTCTATTATTTATTTTTATATTTATTTCAATAAATTCAATTTTATTAATACAAATTCAATTCGGTGTTCGAGTAATTGAATTTAAACCACGTACGATTCCTTTCGTGATCCTAAGAGCTCGAATATTTATAATTGACAAGTGCTCGACGCGATATCCCTATTTTGCGCTCAATTTCAGATTTGATTTTTACCTGGTTGTTACCTGAAACCAGACCTAGGTTTCAGACTAATTAGCAAATGCTAATTGCTAATCTATCAAATTTTTTGCTAATCTAGCAAATAAATGTTTCAATATAGTAAATGATTATTTGTTTGAACTTATATTTACATACTTACTGAGGTAATATGGATTATTATTATTTTTTTTTTTATGTTATTTAACGTCGCTCTATTTATGCTGCTAGGGCTAATCAGCGACGGAGGTGAACGGTGTGTCTGTAAACAAAGCACATGTAGTTGAAACAGTGGTGCTTGTGTCCATCGGAAGATAACATCGGTCACTGTAATTAGTCTAATAATTACAGTTTCCTGTCCTCCCGATGGAACCACCGCGATCCTCCTTACATCTTCGCGTCCCTAACGTTCCCTATAGTTCAGATGCCCGTGCCTCTCATGCACTGACAAGTGCACGAAACGCACGCGCACCTGAACTGGCGTCACATTATAGTGACACGCCGAGCCACTGAGTCGCGGTGTTCGAAAAATGCACATGAAAAAATTTTTAGAGGTACATGTCTGGGATCGAACCCACGACCCTCGGTGTGAGAGTCGGGAGCTCAACCCATGAGCCACCGCAGCTCTAATATGGATTATACTTTAATAAATATTGTTACAAAGAAATTTTTGTTGACAAGTAGTAAATACTTTATTGGCGAAAACGTAAATACTGTTATGAAACAAATATTTGTGTACAGTTTAACCAAGTTATACTTGCAATGCACTGTAAAAAATTTGTGAATTTTTAGTAAATGATTTACTTGTTTCAAATAAATAAATGCTGTTATTTTAATTTACGTATGTTTGTTTATAGTAATTAATTCACTAGTTAATTTATTATGTATTATTATTAAATTTAATTAGAGCTAAGAATTATTTGTTTGTTTAAAAATAATTATTTAATTTATAATATACTAGCAACAATTCCTCAGTCGCTAACGCTCCCTCAGTCGAAATTACACTAAATATATACTTATTTTTATATCTTTTTAAATTTATAATTTTACAATTTAATTGAATAAAAATGTAAAATATCATATAATGTGTAATTAATTAACCTAGTATTCAGTTACAATCAATTTTTTTTAGTCAATAAAATAAAAATAACAGTGTATTATATTTGCAACATTGTATATACTTATTGAATCTTAGTCAATTACACAAGAGTTTATAGATACTGAACATATTTCTACATAATACTGAAACAATTAAAAAAAATTAAAAATAATCGTCATGATAAAACTTACACTGGAGTAAGGATTTTTAATTTTAATTTTTAATACGTAGTAATACATATATCATTACTTACAATATTTCCACACTATTCCTGTAAGAAGCTACATCAATCTAGTAACAAATGTGTTATTTTTCTACCAGAATAATATTTTCAACTGTGACGAGTGACGTTAGCGCGCCACTCGTCATGGCTAGAGATTGGTACGGCATGGACCGCCGTTACCAACAGAGACTAGCGAGCGATACAAACCGACGAACCCAAGGGAAAGGCGAACCCGTACGCTATTACATAACGTGCTTAGGTTTGATGTTACGAAAACAACAGCCAATCCCGAGCGTAAGTCAACAACTTGACTTACTACATCGAAACATGCTGCCCGAGTTACAGCGTATGATAGAACGTAACTCATGCCGAAGCATCCGAGACTTGCTCGAAAAGGCACGCGACGCCGAGCTAACGCTGGAGGCCGAGATATCATACCAACCTCCGCCTCCTCCAGAGCAGATGTTACACCCTGATCTAGGATTCAAACCGAGGACAGGGAAACCAAGTCAAGATCCTCCTAGTCGACCTAAAGTGGCTGCAACCGAAACAACCACTAAAAAGACCGACCGTTCGTTAGTCGAACTAATGGCTGAGATGCTCAAGGAGATCCGCACCTTAAAAACGAGTTCAACAGAGCGACTAAACTCCCGACAGGGTAGCCGGAAGAATTACGCTCCCGTTCAACAAAAGCCGAACGACTCTCGTTCGACTAAGGGAGGAAGTCCCGCTCAGAGTAAGCAAGGCTCGGGACAGAGTAATATGAATAAGAGAGGAGACGACGGACGAAAGTCTCCCCCGAATAAGAAGAAAGACTTCGGCAGAGAGAACGTCCCAAAGGAGGTATACTGTTTTGGATGCGGCATACCAGGTCATTTCCGATATAACTGTCCGAAATGCACGGGAAACGGGAAGGGGAAATACCAATAAGGGTCTCAACGGCCTTTCCCCCGTGTAAAGAGGCCACAAAAGACTCAACGAGGAGAACGCAATTGCCGCAATCGTATCGACGGAAGAATGTAATAAAACCAATACGACGGAAGGAAAATCGTCCGAGGACGACTCCGCTAGTGTAGAGTCGGACCAGGACGTAGGACGCTGGTGGCTACAGGTAAACGTAGGACCTTACCGCTTAAGGGCGTTGTACGACCCCGGAGCATCCCGAACGGTCATGGGACCGACCGCCCTCCTGATTGCCAATGAATTAGGTAAATCAGTACGACCTGATAGCGGGAAGGGAGCAAAATTAGGAGACGGACATTTGTCTCCCGTCACGGGTTATACCTACCTGCCGTTTGAGGTCGCAGATATAAAACACGACCTCAAAATAGGTATAATGCCACACCTAGACGCTGATTGTTATGTAGGCGTGAATTTTATTAAGAAGTTCAATGCGATCCTCTTTCCGCAAGAGAACCGCTTGCTTTTTAAAGACGAGAAGAGATCAGTCTCCTTGGAGTTAGCGGGCGTGGACTTCCCGGGTATAGCGTCTCTCAACTCAATCGGCTTAGCGGACGCGCTACCCGCCGAGAGAGAGCAACTCCGAAAATTACTAGACAGGGTGCTGGGACCGGGTGGCGGTCCTATCGGATGCACGAACTTGGCAGAGCATACGATCGACGTTGGATCAGCTCACCCAATCAAGCAAAAGTGCTATCCAGTATCCAAGGCTATTAGCGATAAAATGAAGGAACAGGTTAATGAAATGCTCGCTGCGGGCATAATCGAACCTTCGGCTAGTAGTTGGTCTAGTCCTGTGGTTATGGTCCGTAAGGATAACGACAAATATAGGTTCTGCATCGATTTCAGGAAAATCAATGCAGTAACTAAGCCGGATGCTTATCCCCTTCGGAATATGGATAGCATCCTGCGCAAGTTACAAAGTGC